>JAYESA010000006.1:51571494-51918994 GCA_036927795.1 Iris macrosiphon
GAAACAATAATACTAATGTCTAAGTGTGTGAGTACTAGCTTAACATGTGATCGGCTTGGGCAAGATACAATGCGGCCTGGCTAATCTTACGTGCGGTGCATGATCAACACTATTCGCTTACCAATACTTTATTCAATAGGGATTTGATCACATATCTATACTAATACTCCCCACCCCCAACTGGTATAATAGATCCAACCACGGTATGCTATGGCACTAGATTCCCCAAGAAGAGAGTGACTCCTCCCGAAAATCGGTGTCTGTACATGTACAAGATAACCAATGAAACAATACTTGCACCATATACACCATATACCAAGGAATAACATCTCATGACGAGATCCGGATATACCAATCCGTGTAACCATAGTGTCGAGAGAAACATGTAAATCTACACTAGATACAACGAACATAGAGGATATCATAAATGAGAAACTATCAGAGAATGTACTCGCCTGAAGTCCAATGAACAGTCTCACAGATGTCTGACTCGGTACCTCGAAGACCTAGATATAGAATACCACATTAATACAAGGTCCCGAAAAGAGAACAAGTCAAATTAGTCAACTTCTAGGTCAATAAATAAATTCTAAGTCAAAAGTCAACTATGGTCAACTCTAAAGTCAAACATGGTCAAACCAAGGTCAACCTCACAAGACCTCTATATAAAATAATATGGAAATAAAATACAATAATTTAGGAAATCAAAATTAGATCCCAAATGATACCCACACAAAGTATACTAATAATACAAATAATGCACACTCTAAATAATGTATATACAAACCAAATAAAATAATATATTATTATTAGTATTATACCTCACAAAACACCTATATATATACATATATATATATATACAAATATAATATATAATATATAAATTAAATCTGCCAAATCGTCACTGAAAACAGTGAGCTAAAATACAAATTAAATAAAATAGGCTTTTAGTGACAGTTCCTACTGTCACTGAAACCACCGTCGCCAAAACCGCTGTGCAAACTGCACTGCTGTCACCTATTAGTGACAGTTCTCAGCTGTCGCTGAAAAATCCGTCGCTGCTGCTGCGAATCCCGCCCACTGCATGGGTATTAATGACAGTGGCGGCTCTGTCATTAATACCCGCCGCCACTGCTACAGCGGCTGCTGCTGACCCGTCTAATTAGCGACAGTTTCACTGTAACAAACCTACTGTCACTAAAACACAGAAATATATATATAAATATATATATAAATAAATCTATATATAAATCAATATATATATATATATATATATAATAATTAGATAAATATATATACTTATATATATAAAATCAAATACTATTAGTTACAAAACACAATGCACATATTAATGTACGTATTTTACATAGCTAGAAGCACACATAAAAATACATTCATTAATATACAAATAATTATATAATAATTATAAATAATATAATCACACATTTAAACACATAAATATATTTTACAAACCTTTATGTATAAAATATTTTATTAACATAAGTACATATATAATTGCATGCAAGAAAGCTACATATCTATATTTATACATCATATTAAAATACATAAAAATATAGATCTATGCTACAACATCATAATAAATACACTAAATAAAATTTAATATCTATATATATTTACTAATTATAAATAAAGAATTTAAAGCATAATTAATTAGATCTACACACAAACACACCAAATTGGAGAGTATCCCACCGTATCCCACTAGATCTATGATACGCATGCGACACGAGTCCAACACACAACCAATTGTACCCCGAAGGACACAAACAAGTCACAAATAATATTTATGAATAAATCAAAGTGTCAAAAGTAGATCTATGTGTCCGTGTCAAAATACGACATGTACAAAGCCCCGTGTCGGAGAAAAACCCCCAAAATGACACGTATCACCAAATAGTTGGGATACGAACCACATGTACCCAAATATGGACACGACACAAGCCCCAAACACATAAGCACATACCCAATTGATCTATAGGATCAATTGACACACACAACAAAATATAAATTCGGAATTCCAACAAAATTGACACAAAAAGCACCATAACTTTCTCCATGGGTCTCCTATGAACACAAAACAAATTCCTATGGGTAGTACATATATATAGGTTGATTTTACATGATTAAATCTCAGATTTAGAAGCTATTTTAATGGAAAAAAACTGAATTATACCTATTGGGAGATGGATTCCCAATGAAACCTCCAATTGAGATGAACTTGCTTCCAAATTGTAGATCCTTGCTCCTCTTTGTAGATCCTTGCTTCCTCCTTCTAGATCCTTGCTTCTCAACTTTCTAATGGTGAATTGGGAAGAATTTAGGATAAATTTGGTGGACAATTGGAATGGGAATGGAAAGAATTTGGGAGTGGGAATTTCTAGATCTAGATTTGGAATGAGAATGAGAGGAGAGAGAAATTTTCCCCCTCTTTTAATAGGCCGGCCTTGCCCCTCTTCCAAGCAATTGTAAAATGTCCAATGTACCCCTTGGGGCCTCTCATAAAGAAATAATTAAGGAAGGAAGCTTCTAGTCTAATCACTTAATTAATTTAATCTATCTCCTTAACCATGGGCTTTCTAAATGGGCCAAATCTAACTATTTAATTCATATTGGTCCATGGGTCCAAACTAAAATAGTTGGGTCTACTAAAATAAGTCCAAAATAATTAAATAATATCCAACAATAATTAAATAATACAACAAAAATTATTTACCATGCATAATATTTATTTAAATAGGGAATTACCAAAATACCCTTTTTCCTAAAATGTGGTAGTGACAAGTCTACCCTCCTTAAAATAATTTCGTCCTCGAAATTTAAAGATGAAAACTACCCCCAGAAAATCACAGAACAGAACTAAAGAATCACAATTAACTAATGAACAGAACATAACTAGAAAATAACATACCTCAAGGTACAAACAAATATGGATAACGCTCTCGCATGTCATCATCTCTCTCCCAGGTAGACTCCCCCGGAGAGTGATGCCTCCATGCGACGCGTACCAAAGGAATAGTCTGGTTCCTCAGCATATTCTTTCTCTGATCCAGAATCTCAACTGGCTGCTCTGGATAGCTTAGAGTAGGACCCACCTCTATCTCTGAGTGATCCAATACATGACTAGGATCTGCCACGTATCGTCTCAACTGCGACACATAAAATACGTTGTGCACTCCCTCCAATGCAGGTGGCAAGTCTAGTCTATAAGCAACTGCACCGACCCTCTCTAGAATAGTGAAAGGTCCGATGAATCGCGGACTAAGCTTTCCGCCTCCACCGAAGCGAATCGTGCCTCGTGTCAGAGAAATCCTCAGAAACACCAAACCACCCACCTAGAACAAAACACCATCTTAAGAACTTAATCTATAACAAACAAGAATAAGAACAAACAAAATCTAAACTATACCTCAAACTCCAAAGGTCTCCGATGGCTATCGGCCCAATGCCGCTATCTGTCCTGCGCCACTCGAAGTCTGTCTCTGATCAACTGAACCTTCTCCGCTGCATCCACAACCATCTCTGGTCCAAGCAAAACTCTCTCTCTCCAACATTGTCCCAAGACAAAGGAGTACGACACCTCCGACCATATAGGGCTTCAAAAGGTGACATCTCTATACTGGCCTGGTAACTGTTGTTGTAAGCAAACTCTACCAAATGGAGATGGTACTCCCAAGAACCCCCAAAATCTAGTACACAAGTGCGCAACATATTCTCGAGAGTCTGGATAGTCCGCTCAGACTGCCCATCTGTCTGGGGATGATATGCAGTACTAAACTTGAGCTGAGTGCCCAAACTCTCCTGCAAACTCCTCCAGAAATGACAGAAATGAGAAGTGAAACGACTATCCCGATCTGAGACTATGCTGACGGGAACTCCATGTATCCTAACGATCTGCCTCACATACATCTCTGCCAGCTTCTCCGTAGACAAACCCACCTTGAAAGGCAAAAAGTGGGCCGACTTGGTCAATCTATCAACAATGACCCAAATCGCGTCTTTCCCTCCTGGAGATCGTGGAAGTCCGGACACAAAATCCATAGTAATGTGTTCCCACTTCCACTCTGGAATGGGTAACGGCTGAAGTAAACCTCCTGGCCTCTGCCTCTCGGCTTTCACCTGCTGGCACACTAAGCATCTGGATACAAACTGTGCCACTTTCCTCTTCATGCCATACCACCACACACTCTCTCGCATATCCCGATACATCTTGTTAGCACCTGGATGCATGGAATACTGAGAGCGATGCGCTTCCTACAACACCTCTTCTCGCAACTCTCCACTAGGCACACACAATCTAACTCCGTGCCTCAAAGATCCATCCTCTGCAATAGTGAAATCATCCTCCAATCCTGCTCTCACTTGAGCTCTGATACTCCTCAAAGATACGTCATCATACTGTGCTGCCTTGATCCTGTCCATCAAATCTGAGTGTATCTGCAGTCCCCATATCTGCATAGCACCACCAGGAACAATTACCTCAATGCCCAAGCTCTCCAAGTCCTCCAACAAATATCGATCCTGCGTTAAGAACATAGCTACCGGATACCTGCTCAAAGCATCGGCAACTACATTGGCTTTCCCAGGATGATATTGCAAAGAGATATCAAAATCCTTCATCAGTTCCAACCACCGATGCTGCCTCATGTTCAACTCCTTCTGCGTGAAAACGTACTTCAAACTTTTGTGGTCTGTGAAGATCTCCATACGCTCTCCGTACAAATAATGTTTCCACAACTTCAGAGCGAAGATGACGGCTGCCAACTCCAAATCATGGGTAGGATAGTTCTTTTCATGAGGACGCAATTGCCTGGATGCATAGGCAATCACTTTCCCATGCTGCTGAAGAACACAACCTAAACCCTTTCCCGATGCATCACTATAAATAGTGAAACCTCCGGACCCTGATGGCAATATCAAAATAGGAGCAGACGTCAACCTCTTCTTCAACTCCTCAAAAGCAACTTGGCAATCCTCCGTCCAAACAAACTCTACATCCTTCCTTGTGAGTCTGGTCATTGGCTCGGCAATCCTCGAAAAATCTTGCACAAACTTCCTGTAATAGCCTGCCAATCCCAAGAAACTCCTGATCTCTGCTACCGAACTCGGAGTCTTCCAAGATTCCACTGCTGAAATCTTCTTCGGATCTACTGAAATACCATCACCAGTCACAACATGCCCCAAGAATTCCACCTTGTCCAGGAAAAACTCACACTTGGACAACTTTCCATACAACTTCTCCTTCCTCAGCATATCCAACACAATCCTCAAATGCTCCTCATGCTCCTCCAGTGTCCTCGAGTATATGAGTATGTCGTCGATGAACACCACCACGAACTTGTCAAGGTACTGGTGGAACACCTTGTTCATCAAGTTCATAAATACCGCTGGTGCATTAGTTAAACCAAATGGCATCACCATAAACTCGAACTGACCATACCGAGTTCTAAAAGCAGTCTTCGGTATGTCCTCCGGCTTCACCTTCACCTGATGGTAGCCTGATCTCAAATCTATCTTAGAAAATACCTTCGCACCACTCAACTGATCAAACAGATCATCAATCCGTGGCAAAGGATACTTATTCTTGATAGTAAGATTATTCAAAGCTCTATAATCAATGCACATACGTACCGATCCATCCTTCTTCGGTACAAACAATACCGGGGCTCCCCATGGTGAAGAACTCGATCTGATAAACCCCTTATCCTGTAATTCGTCCACCTGCTTCTTCAACTCGACCAGCTCGTTGTTGTTTACTCTATAGACATGCTGCGAAATTGGTTCTGCACCTGGCACCAAGTCTATAGAAAATTTAACATCTCGATCTGGTGGCAATCCTGGCAATTCCTCAGGAAACACATCCAAGAATTCTGCTATCAACGGATGCGGCAACTCCTTGTCTTCCACCATAGCTCCACAAATAATGCCTTCCCCCTGCTCCGCAGCTCCTCTAGCAAACTCGAACTCTGGCTCTCTTGGCGAACCAAACAAAACTCTACCTCCTCTACAATCTATGCTAGCACGGTGCCTACTCAACCAATCCATCCCAAGTACAATGTCGTAGCTCGGAAGTGGCATTACAAGTAGACACGCACTCAACTCCCGGCCTCCCAGAGTAACTCTCCGATCCTTGCAAATATCATTAACCAGGATAATGCCTCCCCCGGTCATGATCTTGCAAGTCCTAAGCAAAGACTCAGTTACCAAACCATGCTTTAGAGCAAAAGAAATAGATACAAAACTATGGGAAGCACCACTATCAAACAAAGCTAAAGCTGGAATGGAATCAAGAAGAATAGAACCTGCGATGATATCTCCGGTGGGTTCCTCCTCTTCGACGGTCATAGCAAACGCTCGTCCCTGCCGAGCGCCTCCCTGCTGTTGATGCTGGACAAAATGCTGCTGCTGTGTCGGAAGCGGTCCCCTCGGTTGTGCTGCAGGTGGTCCCGTCTGTGTCCTCGGAGCTGGAGCTGCTCCTTGAACTGCACGACGAGGACACTCCCTCGATTGATGCCCTTCAGTACCACAATACAAACAAACTCCTAGCCTCCTCCTGCAAACTTCCCAGATGTGGCCGGGCTTCTTGCAGAAGTTGTATGGAGCTTGCTGTAACTGTCTCTACTGCTGAGGTGCCTGGTGAAAAGGCGCTCTAGCTGGAGTCTGGTTCAGCTGTGGCTGCTGGAAAGGTCTGGACTGGAAATGAGGACGTTTGGCAGATACTGCACTGCCGTTGGCCCCCAGAAAAGAATCACGGTCTCTCTTGGTCTTCAAACCCAGATCCCGCTCAATCTTGCGTGCCTCCGCAAGTATCTTCGAGTATGTCTCATAAAAAGACGAAATGATAATCAATATGGCACAAGATGTAAGACATCAAGGGAAGGACAGATTAAGGGATCAACTATCAATGTCAAAGGAGAATAGTTGAATCAAAAGAATTTTCCTAGATGTGATTGAGTATCTCAGCCTATATCCTATATCCTATTGCAGCCTCGCAGTAGTACAACTAAGTTGTCGCACTACCACGACATCACATACTTGTGAAGCTTGACCTGCATGGGCCACCAACAAAAATGTGTCACGATCCGCACCCGGTGTAAGGGTACTAGTCGGAAACAACGCCCAGCCTACGCCACAGAATCGGCGGTAGAACGCTGTCTAGATAGTCTATCTAAAGTAATGAACCACCAATAATGATAGAATACTCAATCACAGAACTAAGATAGAATGAGCACGAATCAGATAAGAATAGAATAGTCATCATACAACTCATGAGTTTAAAATAATACACCAATGAGTCTGAAGAGTAACAAAGTAAGCTGGAGACAAATCCAGTACAAAAGAATACTATAATACTACAAAGCTACAACTCCAGGGTCAACTGTCTCAATTGGGATAAGTCCCTCTTGAGCCAGGGTCTCAGAATCTAAACCCACAACATCCTGGGGTCCATAATAGGTAGGGTACTCCTCAGTGTCATCTGGAAAAATATATCCAGTCAGGAAAGGAGCAGAGTACAACCCTAACAGCAGTTCTCAATTAATGATAAAAACTATGTAACAGTAAATAGCTGTGGATAAACAAGATGCACAAAATAGATACAAGAGATATATAGACAATAAGGAAATACTGGAAAGAAATACAATAATGAACAATATGCTAATGAAACAATAATACTAATGTCTAAGTGTGTGAGTACTAGCTTAACATATGATCGGCTTGGGCAAGATACAATGCGGCCTGGCTAATCATACGTGCGGTGTATGATCAACACTATTCGCTTACCAATACTTTATTCAATAGGGATTTGATCACATATCTATACTAATACTCCCCACCCCCAACTGGTATAATAGATCCAACCACGGTATGCTATGGCACTAGATTTCCCAAGAAGAGAGCGACTCCTCCCGAAAATCGGTGTCTGTACATGTACAAGATAACCAATGAAACAATACTTGCACCATATACACCATATACCAAGGAATAGCATCTCATGACGAGATCCGGATATACCAATCCGTGTAACCATAGTGTCGAGAGAAACATGTAAATCTACACTAGATACAACGAACATAGAGGATATCATAAATGAGAAACTATCAGAGAATGTACTCGCCTGAAGTCCAATGAACAGTCTCACAGATGTCTGACTCGGTACCTCGAAGACCTAGATATGGAATACCACATTAATACAAGGTCCCGGAAAGAGAACAAGTCAAATTAGTCAACTTCTAGGTCAATAAATAAATTTTAAGTCAAAAGTCAACTATGGTCAACTCTAAAGTCAAACATGGTCAAACCAAGGTCAACCTCACAAGACCTCTATATAAAATAATATGGAAATAAAATACAACAATTTAGGAAATCAAAATTAGATCCCAAATGATACCCACACAAAGTATACTAATAATACAAATAATGCACACTCTAAATAATGTATATACAAACCAAATAAAATAATATATTATTATTAGTATTATACCTCACAAAACACCTATATATATACATATATATATATACAAATATAATATATAATATATAAATTAAATCTGCCAAATCGTCACTGAAAACAGTGAGCTAAAATACAAATTAAATAAAATAGGCTTTTAGTGACAGTTCCTACTGTCACTGAAACCACCGTCGCCAAAACCGCTGTGCAAACTGCACTGCTGTCACCTATTGGTGACAGTTCTCAGCTGTCGCTGAAAAATTCGTCGCTGCTGCTGCGAATTCCGCCCACTGCATGGGTATTAATGACAGTGACGGCTCTGTAATTAATACCCGCCGCCACTGCTACAGCGGCTGCTGCTGACCTGTCTAATTAGCGACAGTTTCACTGTCACAAACCTACTGTCACTAAAACACAGAAATATATATATAAATATATATATAAATAAATTTATATATAAATCAATATATATATATAAATATATATAAAATAATTAGATAAATATATATACTTATATATATACAATCAAATACTATTAGTTACAAAACACAATGCACATATTAATGTACGTATTTTACATGGCTAGAAGCACACATAAAAACACATTCAATAATATACAAATAATTATATAATAATTATAAATAATATAATTTTAGGACTTAAATTAAGTCGTACTTCTGAGGGAATTGGTATCTCCCAATCTTACTATATAGAAAAGGTTCTAAAAAGATTTAACTATTTTGATTCTAAACCTGTAAGCACTCCATATGATGCAAGTATCAGGTTGAAGAAGAATAAAGGAGACAGTATGGCTCAGTTGAAGTATTTTCAGCAAATCGGATGCCTGAACTATATTGCTAATCGGACCAGACCTGATATTTCCTACACAGTAGGAAAGCTTAGTGGGATTGGGAGAAAGGTAATTTTTTAGCACTTTGCACGCTTGCGCACTGCGGAACGGACATGGGTACAAAGGTAATTTCAAAACTTATTTTATTTTATTTTTTATTTTCGTTGGTTTGGTCTGTTGGGTTGCTGGTCTTCCGCGGAACCATTCTCACGTAATTCCGTTACGGAAAGAGTGGAAAAGGTTACGTGAGAGATATATCCAGAACACGGTCCTGAGATCAGGGAACAGTAATATGTTTTTCTCTTCTCTCTCTCGCGCGCTCTCGGTTCGGAACGAAAGAAAAATAGTACAGAGACAGAAAAAAAAAAACCACCAGAACCTAAACTCCTCCAAAAACTTCTCCGTCCAATCTCTCTTCTTCGGACAAGGCTGTGATCGTTAGTGAGATTCGCCACCAAGTGCAAGGTGCAGTGTAACGAAGGAATTCGTTGTATCTCGGGGATAGATCGCCAAGAACCCGCTGCACTGTTCGTGGGGACGAAATTCTATTCTAAGGACAGCGTGTAACGTGTCTCGAATCCTCTAAATATTTTCTGTGTTTAATTTTACATCTTTCAATTTATATTTTTTAGGAATTTTTTCAATAGGTAGTGCCAAAACTACTCACATAGAGTCCCTATAGAAAAGAAGCTAGCAACGGCTGAGAGAGAGTGGTAGGGTTTTGGTGTTGAGTAGGTTCATAATTAAAGTATCTAGAAAAGGACCTCCACCAAGATCTTTGTTCTCTGGCTGAACGGAAGAAAGAGGACCTCCACCAAGATCTTTGTACTCCTGCTGAATAGAAGAAAGATGTCTTCGAAATCTTAGGGCACTGTTCTCCTTTCTTCTCCTTCACCACTTTTCTCCTTCTTTCTCCTTCTCACATGTCATACTATACTGTCCTACTTTTGTCCCACGAGACAGGCTTTGACTTGGACGTAATGGAGGGTCCATCTTTGTAGTAGTGGTGGCAGGGGGAACTTAGCTGTTCTCCTAACATAAATGGTTGATCGATCTTGATTTGCAACAAAAGCTAATGGAAAGCTCTAGGGGAGAATGATGCATCATCATATATGATATGTCAGGGATAAAGGACCATTTGATTCATATATAAATGTGAGAGGCCCCCCTACTTCCTACGCTAAGAACCACAACTTATTTTTGACCTTAGTGCCATATAGGAGACGTATCGGAAACGTTCAGAACGTGGTATTTGCAGAAGTATAAGCCGGCGCCTGGTAGGGTTCGAGGACCATTTATTATTTTGACGCTGAGTTAAAAATTGACTAAACATTATATTTGATTAGATAGAGGACAGATTTGGTACACGAAATACTATATAATCAAAAAATATATATTTTTAAAAATTAAATTTTAAGGAATTAAAATTTTTGAAAAATTATATTTCTACGATGGTGACAATATAAATATTTTCGATGAAAGCGGCCACAGCTGCAGAGTTGTTGCCCTTCCATGTCCGACCCGTGGATTCCGTTGATGCAACAAAAATTTTGACTGCCGCAGAGAACAAAATTTTGTTCATTCACGAAATGTGGTCGAAGCATTTGATCAAGCACGTGATGAACAAAGCAGTTGCCTGATCGAGCCGTAGATTTGCTTTAAGCGTTCCCGACTATGAATATGGAAAATTTCAAATTGTGTGTGACGTAACAGAATCATTTCCAAGACTTTTATTCCACAAATATCATGTTACTAAAGTGGGCTAACAAACAAAAAACGACTTCTTTTGTGAGCTTCTAAACTGCAACTTGTTCTTTTGTGACCTTCCATTTACTAAAAAGTTGAGTCACATAAGCAGAGCCACATTAGTACTTTCTTCCATTTACTTATGTGCCCTCATCTCCATAATATCGAGCAAAACGAAAAAATCAATCAAAGAAGAAAAAACACGATAAAAAGACTAAAAACACATAATATGGAAAAATTCAAATTGTGTGTGACGTAACGGAAATTCTCTCAGCTTTCTAGTTCTTGGAAGCTACTCCTTGCTTTCTTCTTCACAACTAAGAGTGAAAAGTAAAGACTAAAAATTACTAAAAATGAATAAAAATAACCAAAAAGATCAAAAGTGTTTAAAATTGATAAAAAATCGACGATAAAAATCAACAACAACAAAAAACGACGAAAAACAATCACAAACGACTAAAAACGACAAAAAAAGAAAAAAAAAACATACAATGACTAAAAAAGGATTAAAAAGATTAAAAATGACAAACAAAAAAAATCAAAATCGACTAAAAACGACAAAAATGAAAAAACGATCAAAAAATACTACAAATGATAAAAAAAACGATAAAAACGATCCAAAACGATAAAAAAAATTAAAAACGACAAAAAAAAATAAAAAAGGCAAAAAACAACCAAAAGTCCACAAAAAAAAACAAAAATATTAAAAACAAAAAAAAACAAAAATGACAAAAAAATGATTAAAAACGATAAAAAACTTGAATTTTTTTTTTTGTCCGGAAAAAAACATATACCCACAAAAAGAAAAAAAAATACCAAAAAAAAACGAAGAAGGAAAAAAAGAAGAAGATAAAAAGCGTTCAAAAACAAAAAAAAACGATAAAAAAAAAAAATTTAAATTTTTTTTCTCTAGAAAAAAAATACCCACATATTCTTTATGGGATAGAATTTTCAAGTTTTATGGGTAAATTATTTATCCGGATATTCGTAATTCCTAAAAATAAATTTTTTTTAAGCCTAAACAAACATGTTATTAGATTTTCACCATAAAGTTTTTCGAGAATAAAAACAAATTTACCGCGTACCAAACGCACCCTTAGTATTAATTTATAAGATTATTTAATCTTTTTATTATAATCCTCACATTATAAGTATACGTGAATTCTTAATAGAAGATAAGCCGGTTTCCATGAAATTATTGCCTTCATATATATATATTTCTTATTTCTTTCATCTCTATACCTTCCTCTCTATCTCATGAATCCCAACATGGTAGTACAACTTGATCTACAATCTTTGATGAGGCCGAGATGACACTCTTCGGAAGCATCTTGGTTCGTCAAAGTTGTCACCATCGTTCTACTCTGACACGAGACAAGATGAAGAAAAAATATCAAACAAAAATAGGTTCATGATCATTTTTGAGTTTTACCATATATATGATTGAATTTTCATATATTGGTTTTCCATAAATTAGACTTTCCATATATTGAATTTTCATATATGGATTTTCTAATATATGGTAAGTCTACATAAGATTGAACTTCCTTATATGATGTCACATTCCATAATTAGAAAACTAGAGAGCGGAAACGGAACTAGGCCAATTACGTATACTGGAGTACACCAGTATCTAGAGATACGACCACGGCTGTATAAGACATGGGGAGTTACTATACAATCCAACAACCCATGCTAGGTCAGGCAATCATAGACGTCTTAATCACAAAAAAATGCACAAGATACAAGATACAAGATACAAATAAAATCATCAAATATAAAGTAGTAAAGCATCCCAAACTATGTGTACATAGATGATCATGAAGCTAGTAGTACAAAATAGAGAACTAGCAAGAGTAAAAGTCATCCATAATCAGCTCTAGCAATAGTTTATAATATGCACAAATCATGTTATACTCGTAGGCTAGATGACAAGTCCAAAATACGAGCTAAACATGTGCTCGGAGACTAACAACCACAAAAGAATATTGTATAGATACCAGTGGAAGAATGAAGTAGGAACCCATTCAAGTACTCTGGTATTCCGGATGATCACCATCCAGTGGAAGATAGGGAAGATCTTCGAATTCTGCCTAGCTCTAAAAATGAGTTATCGAAAAATTAAAATTTTAAGATTTTATAGATTAAATCCTTAAAATACTCTAAAAATGGTTAATCGAAACTAAAACAATTTTTGATTTTCACCAAACTCAAAACCCTTAAGGTACAAGCTAGGGAAATACACAAATCGCATATATATATATATATATATATATATATGACTTAGTTCCAAGATGGTAACTCAGTATTACTTTCGATGCCGAATTTTCCTACTAAGTAAATATGATGATTTTAAAGGAAATCAAAACCTAGCTCAAATCAAATTAAGAGACATGTACATAATTGAAAATCATGAGGAAAACATATTTAACAAAATAAGTTTACAAAATAAGTTTTGGAATAAATTGAACTATCAATACCAAAGAAAACAAAAATGACAATTAAAGTTATTCAGTAATTCGACAAGATTTACTTGCCTAAGGTCGAGCTCCTAACCTAAAACTTCTACTCCTCCGACAAAAGAGTTTAGAAACCACACTCTTAGGCCTGAAGATCAAGCTCCAAGCTCATGAGAAAAATGGATAGGAAATGAAGAGAGAGAGGAAAGAAATAAAAGAGAAAGGGGAGAGAAAATCAAAGAAAGTTCTTGAATAACTTCTATACAAGAGAGCAGAAGTTGTTGAATAAGTTCAAAGCAAGGAGAGAAGTGTTGAGAAAGTTATATCTCTTTATTTTTCATAGTGGAACTGAATCACCCTCGTCCACAGATATACGCATCTTGGACGAACCAGTAATTTCTTGTCTTTGTGGTTATAAATTTATTTGAGGTGTTCTCTGATTTCTTGGATTTATTTTCATTGTGCCCCAACAAATTATTTTCAGTGGTTTGGGATTCTAGCAAAGTATCTGATAAAGTTCTCAGAAAAAGTTAATTGGGTAGAATCTTGATATGGTTCCATCAAACATGGTTGGGCAGTACAAAATTGAGAAGTTCAATATGATTTAATGATGTTTGCTTTTGAAAAATCTAGATGAATGATATTCTCATTTCTCATAAGCTTCATAAGGCTTTACAAAGAAAGTTCAAGAAGCCCACTAACATGACCGATGATGATTGGGATGACATGGATCAAGAATCATGTGTCACTATTCATCTATGTTTGAAAAGGGATGTCATATAATATGTGAAGGACAAAATTACCATAGTTGGGTTGTGACTGAAGTTGGAATAACTCTACATGACGAAGACTCTTACCAACCAACTTTATATGTTAAAGTCGCTCTACAGACTAGTGATGGAGGAAGATATCTTAATTCATGGTCATATCTCAAAAATTAAAATTATTTCTGAATTGAATGATGTTGATATGTCATAAAAATAATGATCGTTTGGCGCTAATTCTATTGTTTTCCTTGATCGATTTATATTAGAAACTTACTACTATACAAGAAGGACTCAATTTTTGTATAAGAGGCTACAAGTGCCTTGTTGTCTAATTAGGTGTGGAGATTGGCTTTTAGTAGCAGAAATAGTAAAGATCAAGCCCAAAGTTTGACGAAAAGAGGGGGGACAAATCATAACATCTTCCACAAAAGGTCAAGATCCAAGTCAAAAATTCCTATTTTGAGAAGGTGAAGTGCTTTAAATGCAATAAGAAAGGACACTATGCAAATAAGTGTCCTCATCCAAAGAAAAAGAACAAGAAAAAAAGAGAATAGGACAGAGAGGGAAGGTAATGAAGCAAAATTTGGTTTAGAAGCCAACAATGACAGGTAATTTTTTCAATGGCATATGACAATATGAGTGACTGTTGGATTCTTGATTCTGGATGCTCCTACTATATGTGTCCAAAGATGGAGTATTTTTCTACTAAAGAACGACAAATGGTGGCTCTGTGTTGATGGGCAACAATAACACATGTCGAGCTTTTTGAATTGGATTTATCAAGGTGAAGATGCATGATGGAATTATGTAGACTTTAGCCGATGTCAGACATATTTTTACCAAAAAAAAATCATTTTGCTCTTGGTATGCATGACTCTAATGGTAACAAGTTCGTTGTCGAGGGTAGAGTCTTATGAATTTTTTGTGGTTCTTTGGTGGTGATAAAAGGTCACCGACATGGTAACCATTGTATCTTATTGGGAAGCACTATGACTAGGACTTTTGCAGTCAATATATCTGATTCGTTTGATGGGCTTTTTTATATTACCCATTGTTAGATCAAAATTTAAGAACACCCCCCTCAAAGTGTCGTTAATGAGTTTTGAAAGTGTTATTAATAAGTTTTTAACGACACTTTAAGGGGAGTGTTCTCAACTTTTGATCAAACATGGGAGTAATATCAATATCCCTCATCTAACAAGGGATTAATATCAAAAAGCTCGTCGTATGATAGAACGCGTATTTGTCATTTACAGCTTGGGCATATGAGTGAGAAGGGATCATCCTTACATAGGAAGCATGGGTTACTGAAAACTTGCAAAAGCCAAGTATGGATTTCTCTTAGCATTTTGTTTATGGCATACAGCACATGGTGGACTGTCAGGAATACACCAGTACATAATGGTTTAGCAGAGAGGATAAACTGAACCTTGCTTGATAAAGCAAGATGTATGCTCTTAAATGTCGGTTTAGGCAAGAAATAATGGGCAAATGCTACAAATATGGTGCGATACTAGGTTAATAGATCACCAACTCCACCTATAGACTATAAGACTCCATATGAGAAGATGACCAACAAATCAACAGATTATAGATTTTTGTGCGTGTTTGCTTACAAATCATACTATCATGTCAATGAGAGTAAGTTGGATTCGAGAGCCAAGAACTCTATTTTATGGGGATACACAGAAAGAGTAAAGAGATATTGTCTGTATTGCCTGGAGGATAAGAAGTTCTTGATCAGCAGGATATCACTTTTGATTAGTCTTTTGTGTTGTCTTCAAGCAAGAAGAGTGAGACTGATCAGGATGGTGGTGAATCTTGCAAATCTTAAATTGTTGAGATTTATTCGTCTGAGGATGCATTGGATTAGTTGGAGGTTTTTGAAGATGTTCGTCAAGCCCCACAAGAACAACTAGAGGAAGAGCATTACCACTAGAAATATTTCTTGGCTACCACGAGGCCAAGGTGTCACACCCAGAACCAGAATACTGAAGAGCGGGGGAAGACAAATCCAACTACATATACCAGAGTACTGTATATCCCGAGATACGGTCACGACTGTTTAAGATATGTGAGAGTTTACTATATAATCCATCAGACAATCCTGGGTCAAGAATCCTAGTTATCTCAATCTCAAGCAGGCAAGTTACAAGATTGTTGATCACCAAACATAAAATAGTAAGGCGTCCCAAATAATACATGCATACATAGATGATCATAATGTTAGTTGTAACCACCTCATTTTTAGGATAAGGATATTTTGGTAATTTGCTATAATTTAAATTTTTATGTGTATATATATAATATATGACTAATGTATTATTTATTGAATTTAGACTAGTTAAGTTGAACCACTAGTTAGTCATGACTGGATTTGGACTATTAAACCAATTTGGACAAGAATAGAATATTCCTTTCTAAGAATTATAAGATCCTATTTATGAAAGAATGAGAGAGAATTTTTAGTCAAATCAAACCATCATGACACAAACCTAACCCTAACCCCAAGGAAAAGTCTATATAAATCTCTTTATTCATGAATGGCCTCTATTTATTTTTATTTAGTTCATCCCCAAAACTTGAGAGCAAACCCTAATTTTTCCACTCCAAATCTTATCCCTCTAATTCTCATTTTCCAAGGAGACTAAGGAGCTTGTCATTTCTAGAGGAAGGTTGAAGAGGAGCCCAAGTATTGAGGATCGTATCTGCTTCGTCTTCCTCGTGTCCAAATTTAGAGTTCTTCAAGAAGGTCACTCATATAATTCTCTATTTTTTACTCTATTTATGGTTAAGAACACATATTAGACCTATAGGAACCCTCCCATAGGTGAAATTTATTTTCTATAGCTAGATCTCCGTGTTATGAGTTCTCATTTTGCTAGATCTATGATTTCTTCTTGTGGAATATTGTTTTGTACCTCAAATTTGGGGGGTTTGGGTCTATTAGTGTAATTCTCCTTAATTTGTATTTTTACTAATTACTTTAGTAATATGAGGATGTATTTGATATGTAGATATGGTGTGTGTTGGATATTGATAGTATTGAAACCATTGTTGGGGGTGTATCATGAGTTTCACATTAGTGCACCATGGGTGTTTGTTGAAATGCCAATTGTGTGTGTATATATATATATATATATATATATATATATATTAGTATTATTTATATATGACTTTGTGTGTTGGGAGTGTAGTATCCAGTGTGTCTTATGTTCAAGTGAGTATAGGAGTGAAGGGAGGTTGAGTGCGGCTGCACACATGCCAACAATTTAATATTAAGCCATTGGAGCTACAGAGTGCAAGAGGATTAGTAGTAGCAGTAGAGATGGGGGTGGACTTATAGTTGTAGTATGCATTGACTGCAGGGGAAGAGCTCGAGCTCAATTAAGTGTAAGATAGGGGAAGCTTTGAGTGTCATAACTTACAGTGTGTGTATAAGAGTATCATATAGTATTTGTGTTAAGTATCATAATTATAAGTTACTGTCTAAGTTAAAATTGATACCATGATGCATGAGAGCATCCTTCTGTCTATATATGTTAGTGTTAGAATGTTTGAGTATGGAGTGTGGGAGTTCTGTCTAGTTAGTACTGCATTGGAAGAGCTCGAGTGCAAGCAGTAGGAGCTTAGTTTTTATGTGCAGCAGATGCAAGCATGAACAACAAGATCCAATCAATGTGTAGTCCAGGTACTTATCTGTGTGTGCTTGAGGGAGTCAATGGGGTAGTGTACTGCTGCAAGCATTGCCACTCTAGAGAGATTACCTATTCAGTAGTAGGGTGGTTTGAGCCTATTCTCAGGTTGGGAGGTCATTATCAGAGAGCAACAACAACAGGCATTTTAAGAGGCCATAAGTAGCCAGGGGTATTTCAAATTTGGGGCAGAGGTAGAATTTAACTTCCTGTTTGTTTTGAGTAGACTGTTTAGAGAATTGGAGATTTATGATTTGAGTTGTGTATCTTAAAGGGGAGGAAGAATTTGTGTAGAATAATTGTTAGAGTATCTTAGGTATGTGTTTGTACTTTGCTTGAGGGTGTACTAGTTAGGGTGGGGTCGAGTGTATGTGCCAATGTAGGAGAGGAAGTCGGGTAACTTGGGAGTGAGGACTGAACCCCTATGCCACTATAAGCCTTTCAATTTGGTGATGTTGCAGTACCACTATTGCTGTTACTTGTTATTGTTACTGAGGTTGTTGTTGCATTCACCGTGAAGGCTTTTCTGGCGTGTGCAGATAGTGTACAAGCAGTAACCAGTGTGCAACTGTGCCAAACACAGTTGCATTATGTTGAGTTTAGGTTCCTGGGTATATGTAGTAGTGAGTGTGGAGAGGATGTGTGCTAGTCTTGGGGCTTGAGAATATGAGGGGTACACAAGGTTAAGGATGCGCATGTGTGTGTAGTGAGTAGAGAGTGTAGTGAGTGTGATGTGATATAAGGTGTTAGTAGTGTATGGGGACTGTGGTATTCATGGGTGTTTGATTGCGAGCCAAACATAAATTAGGAGATTGGATTGTCTCTTTAAAATAGAAACAACAAGTGATGTATAGATGGGTGTAGCAGTAGCTGAGCTACATAACTGAATTGTGTATCTGTGTTTTATAGTATGCCTGTGTGAGGTATTTGTAGATATGAACCTAGATTGGGTGATGAACAACAGGTAAGTGTGGTGCAGTGGTGTATACGAGTGTATAATATAGAAAGCAGTATCAAAGTTGTAGGTTGTGAGATGAGTGTCAGGTTAAACATCTTCGTTCACTAGGAGGTAGTAAGTTATGTGAAGTATTGATTAGTAATAGGAAGAGTCCTAATATCAATGAGGTATTAGTGCATGGGTATTAAGATGCCAAGACTTGGGTGTGTTGATACTCAAGTATCAGGGTATAGGTTAGTGAGGGTGTTTGGTGTAAGGTGGATGGTTAGATGAGGGTGAGGTAAGTCTGTGGCAAGGGTGTTGGTCAAGTTACTTAGTTATGGGCTATGGTAATAGTTAAGTAATTGGTTAGGTAATTGGAAATAGTTTGGGTATCCAATGATATTAGGGTATTAATAAGGTATTATAAGACACCAATTATATGTATATGATATCAAGTGCCTAATGACTAATATAGCTATTTATCTAAGGTATTGACCTAAAAACCTAGGTATAGCCTCGTATCACCTAGTATTATCTAGTTTAGCCTTGTAATCAACTTAAAGGCTAGTTTTGAATCTAGAATCAATGTATAGACCTAGTATGACCTAGTTTTGACCTAGAAATTATATCTTAGCTTATTTAAACATGTTTATCACTTTATTACACTAAATGACATGCAATCTTGTATATAGGTTGTGTGACACCAGTTTGGACATCGAGTCACATTATTTTCTTAGGACTACAGGCGAGTACATTCTCTAATAGTTTCTATTATTTGATATCTACTATCATTATAGTTTATATCATTGTTGTACTTGATTTTTTGACTCTATAGATACACGTATTAGTATTATCTGGATTCACTCTCTTGCAACACATACATCATACTTGTCTGGCCCTACTTCATAACTCATTACTGACATCACATAATGACTCACTTACTGACATCACTTACTTTTATTTGGCTGGCTTCGTACTTAATTTGCATGTCGGGACTTGGATTCATTTATACTAATCATTCGAGAAAATATCCTAGTAAACATGTAAACATTCCCAAAATCTGGAACTACCCTTTCTGGTCTAATCAGGAATGATAGCAGTCGCACACCAAGTGTGCAATGAGCCATATTATCCCCTAGCCATTTTCATGTCGAAAGAGGTATTTTAAAATATACTAGTATAGTTACATTCTTGATGGTTTCACATTATATACTTGCTGGATACACCATATCTATCTCAGATTAGTTCTCATTTATTACAGTCTTTATTTACCATACTTTCTTGATTCACTATGCTTATCTTTCTTGCTTCTTAAATTAACTGTGACTGTATTTTATTTTCTGATTCATTTCTTTTCCTTGCTCATCATGTATTACTTACTATAATTATTTTATAGTCTTTGTCAATTAATTAAAAATTCTATTGGGTTGTGTTTCAATCCAATCCTGACAGAATATATTTTTCAGATGACTTCTTAGAGGAGATGTGTCCTATATATTATGGATCATAGGAGATAGATGGTACAGACTTGGACCCAACAGCTCAGGAGTGATTGCCGGTAGGCCTAGCCGGAATCACTAGTTAGCGTAGTTAGTTTCATTAGCATATTGGTACCGAATTTGTTTTCAACTTATATTTGAGACTTAGACATTATTATTTTTGTGGTGGTTGATGTATTTGGTTATAGTCAATGTTTAAATTTTGTGGTTATGATTAAATTTTTTGATATCTTATCGTGCTTTAGATTATGATTAAATATTTAACATTGTCATTATTATCATATTTTTCTCCTTCTTGGAGTTGAGATATCCTTGAAAGATTATATATTATTGTGTGAGATTGATCGTTAGTTGACCTAGACAGTGTTCTACCACCGATGCTGTGGCATAGAGTGGACGTAGCCATATACTCGTACCCTGCATCGGGTATGGGTCGTGATATTAGTTGCATAAAATAGAGAACTAGTAATAGTACAAAATTATATGATCAGCTCTATCTATAGTCTAGAATATGCTTCACATGTAGCCCGCATGCAGTATATCAAATTCCAAAATATGAGCTAAACACGTGCTCGGTGGCTAAATATCTCAAAAATATAATATACAAGATTCAGGGGGTAATGATGTCACGCCCAGTCCCAAAATACGTAGGACTAGGAACACGTAAGCATGCCAGCCGCATGGATATGGCAACTCCAATATATGGAAACCATATCCCATACATACGCTGTAATATGAATATCAATCCACAAGTGGTATAAAATGTATCACAAGTCACAGGGTATAATCTAAATCTCATCCACAAAAAATTAATATAAATGAATAATCAGCATCTATATAACTAGATCTCAACATAAGTATCTAAGGATGATAGTTGGATGAAAACAAATTCACTACCAACTCGAATATAAGAGCAAATAAAATATAAGTACAACACAACAACACCATATAAGAATACCAGCTAGCAATCATGGCTCGAAGAGAGGACATCTACGAAACATATATAACCATCTAAATCTGCGCTCCTGCAAATACTCAAGAACAGATACACCTGGCAGAGGACCAGGTCCTCAGAGGGACGTAACAAGATACAGAAAAGCAAGCCAATTTGAATACAGTAAACATGCATATAATTTAAAAATAAATAAGTACGCTGTACATGACAATCTATATGAATGCAAATGAGGATAACTTTTTGACGTATGGGCAAGGGTAGGCTACTCGATCCAATCCTCACAACTCATACGCTCGTCAGTGGACATCATCAGCCGACATACCTCTGGGGTAGCGACCCTCGGACTCCATCAATCGACATACCTCTGGGGTAGCGACCATCGGACACGACCACCATAGTGCGTGCTAGTTACTATGGTTTACCAGAGTGGTTAAAAGCCCATACGCCTAATGATTGTCCTCTATGATACTAAGTGTCAATTGTGTGTCAACATATCTAATATATAGTAATGACATAAAGGAACTACACATGCAATAAATATACAGAAATACAATAAATATACAGAAATATACTAAGCATGCAAAATACTGTAAGCAATTTGGCAAGGTATCTTGCCTGGTCTGAAAAAGAATGAAGTTCCAACTCAAGGCGCCGTCCGATCTACCCGTCACATAAATTAAACAAGTTAAGTTACAAAATGGGTGAATAGGTTCCTCAATTTTAATCTATTTTAAATCTGAATAAAATAACCTAAATTAGTATTTTAATCTTATTATAATATGATTTTATTGTTAAGCTCTAATTTTGGTCCAACGAAAGTCAACTTTACGGATTTGTGATCCATGGCATGCAAATCGAGGCAATCCGTTGACCAAAAAGTCAACTGACTCAAATCCTTGATTTATGTGTAGAATTATATAGATTTCAGTGCTACATGAACACTGGAATCAACGGTTTCATAAAATTATAAGTCGGTAAAGAGTTATGTCCACAAGGGCGCACAAATGGCAATTTTCGGTAGTTTTTTATTTACATATACGTTGTACAAATTTTATAGTAAATTAAACTTGCATATTAAATTCTGAAAAAATTCTTTTCTGGAAGTTCATCATATCATCTTTCCGAAACTTTAAATGGTTCATAATTCTGAGTTCGGGATCTCCCGAAATCTCGAAAATACCAAAATGCGTCTGATTTCGAACAACTGGCACTTTTAGAATTTTTTGGAAAAATAGGTTCTGTAATTATTAAAATAATTTAGATATTCAGAAAACTAACCTTGATATGATTCTAACAAAAAAAACTGGAGCGCGTTTGGAGTCCGGAGTTAGGAGATATCATCTTTTTAATTCGTCATAACTAGTAGAAAATGAGGCTGAATTTATGACGAATTTTGACTATTTTTGGACGAAAAAGAGAGAAATTTGGGGAAAAAAAAATGAAGGATGAGGTATTTATAATGGTGGACACTACTTAATTAATTACGACTAGGATTGGTTAATTTGGATAGGATTATGATGAATTTAAATAAGGATAGGATATGCATGAAGTTGCTTTCCTACTAAGTTCAGGATTTGAATTAATTTAAAATAGAGTTTAAATTTATCTCAATAATTTATAATCTTAAATATAATTAAAGATAATAAAAATAATTTATAAAATCTTATTAATATCTATTAAAACTAAATTAGCATCTATCTAATATTAAGACTATATATATCCAAATAAATCCTAAATAATTTTCAAAATCTAAATAAATTTCTTAAAATTCTAAATAAATTACAAAAAAATATAATTAAATATTTTAAACTAAAATAAATATTTGGTAGGAACAATATACGAGTATGGTCTTATAGTAAATCATGAAAGTCCTAAAAATTTAGGTTTCCTATATTTTAATTACCTAAAATTCTAGAAAAATCTCCAAAAATCTAAAATAGTCTGAAAATAGTTCTAAATAAATATTTTCATAAGTAAATATACTAAAAAAATTTATTTTCTAATTAACTAAGAGAGTACTCTAAAGTAATTTAATATCTATAATAAATATAATAATATAAAATATATACAAAATATTTATTTTTGGTGAGGGGGTTTACAATCTACCCAACTTAAAAGAATTTTGTCCTCGAAATTAACACTAACTAATGTTCGTAATAAATCATAATAGTTATTAACACTTCGTTGCTAGGTTGCAGTGCTTCCTAAAATGTTATGGTCAGCCACCCTAACACTTTTCTCTCTTATTATCCATATACTATTCTTTTATCCTCTAACTCATATACACTACCAAACTTAAAAGAATTTTACTAGTAGTCAAAGTCTTTTGAGGCTATTGTCTAGGTTGTAAGACGAATATATTTATTGGGTCGAGAATCTTGGAGTACTTGTCTTGAATCTCACAACCATGATTTTTCTTTGTAATCGTCAAGTATCGTAGTCTAATATTGCCATGCCACCTGACTAATATCTCTACAAATACTTCGACTACTTTACTACAACGGTCTAGCTGCAGCTGTCGCTACTTTGCCAGCGATTTGTCATAGTTGTCAGTTCGTAACAAGTGCCTTCAATTCTTTCCTAGACATAGTCTAAGTTTTTGGGCAACAGTTAAAGTCTTGACTAACTTATAAAACTATTAAAAGTATAAAGTAGTTCAAACAGTCTAACAAATTCCTATTAACCTAAGGGATGCTATACATAGTTTTTTTAAAATAATAAGAGGATACAAATATTGCTATAGGTTATATACATAAGGGTTATTATTAAGAACTCATCCTTTATTTATTAATCATCTACTAATCCATTTACGTTTTAACTAACAAAACTAAGGATGGGGTCGAAGTAGACCAACAATTCATGTTGGCACAAAAAAGACGTAACTACGATAGGGAGAATTAAGCACGAGATAATGAATGGATAGAGAAGAGAAGATGAGCCACCCAAGGGGACGAGATGGTGATAGAAAAAGAATACTACTACTGCTACTCGCGTCATCTATTAGCATCGCGTGTATGCCATCTGGGTAAAATATCAGTATATTCTCATAACTGCTAAACCAACACCTATATAATTCTACGTCTACTATGCACCTAAGATCTCGTGTCATAAAGGGGATCATGAGTATGCAATGACACATATAACTAAGGTCGTACCTGTATCTACGGCTTCCTGTGGCCGCGCTCTCTTGTTTGTCATCATGAGTGTTTGGCCTATGGGGTATATCTAGTACTATTCGTGTATCAAACTTATACTAAGCACGAACGTTCATCTTTCTAAAATAGGGAAAGACGGAAGACAACAATAAAGAATTCAAGGAGGAGGTGATAGAACACAAGTACGGAATTCAAAGAGATTAGAGAATTTGAAAGGGAGTTGCCAAGGCAGTTGTGGATTAAAATTTTATTTTGGTAAATTCCTATTTGCATGTTCACATCAGAACAGTTATGTACCTGACTTGATATGCTCTGACCAGTCTAAAGGGCAAGTATATTCGTCTAACAAGTTGAGTCAACTATATCTCAATCCACATAAAGTTGTGATATGAAGAGTGAACCAAGCGCACTAAGGTTGATCAGACCATAATGCACTGATTCTGATTTAGGCAATGTATTAGTGTGGGCCCCCAATAATACATATGTCATGAACAAGCTTAATACAAGAATAAGCTTGCAAAACTAGGCTACAATAGCAGCATAAGTCGAGGTAGTAAAAATATAAGTATGCTTGATTATGATGGAGGAAGGTACAGAATAATTTAAGTTCACCAAGAAGACCGGTGTTGTGCCTCTACAGTTTTCATAATAATTTTTTGTCTAAGTCTAAAGTCAACCAAATGGGTGTATGAGCCTCTAAGTTCTACAGTCTAGATAACACTAAAGTTCTATAGCCTAGATAAACACTATCTTCTTATGCAAGTCTATAGTTTGTGTCATTCAATTATAATACATTAATGGGACAATAGGACTATGTGTTACTAGGTTATGAGGCATACTACCAGACTTACAAAAATTTAACTAATGGTGTTATTAAATACTAGAGTGTATATACCTAGTACAAGTTATCTTCCTAACCCCTATCAAGCACGAGAGAAGGTTGACGTTGAGAAGGGATCAAGCAAGATGCATTACAACAATCAAATGAGAATGCGAACGAAATCAAGGGAGGTAATAATTAAGTGGATGAGATACTATATTCTAATCCTATGCACAGGCTTGCTCGGTACAGTAACGTAACCGAGAAAAAATGCTCTCGACCTGCATGGGCCACCACAAAAATGTCACGTCCCAGTCCCAAAATACGTAGGACTAGAAACACGTAAGCATGCCAGCCGCATGGATATGGCAACTCCAATATATGGAAACCATATCCCATACGTATGCTGTAATATGAATATCAATCCACAAGTGGTATAAAATGTATCACAAGTCACAGGGTACAATCTAAATCTCATCCACAGAAAATCAATATAAATGAATAACCAGCATCTATATAACTAGATCTCAACATAAGTATCTAAGGATGATAGTTGGATGAAAACAAATCCACTACCAACTCGAATATAAGAGCAAATAAAATATAAGTACAACACAACAACACCATATAAGAATACCAGCTAGCAATCATGGCTCGAAGAGAGGACATCCACAAAACATATATAACCATCTAAATCTGCGCTCCTGCAAATACTCAAGAACAGATACACCTGGCAGAGGACCAGGTCCTCAGAGGGACGTACCAAGATACAGAAAAGCGAGCCAATTTGAATATAGTAAACATGTATATAATTTGAAAATAAATAAGTACGCTGTACAAGACAATCTATATGAATGCAAATGAGTACAACTTTTTGACGTATGGGCAAGGGTAGGCTACTCGATCTAATCCTCACAACTCATACGCTCGTCAGTGGACATCATCAGCCGACATACCTCTGGGGTAGCGACCCTCGGACTCCATCAATCGACATACCTCTGGGGTAGCGACCATCGGACATGACCACCATAGTGCGTGCTAGTTACTATGGTTTACCAGAGTGGTTAAAAGCCCATACGCCTAATGATTGTCCTCTATGATACTAAGTGTCAAGTGTATGTCAACATATCTAATATATAGTAATGACAGAAAGGAACTACACATCCAATAAATATACAAAAATATAATAAATATACAAAAATATACTAAGCATATAAAATACTGTAAGCAATTTGGCAAGGTATCTTGCCTGGTCTGAAAAAGAATGAAATCCCAACTCAAGGCACCGTCTGATCTACCCGTCACATAAATTAAACAAGTTAAGTTACAAAAGTGGGTGAATAGGTTCCTTAATTTTAATCTATTTTAACTCTGAATAAAATAACCTAAATTAGTATTTTAATTTTATTATAATCTGATTTTATTGTTAAGCTCTAATTTTGGTCCAACGAAAGTCAACTTTACGGATTTGTGATCCATGGCATGCAAATCGAGGCAATCCGTTGACCAAAAAGTCAACTGACTCAAGTCCTTGATTTATGTGTAGAATTATATAGATTTTAGTGCTACATGAACACCGGAATCAACGGTTTCATAAAATCATAAGTCGGTAAAGAGTTATGTCCACAAGGACGCACAAATGGCAATTTTCGGTAGTTTCTTATTTACGTATACGTTGTACGAATTTTACAGTAAATTAAACTTACATAATAAATTCTGGAAAAATACTTTTCTGGAATTTCATCATGTCAGCTTTTCGAAACTTTAAACGGTTCATAATTCTGAGTTCGGGATCTCCCAAAATCTCGAAAATACCAAAACGCGTCTGATTTCGAACAGCTGGCACTTTTAGAATTTTTTGGAAAACTAGGTTCTGAAATTATTAAAATAATTTAGATATTCAGAAAACTAACCTTGATATGATTCTAACAAAAAAACTGGAGCGCGTTTGGAGTCCAGAGCTAGGAGATATCGTCTTTTTAATTCCTCATAACTAGTAGAAAATGAGACTGAATTTATGACAAATTTTGACTATTTTTGGACGAAAAAGAGAGAAATTTGGGAAAGAAAAATATGATGGATGAGGTATTTATAATGGTGGACACTACTTAAATTAAATATGACTAGGATTGGTTAATTTGGATAGGATTATGATGAATTTAAATAAGGATAGGATATGCATGAAGTTGCTTTCCTTGTAGGTTCAGGATTTGAATTAATTTAAAATAGAGTTTAAATTTATCTCAATAATTTATAATCTTAAATATAATTAAAGATAATACAAATAATTTATAAAATCTTATTAATATCTATTAACACTAAATTAGCATCTATCTAATATTAAGACTATATATATCCAAATAAATCCTAAATAATTTTCAAAATCTAAATAAATTTCTTAAAATTCTAAATAAATTACAAAAAAATATAATTAAATATTTTAAACTAAAATAAATATTTGGTAGGAACAATATACAAGTATGGTCTCATAGTAAATCATGAAAGTCCTAAAAACTTAGGTTCCCTATGTTTTAATTACCTAAAATTCTATAAAAATCTCCAAAAATCTAAAATAGCCTAAAAATAGTTCTAAAAAAATATTTACATAAGTAAATATACTAAAAAATTTATTTTCTAATTAACTAAGAGAATACTCTAAAGTAATTTAATATCTATAATAAATATAATAATATAAAATATATACAAAATATCTATTTTTGGTGAGGGGGTTTACAAATGAAGAAGACACCACTCATATCCTCGGGTGCTCCTCGTGTTCACCATATTGAGGAGGAAAGTACGGGAGATTCTGCGGCTCTACTCCAAAATCTGGCCATACAAAACTGGTGGGGTCAGACCCCAAAACAACTAAATACTATAAGGTATCCAAACTTATGAACTGAAACCAACATGCAAATAATCAAGCAAGAATGGGACAAGAAAAAAATAGTAGATAAGTGCAACAGGTATAAACATGCAGTTAAAGCCAGTTCTGGAGAAGTATTCAGGGAGTATCGAGAATCAGTACTCAAGTTGCTACTCATGTTTAGTGACTGGATGAAAGCAAGTTAGGGATAGACTAAAAAATTAAGCAATCATGACGAATAATGCCCTACAACTTGCTATTATTAACTAACTAGGGTTATCACAGCCCTAATTACTTGCACATGTTAGTTAAAATTCCATACAATCACATGTCCTGCATACTATCTGAGTTATCTAGACGCAATGATACATAATATAATTAATCAGACATAATCATTTTTTGGTAATACAACACTCAACGGCGTGCTTGAAATGTGCCCCTCACGATGGAGAGCTCCAAATCCATCAGGTGTCGTTGGGGTATCGGGATTGCATGTCGCCAGGAAATATTCCTAAATGGTTCTAGATTATTACTCTAGTTATTAGCATGAAAAAGTTCTTAAGAATTTCTGAACGTGGTGCTCAAAAATTTTCTTAGACATGATGCAAGACGAGACAGTAGCATGACAAGTACAATCTGGTCAGGAACAAGCAATCAACCACGGGAATTATCTTAACAGTTCAAGCAATTTATTCCAAGAATCTAGCATGTCAGGAGTGCGCTTCATTGAGCCACTATCAGAAATAACAATACTTTGTCGGGTATCTGGAATCAAGAGTCCATGATTAGAAATATAATTATAATCTAGGTCAAGGAATCTCCATGTTCAGGTAATTATTACAAACGGGTTCTAGAGCATATTAGAGAAAACTTGCATTAACTGAAATTCGCAATGTGCATCAAGCTCAGGGAAATAAACAAATCCATGAAAAAAAATGCTAAGAAGAAGAACATATAATACATCATTAATATATGCCAAGGCTAAAGCTTGGGCCAAGATATGTATTCAATAAGGAATTCTATGCAAAAATACGCCACCCATTCCCGAGTTCACAAAAGTCTTGCGGGTTGTTCGTAGTTCTTCGGTGGTGATAAAAGATCACCGACGGGGTAACTATTGTATCTTATTGGGAAGCATTATGACTGAGACTTTAGCATTCACTACATTTGATTCCTATGATGGGCTTTTTGATATTAACTGTCACGACCCGCACCCGGTGTAGGGATACAAGTCGGGAACAACGCCTAGCCTACGCCGCAGCATCGACGGTAGAACGCTGTCTTGGTCAACTATACTATCTAATTATCTCACAATAAAGCATAAACCTCCAATAATATCTCAACTTCAAGATGAGAGTATAATCAACTTAGTTCAACACAATACTCAATCATATTTCTATGGCACGAGAAGATATCACAGAAGTTTAACATAACTATGCAGTTAAAAATATAACAACAACAAATAAAAATAATATCCAAACACAATAATATGCCGGAAACAAATCCGGTACCAAAATGCTAAAGAGAACTAACTAGTCTAACTAGTGAATCCGGCTAAATCTCTCGACAGTCACTCCAGAACTAGTGGGTCCAAGTCTGCACCATCTATAGGTTGAGGTCCATAGTATGTCGGACACCAATCTCCCGGATCCTCTGAAAAATATTTTTCAGTCAGGAATGGAGCAAAGTACAACCCAATAGCAGTTCCAATTAATTGACAAAAATTATAAAGCAGTAGAATAGAAGATGCTATCTACGATGAGGATATAACTGATAATCAAGAACAATGAGAGAATAGGCAATACTAACAACAGAATATAATCAATGCGTACAAGAATAAATGAATGAACTATAATGTCAGAATAAAACAAGGTAATCAATGAACTGAATAATGGAATCTACAATAACTATGTGATTTGAGATACTAACTAAATATGTGATCGGCCTGGGAGATTCAATGATTACACTAAGGAGCTAACTCAACCATACATGAATTGCATGGTTAGTTAGTAGACAATGATTACACTACTAGCCGATAGTTTCTTGATCATATATTTAATTGGTATTTCCTCCGCCCTGATTGATATGATGGATCGAATCATGACACGTCACTAGCCAATGTATCCAATGTTTAATCTACAATATTCAATATTATCCAATACTAACAAGGACAGTATCCGATACCATCTCCATAATCAAGGTAACATCCCATGACTGACGATCCAATAATAATACCAATCCGTGTACCATCGTGTCAAGAATCATAAGTAATATTTCTAAATACTTGAATTATAGTGGTAATCAAATAATAGAAACTATCAGAGAATGTACTCGCCTGTGGTCCAGAGAAAATGATAAAAAATAATGTTCGAACTGGTGTCACAGACCTATATATGAAATATTGCATTAATACAAGTTTTTGGGAAGAGAAATAAATTAAACTAGTCAAATTTCTAGGTCATAAAGTCATTTCTAAGTCAAAAGTCAAACTAGGTCAACTCTAAGTTAACTATGGTCAACTACCTATTTCTAGGTTGCATGAGTCTAACTCAAAGATATTGGGCTCACACACTATGAATCTAAGCCATACAAACTAAATCTTAGGATACTAAGATACCGTATCTCAGGATACACAAACAAGGGATAAATATAACACATATGTACATATCAAACAATATTATATATATATAATCCTAATTATAAATGCTAAATGGATATCTTGGTTTCGAACCAACTTGGTATCGCAATACTAAACCTCTATCTTGATATCCAAACCCAATACCTTGATTATCCTCCAATACCTTGATACTTACCTTCGCATCTCAAGGTAAATTCAAAACCTTATTTATACTAACTACCCAACAATAATTATAAACTACTATACATTTAATATTTATATAATACTATATACCTTATTTTAGTCACCTTAATACAAACCCATAATTAGTTTACAACTATCCTATTACTTATGCCAATACCTACTACTCATACCTTGGTATATCTTGATACTTACCTTAGTATCTCAAGGTATTTGCCAAAATCTCATATATATACTAACTACCCATCAATAATTACATATATCAATCCAATATAACTCTAGTATGTACTAATAGAATAATATTAACTACCAACTACACACTACGATGAGGGAAGCTTCTAGTCCAATGGTTTAATTAATTTAATCATCCTCCTAATTAATGGGCTTTCTAGTTAGGCTCAATTCTAACAATTAATACATGTTGGTCCATGAGTCTAAACTAAACTAGTTAGGTCCACTAATACAAGTCCAAAAAAAATAAATCTATCATGCTAATAATAAATAAATATTTAACATGCACAATATTTAATTAATTATGAAATGACCAAAATACCCTTTTCTAGAAAATACGGTAGTGACAAGTCTATCCCCCTTAAAATAATTTTGTCCTCGAAATTTAAGGGTGATCGTACTCCTTCTAGGTCAAACCCCCAGCAATCATAGTCTAATAAGGTCTTATCTCACCAAGAACTGTCCTATACAAAAATAACATGCATGGTCATGGTCTCCACCTGTTTTATTACTGTTGTCTCTATAAGGGTATTCTATAGCTACACTAACTATATAACACAAGCATCCAAAAGGTACTAAAGAATCAATCAATCAAAATAGATGAAAGGAACAGAAAGAAAGAACAGACTCTCTAACCCATCACCTGTAGTATTGGTCTCCTTGACCGTCATCGCAAATGCTCCGTCCTGCCGAGGTAGCTCCCTCTACGGGTGATGAGCAATCTGTGGTGCTACAGGTCGCCTAACTCTACCTCTCTGCCCTCGATCGGCATCCTGGCTTGGACGTTGAAGTGTCCAGAGACAATCCTTCACCATATGCTCTGTTGATCCACAATGTAAGCATGCTCCAAGTCTCTTTCGGCACATCTCCCAAGTGTGCCTAGTCTTCTTGCAATAGGTGCATTGAGGAGCTTGTTGTACTTGTATCTGAGGCTGCTGTGGTATCTGCTGTACTGGAGCTTGTACTGGAGCAACAATAAGTTTTGGCATCTGATATTGCTGCTGATAGGCTCCAAATTGTACTGGAAATTGCTGTTGCTGGAACCGCGGCCTCTTTGCAGGTCCCGCACTGCTACTGTCACCCCCAAACATATCACGGTCCCTCTTCGACTTCAAGTTCCACTCCCGCTCGACCTTGCGTGCCTCCGAAAGTATCTCAGAATACGTCTCGTAGAAAGACGGAATGAGAATCTTCACTTCCCAATTCAGACCCTCGCGAAAACGGATAGCCCAAACTTCTGGCTCTCTCACTAAGTATTCCGCAAATCGGCTCAGCCTCCTGAACTCTGCGGCATACTCCTCTATGGACATGATCCCTAGTGTAAGGCTCTCAAACTGCCATCCTAATTCCAATCTGTCCGTCCGAGCAAAGAACTTCTTCTTAAAGAGATCCTTGAATATCTCCCAAGACTGTCCCGCATCAGTAAGAATTGGCTCATTCCTGAACCAAGTGCGGGCAACGTCGAACAGTTGAAGTCCTACCGCCTCAACCTTCAGATCCTCCGCAAGATGGGACACCTTCATGAGTTGCTCGATATCTTCAAGCCAATCATCAACATAGACTATACCTTCTGTACCCTTGAAAACACGAGGCTCAAGCTTCTTGAAATTTTGAATATTGCCTGGCTTGATCTGAATATCTTGTGGCTGTGGAGGAGCCTCTTTCTGAACTGCTGTTATAGCTATCTGATGGGCATTTTTTATACTCTGCCACATCATATCTGACTGTCTGTGCTGGGCTTCTATCTGTGTCATCTGTAATTTCATTATCTCTCTAAACAATGCAACCATCGGCGCGGTATCTCCTGAAAATGGAGGTGGTGGAAGTCCCTCCGAAGCAACTGGAGTAGTCCTCAGAACAGGTAGAGGAGAACCCCCGAAGGCAGCCGAGACTCCAACATGAACTGATGTCGTAGGAGATACAAACCCTACTACCTGAGTGGAAGATTGATAGGTGGCAGACCTCGCAGAAACTGCTCCCGATCGATAGAATCTAGTCTTCGACGGCATCCTGAAGACAGATCGAAACAAAGGAGATCAATTCGACACAAGATAAGATATCATTAAGGAAGGACAAAAGTACTCAGAAGGAATCAAAAGTAGCAATTCAATTCAGATTGGAATTCCTAGTTGTGATTGAGTATCCCTCTCTCTTCCTAGTATCATATGTCCTATATCCTATCGCAGGCTCGCAGTAGTACAACTAAGTTGTCGCACTACCAAGACATCGCAATATTGCAAAGCCTGACCTGCATGGGCCACCACTAAAAATGTGTCACGACCCGCACCCGGTGTAGGGATACAAGTCGAGAACAACGCCCAGCCTACGCTGCAGCATCGGCGGTAGAACGCTGTCTTGGTTAACTATACTATCTAATTATCTCACTATAAAGCATAAACCTCCAATAATATCTCAACTTCAAGATGAGAGTATAATCAACTTAGTTCAACATAATACTCAATCATATTTCTATGGCACGAGAAGATATCATAGAAGTTTAACATAACTATGCAGTTAAAAATATAACAACAACAAATAAAAATAATATCCAAACACAATAATATGCCGAAAACAAATTTGGTACCAAAATGCTAAAGAGAACTAACTATTCTAACTAGTGAATCCGGCTAAATCTCTCGACAGTCGCTCCAGAACTAGTGGGTCCAAGTCTGCACCATCTATAGGTTGAGGTCCATAGTATGTCGGACAACAATCTCCCGGATCTTCTGAAAAATGTTTTCCAGTCAGGATGGAGCGAAGTACAACCCAATAGCAGTTCCAATTAATTAAAAAAAACTATAAAGCAGTAGAATAGAAGATGCTATCTACGATGAGAATATAACTGATAATCAAGAACAATGAGAGAATAGGCAATACTAACAACAGAATATAATCAATGCGTACAAGAATAAAGGAATAAACTATAATGTCAGAATAGAACAAGGTAATCAATGAACTGAATAATGGAATCTATAATAACTATGTGATTTGAGATACTAACTAAATATGTAATCGGCCTGGGAGATTCAATGATTACACTAAGGAGCTAACTCAACCATACGTGAATTGTATGGTTAGTTAGTAGCCAATGATTACACTACTAGCCGATAGTTTCTTGATCACATATTTAATTGGTATTTTCCCCGCCCCGACTGATATGATGGATCGAATCATGACACGTCACTAGCCAATGTATCCAATGTTTAATCTACAATATTCAATGTTATCCAATACCAACAAGGACAGTATCCGATACCATCTCCATAATCAAGGTAACATCCCATGACTGACAATCCAATAACAATACCAATCTATGTACCATCGTGTCAATAATCATAAGTAACATTTCTAAATACTTGAATTATAGTGGTAATCAAATAATGGAAACTATCAGAGAATATACTCGCCTGTGGTCCAGAGAAAATGATAAAAAATGATGTCCGAACTGGTATCACAGACCTATATATGAAATATTACATTAATACAAGTTTTTGGAAAGAAAAATAAATTAAACTAGTCAAATTTCTAGGTCATAAAGTCATTTCTAAGTCAAAAGTCAAACTAGGTCAACTCTAAGTCAACTATGATCAACTAACTATTTCTAGGTTGCATGAGTCTAACTCAAAGATATTGGGCTCACACACTATGAATCTAGGCCATACAAACTAAATCTTAGGATACTAAGATACCGTATCTCAGGATACACAAACAAGGGATAAATATAACACATATGTACATATCAAACAATATTATATATATAATATCATAATTACATATGCTAAATGGATACCTTGGTTTCGAACCAACTTGGTATCGCAATACTAAACCTCTATCTTGATATCCAAACCCAATACCTTGATTATCCTCCAATACCTTGATACTTACCTTGGCATCTCAAGGTAAATTCAAAACCTTATTTATACTAACTACCCAACAATAATTATAAACTACTATGTATTTAATATTTATATAATACTATATACCTTATTTTAGTCACCTTAATACAAACCCATAATTAGTTTACAACTATCCTATTACTTATGCCAATACCTACTACTCATACCTTGGTATATCTTGATACTTACCTTGGTATCTCAAGGTATTTGCCAAAATCTCATATATATACTAACTATCCATCAATAATTACATATATCAATCCAATATAACTCTAGTATGTACTAATAGAATAATATTAACTACCAACTACACACTAGCTATTAATACATATATACGTACATACATACCTACAAATATATAATATATAAAAGATACTCATAACAATTGATAACTAAAATATACTAACTATTCTAATAAATTTATATGCTACAACTAAATATATACATATATAGTATACTATAATACAAATAGCAATTATGAATATATTTATATATATATATATTAATTACCATATATATATACATATATATCTATATATATATTAATATTTAATATATTAAAAACTGCCAATCTGTCGCTAAATATCCTGTCCACTGTCGCAGAAAGCTGCTGTGTATATAGATACACTGCAGTTATTATGACAGTTTTCTACACTGTCACTAAAAACTGTCGCTGAAGCTTCTGATACTCTGCTGATACACTGTTGTTTCAGCGACAGTTTTCTGTAACTGTCGCTAACTGCTGTCGCTGAAAAGCTGCTATTATTTGCATTTGTTGCTGCTGTTGCGACACTTCTGGCTCGCTTCTGTCGCTGAAAATATATGTATATATATACAATATATATATAAATACATATATATAACCCACCATATATATTTATATAATATATATTTAAATACATATATATATAACCCACAATATATATTTATACAATATATATATAAAACTATATATAACTATACATACACTTATACATAGTAAATTGTATAAAATACCACATAGTAACAAACACACACACATAGTAATATATATATATAACTATACATATATGTATACATATATATAATCATTCAATAATATAAATACATAACAATATATAATATAACTATATATATAACCACATATAAATATATCTACTATATTATATATACATATGCTACCACTTATAAATATATATCTACATGCATATATATATAAATAATCATATAATAACTATAAATAATCTAACTACTTAATTAAACATACACATATATATATATATATAAAATATATACATATATTTACATCCCTAACATATATTATAACATATATATTAATGCATGTAGAAGAAAGCTACATAATATATATTCTATTAATACATATATAATACATAGATCTATGATACAATAAACACTATAATAAATATACATAATATATATATAATATATATAGATAAATACACAATTATAATTCAAGAATTAAAGCACAATTAATTAGATCTACACATAAACACACAAAAATTGGACAGTATCACACCATATCCTACTAGATCTAGGATACGCATGTGACACGAGTCCACCACACATCCAATTGCACCCCGAAGGACACAAACAAATCACATATAATATTTATGAACAAAACAAAGTGTCAAATATAGATCTATGTGTTTGTGTCAAAATACGACATGTACAAAGTTCCGTCTCGGAGGAAAACCCCCCAAAATAACACGTATCACCAAATTGTTGGGATACGACCTACACGTACCCAATTATGGATATGACACTAGCCCCAAACACATAAACATATGCCAAATTGATCTATAGGATCAATTGACACACACAACAAAAGTTATTTTCGGAATTCCCCCAAAATTGACACAAAAAATACCATAACTTTCTCCATAGGTTTCCTATGAACCCAAAACCAAATCCTATGAATAGTACATACATATGGGTTGATTATTCATGATTAAATCTCAGATTTAGAAGTTATTTTAAGGAAAAAACTAAATTATACCTATTGGGAAATGAATTTCCAATAAAACCTCCAAAATTGGTGAAATTAGCTTCCAACTTGTAAATCCTTGCTCCTCTTTGTAGATCCTTGCTTCCTCCTTCTAAATCCTTGCTCTTCTAGTCTCCAATGGTGATTTGGGAAGTAATTGGGTGGAAATTTGGTAGGGATTTGATGAAATTTGGTTGAGGGAAATTCTAGATCTAGATTTGGAATGAAAAATAAAGAGAGAGAAAGTTTTCATCCCCTTTATATAGGCCTCACTTGCCCCATCCCTCAAGCTAGTATATAAAGTCTAAAATACCCCTTGGGGCCTCTCATGAAGAAATTAATTAAGGAGGAAAGCTTCTAGTCCAATGGTTTAATTAATTTAATCATCCTCCTAATTAATGGGCTTTCTAGTTGGGCTCAATTCTAACAATTAATACATGTTGGTTCATGAGTCTAAACTAAACTAGTTAGGTCCACTAACATAAGTCCAAAAAAAACAAATCTATCATGCTAATAATAAATAAATATTTAACATGCACAATATTTAATTAATTATGAAATGACCAAAATATCCTTTTCTAGAAAATACGGTAGTGACATTAACTCATGTTAGATGAGGGATATTGATATTACGCCCAGTTAGATCAAAAGTTAAGAACACCCCCCCCCAAAGTATCGTTAATGACTTTTGAAAGTGTCGATAATGAGTTTTTAATGACACTTTGTGTGAGGTGTTCTCAAATTTTGATCTAACATGGGATAATATCAATATCCCTCATCTAACAGTGATAATATCAAAAAGCCCTTCGTCTGAAAGCACGTGTATTTGTCATATACAACTTGGGCATATGAGTGAGAAGGGATTATATTTACTTAGCAAGCATGTGTTACTTAAAAACTTGTAAAAGCCAAGTATGGATTTCTCTTAGCATTTTGTTTATAGCTTACAACACAGGGTGACCTTCATTACAAGCAAGCAAAAGACAAGATGTATTATCTACTATGTGCATACATATGTATGGAGACATATCAAGATTCCTTCTAAGATGGGATCAAGGTACTATATTACTTTTATTGATGATTATACACGTTATGTTTGGATGTATTTTATCAAAACCAAGGATCAAGTGTTCAAAAATTTCAAGCAATTAAAACCAATGGGTGAGAGAAGAACGGGCAGAAAGTTAATGCCATTGAGCTCTGATAATGATACTGAAAATACCTATGGACCTTTCAAACATTTTTTGATCAAGAAGACATCGTGTGACATTGGACTGTAAGGAATATTCGGGTACATAATGGTTTAGCAGAGAGGATGAACCGAACCTTGCTTAAGAAAGAAAGATGTATGCTCTTAAATATCAGTTTAGGCAAGAAATAGTGGACGAATGCTATACATATGGCACGATACTTGTTAATAGATCACCAACTCCGCCTATAGACTATAAGACTCCATATGAGAAGATGACTTACAAACCAGCAGATTATAGCATTTTGCGCGTGTTTGGTTACAAATCTTACTATCATGTCAACGAGAGTAAGTTGGATCCGAGAGCCAAGAAATTTATTTTATGGGGATACACAAAAATAGTAAAGAGATAATGTTTGTATTGTCTAGAGGATAAGAAGTTCTTGATCTGCAGGGATGTCACTTTAGATGAGTCTTTAGTATTGGCTTCAAGCAAGAAGAGTGAGACTGACCAGGATGGTGGTAAATCTAGTAAATCTTAAATTGTTGAGATTTATTCGTCTGAGGATGCATAAGATGAGTTAGAGGTTTTTAAAGATGTTCTTCAAGCCCCACAAGAACAACCAGAGGAAGAACATTACCACTACCAATATTTTTTGGCTACCACTAGGCCAAGGTGTCACGCTCCAGAACTAGAATACTAGGGAGTGGGGCAAACAAAGTCAGCTATGTATACTAGAGTAATGTATACCTCGAGATACGGTCAAGACTGTCTAAGGGATGTGAGAGCATACTCTAAAATCCATCAGATAATCCTGGGTCAAGAATTCTAGTTGTCTCAATCTCAAGCAGGCAAGTTACAAGATTGTTAATCACCAAATATATAATAGTAAGGCGTCCCAAACTTTACATGCGTACATAGATGATCGTGAAGTTAGTTAACAAAATGGAGAACTAGCATGAGTATAATATCTGATCTAGCTATAGTATAGAATATGCTTCACATGTAGGCACGCAGACAGAAAACATGAGATAAACATGTGCTCGATGGCTAAATGACTCAAAAGTATAATGTACAAGATTCAGGTGGGTGATGAAGAAAAAATCCACTCGGATGCTCCTCGTGTTCAGCATCATGAGAAGAAAATTATGGGAGATCCTGCGGCTCTACTCTAAAATTTGGCTATACAAAAATAGTGGGGTCAGACCCCAAAATAATAATATACCACAAAAGAGCCAAACTTATGAACTAAACCAGCATCTAAACAATCAAAGAAGAATAGGACAAAGAAAAATAGTAAAAATAAGTACAACAGGTATAAACTTGAAGTTAAAGCCAGTTCTGCAGAAGTATTCAGGGAGTATCGGGAATCAGTACTCAAGTTGCTACTCATATTTAGTGACTGGATGAAAGCAAGATAGGGCTAGACTAGAAAATTAACCAATCATGCCCTACGACTTGTTATTATTAACTAACTAGGGTTATCACAGCCCTAATTACTAGAACATAAAAGTTGAGATTCCATACTGCCACATGTCCTACAGACTATCCGGGTTATCCAAGCGCAAGGATGCATAATATAATTAATCAGGCATAACCATTTTTCTGATAGTAAAATACTCGATGGTGTGTTGGAAGTATACTCATCACGACGGAGAGATCCAAATCTATCAAGTGTCGCTCGGGTACCGAAATTGCATGTACACTACAAAATACAGAGTTTTAACGAAAGAATTTTTTGTCGCTAAAATGCTTATTTCCGTCACTATTTTAATATAGCGACGGATTAGCGACAAAAATATGGCATCACTAATTAAAATATCATTGGCATATTTTTATCGCTAATCGTCGACATGGCGACGGATTTACGATGAACTTAGCGATGAAATTACAGCAACGAATTAGAGACAGAATATTTACGTCGCTTTATTTGGTGACGGATTAGAGACAAAACGTTTGAGCCCATTTTTATCAAATTTTCCAAAAGCTCACCGACAAATTTTTTTTCGCTAATCCGTCGCTAAAGACTACAGACGTAGTAAAGGATATAGCTACTATGTCTCATTGATAATTTATATATTTTTGGTACCAAACATATTTAGCGACGGAATTTTTGTCGCTAAAGCGTCGCAGATCCGTCGCTGAACTGGAATTTTTCTATTTTCTGTCGGTAATCCGTCGCTAAACATAAATATTTGTTTTATAGAATAGAATCATTTACTTTTTGTTCATGTAATATTATACAAAATCAAATCACTTATACACAAATACATCCAAACATATCAAATATAGTATAACTTAAATATAAGTACATAGCCATAAGTTATTATACACTACTATAATACAAACATATATAGTTATACATAAATACATCCAACAAACTATCAATTTATCAAGAAAATAAAAATATACATCAAGTCGACGGTGGAAACGGAGGCGGCGATGGCTGTCGAGTAGCTAGGTACTGCGTCATAACCGCAACGATAATTTGTTATAGATCCTCAGGAACGATATGTGGAGCATCAGAAGGAGCCAGAAGAGCCATCAGAGGAGCTGGAGTATCAGGAGGAGCAGGAGCTACAAGAGGAACAATAGCTGCAGGATCATGAGACTCTGTCAATTGTCTTACCTGCCTCTGTACCTTTAACAGAATCATCGTGATCTGCTCCAAACTTATAACACTAGGAGGAATGGGCTCTGATGGAGCTGGAGGAGCCGTCGGAGGAGCTCTGGAAAGAACCGATGACTAGGAGGCCAACGATCCAGTCCCGTATACACTGTCACATTTCCCTCTTCTGACAACTTGTATCCACCGATCATTTCTCTCAATCGACGTACTGCTCTCAGCCCCACCCTCCAACGTCTCATACATCTACTATATTTATTTATGTAAATATGTTTAGATATCGTAAGTTAGGCTTAGAGTTAAGGTTTTTGGATATCATAGGTAACAATATTAAAGTTAAGGTTAGATTTTTAAGGTAAAAAATATAGTAAAATTATAAAAAAATGTAATAAAGTTTTGTTGACAAAAATTTATAAACACAACTTACGTATGCTTTGCTGCCTGCTCATCTACGAGCTTTTCATCCTTCTTTCTATTGTGCGTTCGCTGGAAGATTACGGAGAAGTCGATGGTCTTCGGGTCTCCCCCGACTCTGATGGCCTCCTTGTACTGTAAAAATTAAGTAATTAATTAATAAAGAAAATAAGAATTATTAAAAATTGATCTAATAAAAAATTATAATACTGAACATCCGTCGAAAATGCTCGATGGTCAGAATGGATCCACCTGTGTGGAGACCCACCTTAGCACGTGATTCTCTCGCCTTCTTGTATTTGGAAATATAGGAAGGGGCCTCCATCTTCTCCTTCATCTTCTCCCAGAACTCCTCCTTGAGCAACTTATTGCAAAGATCTCCTGTATGTGACGTCAGAGCTTTCTGATCATTAATCATATCCCTAAACCTTTTGCTGGCGATGGTCTTGTAGCACTTTCGGATTGCAGACTCTCTATGATCTAGCTACCAATACTTCTGTAAATTCAAAAAATAAATTTTAGCATTTTAATCATAAAATTGTATATTATTCTAAATAAAAATCTTATACATACCCGTAGTATATCCAGCCAAATGAAGCTTCGATCCAGCAAAATGTTACTGAAGTTGATATAAGGGCCATGAAAGTTCTTCCGTATGATGTCCCCCAGATAATTGCCAGCCTTGGTTGAGAAGAACCTAAAATAAGTAAATAATATACAATTAGAATAAAAATAAATAAATGTGTGAATTGACAATAAGTACTTACGTCGCTCCATCGGCCCACAACTCGGGACGATCGATATTGGGGGGATATGAAAATCCTGGATGACGGACATATACTCTGTGCTCCACCAAGAGGCCTGGATATGAATTTGCTCCGATAGGAGCAACTAGTGGAGTAGCCGGTGTACTAGTAGTCATAGTAGTCGTAGGAGTAGTGGTAGGGGCAGAAGCTGAGGGAAGCCCAGGAGATGGAGTAGCTCCCCCTACCGATGAATGAGTACATAGCAAGGATAAACCATCGTCGGCATCTATGAACTAGTCCTCTAATGGTCGTGTGCGACCTACATCCGGAGTAGCTGGAGGATGATGGGAAGATGATCCTCTATGAACCTGTCATCATGATCGTCCTCGTCTCGCCATAGGTAAATTTGACAGTAAATAATAGATGGTGTTATAAAACAAATAAAAATAGTGACATCAAGATATTATAAAGTAATGGATGGTGTGGTAAAACAAATAAATACTAGTGTAATAATAAAATAAATAATAACCGTGTCATTAAATAAATAAATAATCTAAGTTAATGCATATGTGTGTATGTACTAATCTTCTTTATCTTTTGAATCATCTTCCGAATCATTTTTTGAATCGTCTTCATCTTCATCTTCTTCATTTTCACTTTCACTATCACCTTCATCTTCCAATTCTTTTTCTCGTTCGATACCTCCATATCAGATTCCTCCTCTATATGAGGTAAATCTTCTATGTCAATCTCTTCTTTAACTCTATCATCCTCTACGATAATATCAACCTCCATACCATCAACACCGACCAAACTCATATATGTAGGTTGATGCATGACCACCTCATCCTCCAGGTATGCCAGATCCACAATATTATATGTGTTTCTAGCTTTAGTTTTGTATACAGCCTACTAATCCTTATTATTGCATCATCGACTAGGATAGATCATATAATACACTTGAACCGTTTGACTAGCCAACACAAATGGTTCAAAACCTACATATATTTTTCCATAATTTATATCAACAAACCCAAAATAGTTGTCAATTTTCCATCCTTGCTAGGGTTTTGTGTCATTCCAATCAATTTAAACAACATAATTTTTATCTCATAAGAGTATTCCAGCTCCACGATATCTCTTAGTAAACCGTAATAGTCAAATTATGGATCCTCATCGTAGACTGAACCCCTCACACATACTCCAGAATTCTTTGTATAATTATCCTCCTCATCGACAAATGATTCATTAATAGGCTTATCTGTGGTTCTAAATTTGAAGTCAATGATAGTGTATCCATCCCAACACTTTGTCCTCTTACTTGGTCCGATACATAATGCTCGAAGTCATTCATTCTGTAACTCTGTACCAGGATAAAAAACCTAAAACATCAGATATCATATAGACATTAGACAAAGATTGGTCAAAATATTAAATTTAGAATGCTTAATATTTAGGATCCGTACATAATTATGGAACCATGATAGAATTTTTTTATAAACCTCTCTAGCAAGATCATCATCAATAATAGTTGGTCTATCCATTTTTACCTCAGCTCTAAAAGTACTATGATAGTATGGAGAATAGTTAGAGCACTTTTTTTCCAAGCATATACATAATTTAAATATGTAGAAAAGATGTGTCACTTTTTTCTCAATATCTAGTATCTCCTAAAGACCACTATTTAACAATATATACCGATGAGCGGCTTCAAACTCATCATCTTCCAAGTACCGTACTTTAGTAGCACTTGTAGGCTTGCCTCCCATATTGAAGATAGTGCGGATTACACTATTCGGTTCATCAACCCCACCGTCATCATTTCTTGGGGCTCTATTATGATTTATTCTAACATGAGTATCAAAGTAGATGGAACAGAAGTTTGAAACCTTCTCAATGATATATGCTTCGCATATCGAAGCTTCTACATGAGCCTTATTTCCCACTTTCTTCTTTAGGTGATGTAGATACCTATAGATAATATATTAAATATTAAAATTATTTTAGTAAAGAAATTAATAGTACAAACTAATTAATTTATACCACTCAAATGGATACATCCATTGATAATGGACGGGAGCACCGACACGTGCTTCGTATGCAAGATGAATCAGCAAATGCTGCATACTATCAAAAGAATCGGGGGGTAGCACCCTTTCTAACTTGTAGAATGTCAATACAATCTTCTCCTCAAGTTCTATTAAATATTGCACCGTCAACTTGCTTGAACACAAATCTCTAAAGAATATAGATAATTCGGCCAACAAAGTCTATACTTGATGAGGTAACATCTCTTTCAGAGTAATAGGTAGCAAACTTTCCATAAACACATGATAATTATGACTCTACACCCCTGTTAAGATCAACATATCTTGCCAGATTTGACACGTAGCCGTCAGGAAATCTCAACTTTGAAATCCAGTTGCATATTATCAATTTTTTCTCCCTACTCAATATAAATGGCGTTGGAGGCTTGACCCAATTACCGTTTGTACTTCGTTTTAGGTATAAATCTAAATGCCTACAAATAATTTTTAAGTCCTTTCTTGCTTTGAAATTGTCTTTCATTTTGTCCTTGATATCCATCACCGTATTGAAGATGTTGTCGAATACATTTTTCGATATGCATAAATTCAAGATTATGTATTAGAAGATTATCATTATAATAAGTTAAGTCCCAAAAGATACTCCACTTCATTCAATTAGGTCAATGTTCAAACCCTTCAAAGTGAAGGGCCGATATCGGATCTTCCATCACAGTCGGCAATCCATCTACCTCTTTCCAAACTTGGTCTCCTGTCAGTCTTAACGGGGGCAGAGATAGTTTCTGTTTACCTGCTCTAAATCCATCTCTATTTCTTTTTCCCGGATGCGATGCATAAAGGAACTGACGATGACAATAAAAAAGTATACTTTTTCACAATTCTGGAGACGGAATGCCTTTCTCTTTCCTATTCATATCAAAGAAGACAAAGTACCATGGGTAGTCCATCCCGATAATATCCCATATACTGGAAAATAATTGATGGTCCACATGAGTGACGCTATCATCTGAAAGTTTTGCTCCTTTCATATATCATATGTCTAAATACCGAACTGCCATAATTATTTCAACTCATCCACCAATGGCAGCAAATAGATATCGATGTTCTTCTTTGGATTTTTCAGACCGGATATGATAAGTGTCAAGAACATGTAAGGAGTCTTTATGCACATCCACCGTGGTGGATTGTAAGGAGTCAAAATCATCGGCCAACAAGAGTACTGAGATCCCGACTATCCGAAAGGAGTGAATCCATTAGAACATAAATCCAACTGAACATTCCTAGGCTCCGTAGAAAATTTAGGATGACACCGATCAAAATACTTCCATGCCTCTCCATCGAAAGGATGAGATAATTCTCCACCATCCATCTTTCATTCCTTGCTATGCCATATCCTGTGTTCTACTGTATTTGCAGACATATACATCGTCTACAGCCTCTTTATAATCGACAAAAAATGCATATACTTGTAGGGACACAACCTTACTCGGACAATTGACTTTTTTTTGCCCCGAATTGGCTTGTACCGGTCCGCATGAAAGAAAATGCATCTACCTTTATTATTTCTCTCGTTGTAGTACAACATGCAACTGTTTCGACAATAATCTATCTTTTCGTAGCCTAATTCGAGTTTTTGTATCATCATCTTCGACTTGTAGAAGTTTTCAGGCAACTTTTTGATCCTTTTGGCAACAACTATCTAACAAACTAAATTATCTGGTCGTAGCATTCCTACGACAAATTAAAATCAGATTTGAGGTTCAACATCAGTATCACTACCAACCGAACATAATGAGAATCATAACCCGGGTATAACAGAGTATCGACATCCTTGAACATATAATAAAATTTCTTTGTATCAGAATTCGGATCCTACGAATCAAAACTTGGATCGGCTGCATCAAATACCAACTCACGCGCCAGGTTTCGCGGTCGATATTCAAAGTTATCTCCGAGAGTGGACTCTTCTACCTCCGTATTAAAGAAGAAATGATATTAAGGAGTCAAAGGTTCTCCTTGATCCTTGTAGTTCGACACGAAACCCTTATTGTATAGATGTTCCCCTAAGAGATCCACCTCTTTGAATGGTATATTATGATATTTGACACAAGGGCACTTAATGAGATTTTTATCCACAAAATAAGGTTAACTACTGGCGTATTTGAGAAATTTCTCAATGCCCGCCCTGAAATTATCTGTCAAACCAATCCTACTCTCATGTCGCTGATTGTACATCCACGATCGGTCAACAAAGTATCGACTCATTAGTTTCTAATAGACTTGAATGATTATGCACGTACCATATCAAAAGAAAAATATAAAGAACTATGAGTACCTAGTTAGGATACTTGCTAAAAGAATATACAAGATAAAAAGTTATCTATCGCATATAATATTTTTTTGTTTTTATTACCAAAAAATTTGATACTGCCGATATTACCGATAACGTCGATCCCGATACTCATAGTAATGGTCTGATACAAAAAATACTAAGAAAAATACTAGAAATACTTAAAATTTTGCATAAAGTATAAAAAATATATATATTCTAAAATAATAATAATTTAGTAGTAGTTATTTGATTTTGATACCAAAAAATTCGATACTCCGGTCCAATACCGCCGATGTTACCGATACTAATAGTAGTGGTCTAATTTTTTTTCAAAGAAACCGGTAACTAGTATCCATATGACAAATTAGTAGCTTTCCAATATGTCCAAAGCAAGATGTATTTATACACCTAATGTTTATTTTTTTCTTCAAGCATCTTGTGTCTTCCTATAAAATTTATATATATTCGATAATGTGTATAGTCTTTTCCCAAATAGATATGTGGAGGGTTAGGATTTACCTTCGGAAGGGAGGAGAGGATCTTACAAAGCGCGAAGGCGGACGCCTGAGGTCGGTGGATGGCCTGGCTAATATTCCTGAGGTCAGAGGAGGGGCTCGGGGGGATGTCTCCGCCGCTCGAGTCGAGGAGTAGGAGGAAGGATCAGAAGGATGTTAGGGCTTGCCGGAGAGGGGGAGGGGCTTCTTGTCGTCGAAGAGGGGGAGGTGGTTGGTGGAAGAGGAGGAGGCGGAGGAGAGAGAGTGAGGGGAAGGGGATATGAGAGAGAGGTCGAGGGTCGGTTGAGGAGGAGGTCGCTATAGAGGGGGAGGGAGTCAGTGGAAGAGGAGGAGGAGGAGGAGGAGGAGAGGGCGAATGAGGGGGAGGGCCTACCGGAGAGGGGTCGGGGGTCGGTGGAGGATGAGGTCACCGGAGAAGGGGAGGGGGTTGGTGGAGGAGGAGGTCGCCGGAGAGGGGTAGGGGGTCATGGGGGATCGAGAGAGAGAGAGAGAGAGAGAGAGAGAGAGAGAGAGAGTGAGAGTGAGAGTGGAGAATAGGGGAAATAAAATAGGCTCGAGAAATTTAAGTTTTCTCAACAACGAATAATTTTGTCGCTAATCCGTTGATGAAGTAAGAACTACGGATTAACGAAATTTTTTTGACAAAATATGATATATTTGGTTTACATAAATAATTTAGTCGTTAATCTGTCATATTTTCGTCACTGAGTCAGCGACGAATTAGTTTTTGTCGCTGAGATTCGTCGTTGAGATCCGTCGCTATTTAATAGTATTTTTGTAGTGCTAACCAGAAAATCTTCCTAAATTCTTTTAGATTATTAGTCTAGTTATTAGCCTGGAGAGGTTATTAAGAATAACTGACCATGGTGCTCAGAAATTTGGCTTAGACATGATGTAAGACAGACAGTAGCTTGACAAGTACAATCAGGTCAGGAACAGGCAATCAACCACGAGAATTATCTTAACAATTCAAGAAATTAATTCATTCCAGGAATCTAGTATGTCAGGAGTGCGCTTCATCGACCCACTATGAGGAGTATCAATACTGTCACTGCCACATTTCTAAATAAGAATATTTTGGTCATTTAGCATATTTATTAATTATTAATTTAAATATTATATATTGTGCTACTAATTAATTATATTATGTAGTTCTATTTAATTAATTGTTAGTGGACTAGCCTATTTCTATTTAGAATTGTCATTTGCGGACCCATTAGATTATCCTGACACATTTAGCCCAAAATTAGACTAAGCCCATTAGACCCTTTCCCTTAATTAATTAAGAAGATTAGATTAAAAACTTTCTAATATAGCCCTTCCTAATTATTCTTCATAATTAACTAGTGGGGGTACATTGGTCATTAGTTGTTGCTTATAGGGGGAGAGAAGGGGGCCGACCACCTATAGGGTGGTTCTCACTCTCTCTCTCCTCTTCAGTTCATTTCAATCTAGATCTCCAATTTAGTTCATCCCCAATTCACTTCATCCCTCAACCAAATTCAACCTAATTCTTACCCATTAACTCTCAATTTTATCAACTAAGAAGCATTGGGGCTTAGATTGCAAGGAGCACTTTAAGAAGGAGAAATTGGCAAGGAGAATTGTGTCAATTAAGCATTTGATTGGGAATCCTTCTCCCAATAGATAAATTCTGAATCCACCCCTTAATTTGGACTTTAATTTATGCATTTAACCATTAGGAATCATCCTTGTCTTAGGGATACTCATAGGATCTAGAACTAGGTTCATATGACTTGTATTATGAAATATACATAGTGATTTATGTCCAATTAGTGGGAATTACGAGATTGCACATCAAGTGTGTATCATAAGACCAATTAGATCTAATTAGACTTAGATTAGGGTTGTTGAACTAAATACGTATCCACAGTTGGAAATGAGTAGAGCGTATCATAGTATTTTGTGATACGGTATGATACGTGACTCATTTTTGGAGAAATTATGTAAATGCTCTTCAATTCCTATTGTAACAAGTTTCATTAGTTATGAATTAGTGTATTTGATATTTAGGAATGTTTATTGTGGTGTATTGTGAGTTTGGACTCATATTTGGGTATGTATCATAGATTATCTTACAAATGCACTATAAGTGTTTGTTTAATTGCCATTTAGAAAGTGTGTGTATATATATATATATATATATATATATATATATATATATATATATATATATATATATATATGGAGTATATGTGTTTGGGATTAGAAGTGTGTATGTAGTTGTGTCAGTATTGAAGAGGGAAGGATATATATATATAGAAGTGTGTACTACACTAGGTATTAGTCTTTAGTGAGGGGAGGAGGAATCTGTGATATGTGTGACTGTGTGTATGTATACACAGTAGGGTTCGAGTGTTGTGTGGACTGTGTGGTTTGATATATAGTGACTATGTGTGTGTGGTATAGGCATGTGCACTTGAGATGAGTCACTGCCAGATGAGTCACTGCCAGTGCAGTATGTGTAGGACAGCAGTGACAATATGGTTAGTTAGGGAGCTCGAGCATGTTACTAGCAACAATACTGAGTTATTGTGTGCTTATTTAGAGCATCAGCTGCATCAGTAAACTGAGAACAGGATATGAGGTTGAGTTATAATAGAAATAGAAGTAGTTGTAGAAATTAAAGTAGTAGTAGCAATAGAAATACAGTAGCAGCAGTAGCAAGATATAATAGTAGCAGCAACATGATGCAGTAGCAGCAACATACAAGATGCAATAGAAGCAACAGCAAGATGCAGTAGCAGTAGCAGCAAGTTATAGTAGCAGCAATATACGAGATGCAGTAGCAGTAGTAGCAGTAAGTTAGAGTAGCAGCAACGTACGTGATGTAGTAGCAGCAATAGCAGCAAGATGTAGTAGCAGTTGGGGTTTAGTTCAGTGATCAGTTGGTTAATGCCTACTACAGTGGCAGTTGGGGTTCTCCAAGACTACAACAGTAACAAGGTAAGAATGGTGGACATTTGGGAAATGTACTACACCTTGCAACAGCAAATTGAGGGGAGTAACATGAGGGAGCAATTATGTTCATTAGTGGTGTTGGTATGAGTTAATTAGAGTGCGGAGTGTCATTTGAGGTTTTGTGTAGTGGAGAATTTGAGTGATACTTAAATGTATCAGTGGGTATCAGTAGTGAATAGTATGGTATGGGTATTTGATATCTAATTGAGCATATGGGGTTGTGTGCCATTGTCAGATGGTAAGTACTAGCATATAAATGTGTATTATCAATATATATATATATATATATATATATATATATATATATATATATATATATATATATAATATAGATACACAAGTACAAAAGTTGTATAGATATCAAGTATCATGAGTTAGTCTTGTTACTAAGATAATAGTATTAGATAAGTAAGGTATTAGCATAACTTAAGTACTAGTATATGTATAGGTCATAAATATTAATATTAGCGCTAGTAACCTAGTATTTGCTATATGTACCTAGCTAGTATCAAGGTAATGACTTTTATGATCTAGAAAACCTAGATAAGTAAGGTATTGACCAAGTTCATCTAGAGTAACCTAGTTAGCCTAGAAAATCTTATTTAGTGCATTTTGCCTTATTTCTTACTTTATTACACCAAGTAACATGGTATTCATAATTAGTTGTGTGTGACACCATCTCGGATACCGAGTATTTTATTTGCTCAGGACCACAGGCGAGTACATTCTCTGATAGTTTTCTTATTTGATAGCCCCTATATTTCATATATTTAGTATTGAGATATTTGATTCTTGACACAATGGTTTCACGGATTGGTATACATGGATCTTGGTCAGAAGATATTATTATTGTGGTTACTCAGTGATCGCCGTATCATGATTCATGATTACTCAGTGATTACCGTGATATCTTAGTGATTATATAGACCATGATCATAGTGTATGATATTATAGACCGTGCAGTGTGATATACGGTAACGTGTCATAATTTGGATTCGAGTACTAGTCGGGGGTTGGAACAGTATTAGTGGATATGTGATCATACCTTATAGCCCGTGATTTAGTGTAGCCCATGATAGTTAGCAGATCATGCAACTCACGCGTGATCACGCTAGCTCACCTTTTATATATAGCCCATGTTAGGCCCAAGTTGATCACATTATCTTACTAATATTTTAAGGCACATTTATATACATTGTTTTCTTTATTCCAGTTTATTACATTATAGTTCCAAACCATATTTTTCTCAGTTCTTGCCAATATTTACCATGATGCTTCTTCTGATGATATATGCTAGTTCAGTTACTTCCATCATTTATTTTTATTGTTATTATTATTTCATAGTTTCTGTCAATTATTGGAATTACTATTTGGCTTGTACTTCGCTCCAATCATGATTGAATATATCTTTTATATGATTCATTAGAGGAATGGTATCCTACACACTATGGGCCACAAGATGGTGAGACACTTGAGTTATCACCCATAGAGTCTGTTGAGTTAGTACCAGCGGTTGATGAGACATAGTTAGATATTCATGATGTGTATATGTCAGTTAGACACTTTGGCAATATATTATTATTTGATGTCTTGTGTTGAGATTAGACTTGGACTTGTGAGATATTGTGACTTTATTTATTTTCTTCTATTTCATATTGTTCCCTATCTTCCTCTAGTTTGTTATTATGATTGAGTATTGTTTACCATTACCATATTATGATATGGTTCTCTATTTGGAGTTGAGATAACATGACATATACCTTATATAATATGTGTAAAATGTGTAGATAGTATTATTGATCTAGACAACATTCTATCATCGATGCTGTGGTATAGGCTGGACGTACATACGTACTCGTGCCATTACACCAGGTGTGGGTCATGAGACATTTTTATGGTGGCCCATGTAGGTCAGACTTCACAACTAGTGTGATGTCAATGTAGTAGTACTCAGACTTAGAGTATTATTACAAGCCTGCTATAGGATATAGGACTAGGGATATAGGATGAGATGATACTCAATTACTACTAGAAATATTTCTAATCTATTAAAATTGCTATCTTTATCATTCGAAATAGTTACTTCATATGAAATATTACTGTCCTTCCTTGTTGTTATCATATCTTACGCAATATTGATTTCTTTGTTGAATCTATCTTCAGGATGCCTTCGAAGACTCGATCGCAGCGCTCTGGAGCAGTCTCGGCGAGGTTCGTTACTTCGTCACCTCAGATAGAGCCAGCAATGATTGTTCTGCCTTCTTCCGCTCAGAGGATTGCTTTACCAGTCCAGGTGAACATTTTAGCAGCAACTTTTGGGGGTGCTCCACTACCAGTTCCAAGGACTTTTTTTATCAGTCACTGAGGATCTTACACCCCCACCACCTATGCTAACAGATGGGACACAAATGTTCGCTACGTTCCAGGAGATGATGGCAGCGCAGCAAAGGCAGACGGATGCTCAACGTCAGGGCATCGAGAGTGGCTCACCAGTTAGCACTAGATATTATAGAGAAGGTAGCAATTGTTTACCCACATACCATACCACTTTATCCCACATAGTACCAGCCGAGGCCGGGTACCATCATTGACATCTAGAGGATGGACCCAAGGACTTCAGGGGCATCGAAGGTATGAGCACCCTGATTTTTATATAGGGTTATTTTGGTAATTAGCAATTAATTTTTATTTATTTATTTAATTTAAATATTTATTTGATAATTTATTGAACTATAGACACTTTTTGCCATGGTCTTGAGATTTTAGTACAACAGTAGCCCTTACCTTCCAACCAACTTTGCATACTAGACTTAGACGAGCAAAATTAGGTTCATGGTTGAATGTCACTCATAAATTCGAATCTCTATGCTTTATTTTTTTGTCGCACAATTTTCGTTACGTAAAATCTAGATATTGACAATTTAGCACTTTGTCGTTGCGTACGATTTTAATGTGCAATATCAACCCTTTTCATCTAATCAACTTCACATCCATGAGCCTAACTCAACCTAACATATTTATATTAAGGGTGTCCCATTCATTTAAATTCCTACAAGCTTCATAAAATCACATGGTTCAAATTCTACTTTAAATATCAAGTTTTCCATTTTAGGAAACCTCATCTTGCATATCTTTTGTGTACTTTATTTAAATTAAAATAATTAATTATATAATAGGCCAAGGATCATTAGAAGCCTACAAACCCTTATTTACCCTTGAAAATAAGGTCTTTTTGGGCCTAACATAACTCCAAGCAACCAACACCCAAACGCCCAACCAACAAGTATATATAAACATGCAACCCTCTCCTCTACCTAACCCTAGCCGCCTCTCCTCTCTTATGAATGACCACAACAGCATTTCCCTTGTTAACATATTCTCTCTCTTCTCACCCTTCTCCATACCTTCATGCACCCCCACGAGCACCTCAAGGCCAACCCCAAGGCCAATCCTTCACTCGAATACCCCCATATTAGGCCAGCTGCTACTGTTGCTTATTGCTGCTGTAAATAGATAGAAAATCCATCCAAAATCCTATTTTCTTCATATATTTGAATTCTCCTATCAACTCGTCAAGTGGCACAAAGTTTAGAGTCCGTTTGGTACTCCGTTTGTCCGTAGTGGCGAAGAAGGTCCCTACCGTAATCGCGTACGCGTAAGATTTTTAACTTCAAATCTCCTTCCTATTTTTCATGAAATAAAACTCATGTAGAACCTTGTTAAATTTAGGTAGTTATTAGAAATATTTTAATGCATGTGAAACCATATTTTGAAGTACAAAGCAATTCCTAGTTGTTGAACAATCTAGACACGGACACAATGCATCAATACTAGTTGTAGTTCTTTGAAGGTTGCCATATTTTGATATATAAATAAATTTTATAATTTAATATATTATAATTACAGAATATTTAATATATTATTTTATTATTTATTGATTTTTTTGATAGAAATAGGTTAGTTGCATGCAAAAACTACGTAGAGTAGTTGCTAGGAATCACAACTTGTCGCTCGTAGAGACTTTTTTCATGCAATAATATTGGGTTAGTTTTTTTCATATAATTATAAATAATTTTAGAATTAATAGTTTTTAATAATTTAATAATAGTTTTAAAAATGTTTAATGACTAGTAATATTCTGGTGTGTACCAATTTGCATGTGCAACCAATATAGAATTAATAACTAGATAATAACCTAATTTAACTAGAAAGTATAGTATAATTAGTGCAATATTAATTGGTAGGTGTTTGAGACATTTCTATGGAGAGTTCCAGACTAGAGTTATTGTGCTCGTAGTTTGGCTTGGAAGGCAAGTATACCTTGCTTGATTGTATTGTTAAGTATACATATGCCTTATTTTTATTTGCTAGTGGTGTGCACGCATCGTAGAGTAGAAGAGTTTTCGGTATATTGTGAAGGTACTTGGTATCTTCTGACCTGACACCTGTTCATCATATTTTTTAAGTGAGTGAGTGCATGTACTAGCATGTCGACTGATCTTCGATATGTGAGTTCGCATCTTGGGTTGGTAGTTAGTGTTTGGTTTAATTCCTAGTTTTTATTGACGTCGTTGCATTATGTCTGCACTGCGTAACGGTTCAAATAATACATTGGGAGGGAAGAATCTACTAGTGAGCGTATGTGATATTCTTCTTCTTTTTCTTCTTCTTCTTCTTCTTCTTCTTCTTCTTCTTCTTCTATATATGGTGTACCCCCGAGTTTTTTCGAATGCCTGGTGGGATGATTGGTTCTTCTTTTTCTCCCCCTCAAGTACCACTAGAGATGTCTCGAGTGCATATTACCTAGATGGTTTACGTACCCTATTTATTGTTTACTGCTTGAATTTTATGCTTGTCAATTTTTTCTGTACTTGTTATGTCCCTCTAAGGACCTGGCACATTTTTTAGATCCAAACGATCACTTATATCCTACGGACTAAAGAGTTGGAGATTTTGGAAACGAGAACCTTGAGGTGGAGTCACAGGAGTTTTCCTGAGCATTAAGGATGATTGTTGCTTAGTTTCTTTGGTGTCCTTATCTAGTTAGCTGACACCCAGAATATTTTATTATTGTCTAGTTGTATTTTCTTTTAGTATTTTTTTATACTTATATTTTGTGGATTGTTCTCCACTAGACTTTATTTTGTAGTGGATTCTGAGACTTTATCTATTCATTCAATTTTTTATTATGTGAAATTTATGGATGAGACTAGATTATTACCTACCTGAGATGTTGTGCCTTAGTTATATTCTACAGCGTACTATGACTGGTTATGTCCATTAAATTCGATTTCTATACTTGTTTGTACAACTGGCATGAGTACGTATACCTAGTCCAGCATATTTTCGGACTGGGCGTGACATAATTTTAGTGGTGGTCCATGCAGGTCAAGAGAATATTGTTTCGGTTATGTCAATGTACCGAGAAAGCCTGCAACTTGGATTAGAATATAAGAGCTCATCCACTTATTTGACTTTCTTGATTTTATTCCAAATTCTTTGAACTCGACTACCTTCCTTGGCCTTCAGAATTGTATTCTTTTAATTTTTTTGAAGTCACTATAACCATTTTCTCACCTCTTATTATTTTGGAGGGATAAAGGTACTCCTCTAATAGTTCCTTGAGTATAGGCTTCGGACAAAATATGGGAATCCTTATTGTTAGGTTTAGAAGATAATTATGATAGCATACCTACTAAAAAAATGAACTAGAATATTGACAGCTCCCAAAAGTTTAGTATACCTAAATAAGCCCTAATATCCAACACATATAAGTTGATTGACCATTATCCCTTGTTATATTTAGGTATGACTTGATAATGGTCAATCAACTTAGGTATTATCAAGGGATAATATAGATTAAGAATAATATGATAGAGAGATTTGAGTGCTTTTGCCCTGAAATTTTTTTGAAGAAAAATTTGAATTTCTTTGAGATTATGTGAAGAAGAAAATAAAAATAAAAATAAAAATATAGATTTGACTGTGAGGATAAGCGTATGGGGATTGAATTTAAATTTTTATAGGATGGATTTAGAAGAAAAAATTTTAATTTGAGGATTAGAGTTACAGTTTGAATTTTAAGAAATAAATATTAATTTAGATTCTGAGAATGGAAATTTAGTTTAAAATTTGAATGAGTAGAATAATAATAAATTTAAAAGTGACGATTGGTTTTAAGTTAAATTTGGGGAGTTTAAATCTTAAAGTGGGCAAATTTTGAGGATTTAATTTAAAATTTTTAAGTTTTCACAATAAAAAGTTAATTTTGAGAATATTTTCAACTCATAACCAATGATTTTATCCCATGATTATCTAATTTTTTCATTTCAAAGTTGATAAAATTTTTGTTATTGAAGATATTAAATTTCGAGGATAAAATTCTTTTAAGGTGGGTTGATTGTGAGCACCCTGATTTTTATATTAGGTTATTTAAATAATTAGAAAATAATTTTATTTATTTACTTAATTTAAATATTTATTTGACAATGTATTGAACTATAGACACTTTTTGCCATGATCTTGAAATTTTAGTACAACACTAGCCCTTACCTTCTGACCAACTTTGTATACTTGACTTAGACGAGCCAAATTAGGTTCATGGATTGAATGTCACTCATAAATTTGTATCGCTATATTTTGTTTTTTGTCGCACAACTTTCGCGACGTAAAATCCAGATATTAAAAATTTAGCACTTTGTCGTTGCGTACGATTTTAATGCACAACATCAGTCCTTTTCAACTAACCAACTTCACATCCATGAGTCTAATTAGACCTAAAATATTCAAATTAAGGGTGTCTCATTCATTTAAATCTCTACATTCTTCATAAACATCACATGGTTCAAATTCTAGTTTAAATATCCAGTTTTCTATTTTAGAAAACCGCATCTTGCATATCTTTTGTTCACTTTATTTCAATTAAAATAATTAATATTATAATAGGCCAAGGATCATTAGAAGCGTAAAAATTTCTCATGGATCCTTAAACAAAAGTCCCTTTTGGGCCCAATACAACTCCAAGCAACCAACACCCAAAAGCCCAACCAACAAGTATATATAAACATGCAACCCTCTCCTCTACCTAGCCCTAGCCGCTTCTCCTCTATTATGAATGAGCACAATAGCAGCCCCCTCCCTTTTTAACATCTCTTTTTCCTTCTCCCCCTTTCATATACCTTCACGCACCCCCACGAGCACCTCAAGGTCGACCCTAAGGCCGATCCTTCACCCGAACACCCCCATATTAGGTCGGCTGCTACTGCTGCTTATTACTGCTATAAATAGTGACCAAAACCCCTCCAAAATCCTATTTTATTCATCTATATGAATTCCTCTAGCACCTTTTCAAGGTATACGAAGTTTGTAGTCAGTTTGTAGTCCGTTTGGTACTCCGTTTGGCCGTAGTGTCGAAGATGGTCGTCGCCGTAATCGCGTACGCGTAAGTTTTCTAAATTCAAATATCTTTCCTATTTTTCATAAAATAAAACCGATGTAGAACTATGTTAATGGTAGGTAGTGATTAAAATTATTTTAATGCATGTGAAACCATATTTTTATGTATAAAACTATTCCTAGTTGTTGAACAATCTAAACACGGACACAGTGCATCCATACTAGTTGTAGTTCTTTGAAGGTTGCCATATTTTGACTATGTAAATAAATTCTAAAATTTAATATATTATAGTTACAGAATATTTAATATATTATTTTATTATTTATTAATTTTTTTGATACAAATAGGGTAGTTGCATGAATATACTACGTAGCGTAGTTGCTAGGAATCACTAATTGTCGCCTATAATGACTTTTTGCATGCAATGATATTGGTTTTGTTATTTTCATATAATTATAAATAATTTCAGAATTAATAGTTTTTAATAAATAATTATTTAAAAATGGTTTTGAAAATGTTTAATTACTAGTAATACTCTGGTGTGCAGCTATTTGCATGTGCAACAATGTAGAATTAATAACTAGATAATCACCTAATTTAACTAGAAAAGTAGAGTCTAATTAGTGCAATATTAATTGGTAGGTGTTCGAGATATTTCTGTGGAGAGCTCCAAACTGGAGTTGTTGTGCTCATAGTTTGGCTTGGAAAGCAAGTACACCTTACTTGATTGTATTGTTCAGTATACATATTCCTTGATTTTATTTGCTACTTGTGTGCACACGTCGTAGAGTAGCAGACTTATCTGTATATTATGAAGGTAATTGGTATCTTCTGACCTGACACATGTTCATCATATTTTCTGAGTGAGTGAGTGCATGGACTAGAATGTCGACTGATATTTAATACGTGAGTTAGTGTCTTGGTTTAGTAGTTAGTGTTTGATTTAGTTCCTAGATTTTATTGACGTCCTTGTATTATCTCTACACCGTATATACGGTTTGGATGTTACATTGGGAGGAAAAAATCTACTAGTAAGCGTATGGGACATTCTTCTTCTTCTTCTATATATATGGTATATCCCCGAGTTCTGTCGAACGCCTGGTGGGATGACGGGTTCTTCTATTTCTTCTCCCTCAAGCGCCACTAGAGATTTCTCGAGTGCATATCACATAGATGGTTTAGTTACCCTATTTATTATTCATTGCTTTACTTTTTAAGCTTGTCAATTTTTTTTATACTTGTTATGTCCCTCTGAGGACCTGGCACCTTTTTCAGATCCAGACTAGCACTTATACCTTACGGACTACTGAGTTAAAGATTTTGCTGACAAGGACCTTGAGGTGGTACCACAGGATATTTCCAGAGCGTTATGGATGATAGTTGCTTAGTGTCTTGGGTGTCCTTATCTAGTTAGCTGGCACCCGGACTATTTTATTATTTTTTAGTTGTATTTTCTTTCAGTATTCTTTCATACTTATATTTTATGGATTGTTCTCCACTAGACTTTATTTTTTAGTAGATTCTGAGACTTTATCTATTCATTCAGTTTTCTATTATGTGATATTTATGGATGAGACTAGATTATTACTTGCTTGAGATGTTGTGTCTTAGTTATATTCTACAGTGTACTACGACTGGTTAGGTCCATTAAATTTGATTTTTATAATTGTTTGTACAGCTGGCATGAGTACGTATACCTGGTATGGCATATTTTTGTACTGGGCGTGACATATTTTTAGTGGTGGCCCATACAGGTCAAGAGCATATTATTTTGGTTATGTTAATGTACCGAGAAAGCCTACTAAGATCTCATCCACTTATTTGACTAACTTTCTTGATTTTGTTCTAAATTTTTTGAACTCGACTACCTTCCTTGGCCTTCGAAATTGTATTCTCTTGATTTTCTTGACGTCATTATAACCATTTTCTCACCTCTCTTTATTTTCGAGGGATAAAGGTACTCCTCTAATAGTTCCTTGAGTATAGACTTCTGCCATAATATGGAAATCCTTGTTGTTAAGTTTAGAAGATAATTATAATAGCATACCTACTAAGAAAACGAACTAGAATATTGACAGCTACCAAAAATTTAGTATACCTAAATTAGCCCTAACATACAACAGCTATAAGTTTATTGAGCATTATCTCTTGTTATATTTAGGTATAACTTGAGCATAGTATAAACTACTTAGGTTAGTTATAAATTTTACTATATTGTTTGACGCTAGTATTGAGGAACCAATAAAAATTTATTATTGGATATTAGGACAAACTAATTTTCATAGTGAGATAATATATAAAAATTATAAATTTAGATTCTTGCCTTAGTACTAGCAGAGCAGTATCTTAGGAAACCAAGAAGAATGAACTAATACCTTAGTAGGAGTAAAGGTACTGTATCTTCAGCCTAGCAGATCCCCTATAATCTATGATCATCGTTGATTCATATTTGAGTATTCGTAAGTCACCGACAGTACCATATCATCCAACCTTAGGTAAATATTTTTCTTTTATTATAACTTCCTTGCCGTTACTTTAAACATCTAACCATTGTAAGAATTTGACTCTATTTTCAAATCGTTCCACCTTACCCCTCTAATTTCAGGCCAAGTAATTTATTTTATGATAGGATTATAGTTTAATAGGATTATGGTTTGATTAATCTTAAATTCTAATTTTGTCGATAATTGTTAGAACTTGACAGGTTGAGTTGTTCATTTAGATTAGAATATAATTTTCTAATTTTCCTTTAGTTCCAAATTATATCATCTTTATCAAAATAACTCAATACATATTATATTCTTCCTCACGTTGCGAGCCAGCAACTTCTTTATTCTCAATATTAACACATTTTGTTCTATAAGCACTGATTATAAGCAAGAGTTAAGGATGACCATCACCTTTGAAAGTTTTATAATGCACTAGGATACCCTAATAGTACCAAGATCTTTTCCTTATATACTTTAACAAGAGTTTCTACTCTATTTACAAGAATAAGGCTATTTTGTAGAATCTCCATAAAGCAATTACAATACTAGTTGAATCATTGCAAGTTGGGTAGCATGTCCTAGAATTCTATAGTTATTAATCTATACTAATAAGGTATAAATGAACGACACCGAAATATATATTAGCATAAGGAGATAGTTTTTGCCAAGACTTCAGAATCTTAGCTGTCCGAACCCTAATTGGTCAACCATAGACTTAGACAAGAAGTTAGTATGACAACTGTAGAGACACAAACATCGGACGAGTCTTAAATTCATGATAAATTTGAACTATTTGTACTTTCATTAATCATAATCTCACGTACTTATATTTTGGACTATCTTCACTTATGCTGCTATTATAGCCTAGTTTTGTAAGCTTATTCTTTTATCGAGCTTGTTCATGACATATGTGTTATTGGGGATGCCTACTAATACATTTTACAATTAGAATCAATGTAATATGGTCTGATCAACCATAGTTCACTTGGTTCGCTCTTCGTATGACTATTTTTTATGGATTGAGATATAGTTCACTTAGCTTATTAGACAAATATACTTGCCCTCTAGACAGGTCAGAGCATATCATATTGGTTACAACTATACTGATACAAGCACGTGAATTGGAATATACTAAGGTAGGAACTCAATCCACAACTGATTTAAAAAATTTCTCATTGAATTCGATTATCTCCCTTGACCTTCTCAATTGTAATCATTTATTTTCTTTGACATCACTATCATTGTTTCTCGTCTCCCCTTATTTCAGATAGATGAAAACCCGTGCTTGGTATAAGTTCAAAAATGGTTAGAAATAAATATCCCTTGGATATATTGTATTATTAATTGCTTGTTATATTTCAATATACCTTTGAAGATAGGGAGGAGTATATGGATAAGCTAAAAAAAAAATATAGGTACATAGTTGGATTGAATATTTTTGAGAATAACTGATATTAGAGGAACTTATGAAAATTCTTTTGGATGTTAAAAATCATGTGGAAACTTAAATTTTTGATATAGTATGTTGTTCTAAGGTGGGTAGAAGTTGTAGAAATTATAAATGTCAAATTCAAATTATATTATTTTTTTTATACTGTAGGTGAAACTCTTAGATGGTGGTTAAGAAGGCAATTAAGAATAATATGATAGAGAAATTTGAGTGCTTTTGCCCTTAAGTTTTTTTGAAGAGAATTTAGAATTTCTTTGAGATTATGTGAAGAAGAAAAAAATTTAAAGATATAGATTTGACTGTGAGGATAATCGTATGGGGATTGAATTTAATTTTTTATGGGATGGATTTAGAAGAAAAAAATTAATTACTTTGAGGATCAGAGTTACAGTTTAAATTTTAAGAAATAAATTATTAATTTAGATTTTGAGAATGGAAATTTAGTTTAAAATTTGAAGACTACAAAGTTAAAAAAAAAATGTTAATTTTGAAATAAGATTAGATTGAATGAGCTTTGGTTATTAAAATTTTTAAGGAGATAATGATAGATAAAATTTAGATTTAAATTTAGTTATTTGAATTTTCAAGCGATTATGATGTATTGAATTTAAATTTAAATTTGAAATATTTGATAGATATAATTTTTTTTTGAGTTTAGATTTCTTGGATAAACATGAATTTAAATAAATAGTTGAGAATTTAAGATTTATGATATGCTTGAAATTGTGTTTAAATTTTAAAAAGATTATGCAAATGGATTTAAATTTAGATTTGAAGTAGCTTAAAATATTTAAATTTTATGAGATTTAAATTTTGCAGATTTTGATAAGATTTGACTTAAAATTTAATTTAAGGATTTTAATAAAATTTGAACGAGTAGAATAATAATAAATTTAAAAGTGAGGATTGGTTCTAAGTTAAATTTGAGAAGTTTAAATCTTGAAGTGGGCAAATTTTGAAGATATAATTTAAATTTTTTAAGTTTTTAGAATAAAAAGTTAATTTTGAGATTCTTTTCAAGTCATAACCAATGATTTGACCCTATGATTATCAATTTTTTGATATTAAAGTTAATAAAAAATTTGTTATTGAAGATATTAAATTTCGAGGACGAAATTATTTTAAGGTGAGTAGATTGTGGGCACCCTAATTTTATATTAGATTATTTTAATAATTAGAAAATAATTTTATTTATTTATTTAATTTAAATATTTATTTGATAATATATTGAACTATAGACACTTTTTGCAATGGTCTTGAGATTTTAGTACAACACTAGCCCTTACCTTCCGACCAAATTTGCATACTTGACTTAGACAAGCCAAATTAGGTTCATGGATTGAATGTCACTCATAAATTCGTATCACTATTCTTCATTTTTTGTCGCACAACTTTCACCACGTAAAATTTAGATATTAAAACTTTAGCACTTTGTCGTTGCGTACGATTTTAATGCGCAACATCAATTCTTTTCATCTAACCAACTTCAAATCCTTGAGCCTAACTAGACCTAAAATATTCAAATTAAGGGTGTCCCATTCATTTAAATCTTTACATTCTTCATAAACATCACATGGTTCAAATCCTAGTTTAAATATCCAGTTTTTAATTTTAGGAAACTGCATATTGCATATCTTTTGTTCACTTTATTTAAATTAAAATAATTAAATATATAATAGGCCAAGCATTATTAGAAACCCAAAAAATCGTAATGTACCCTTAAACAAAAGTCCCTTTTGGGCCCAACACAACTCCAAGCAACCAACACCCAAAAGCCTAACAACAAGTATATATAAACATACAACCCTCTCCTATACCTAGCTCTAGCCGCCTCTCCTCTCTTATGAACGACCACAACAGCAACCCCCTCCCTTTTTAATATATTCTCTTCCTCCTGTCCCTTCTCTGTACCTTCACGCACCCCCACGAGCACCTCAATGTCGACTATAAGGCCTACCCTTCACCCGAGCACCCCCATATTAGGTGGCTGCTTCTGTTACTTATTGCTTCTATAAATAGAGACAAAAACCCCTCCAAAATACTATTTTCTTTATCTATATGAAGTCCTCTAGCACACCGTCAAGTTATGCAAATTTTAGAGTCCGTTTGGCCGTAGTGTCGAAGAAGGTTGCCGCTGTAATCGCGTACGCGTAAGTTTTCCAACTTCAAATATCCTTCCTATTTTTCATAAAATAAAACTCATATAGAACTATGTTAATGTTAGTTAGTGATTAAAAATATTTTAATGCATGTGAAACCTTATTTTTATGTACAAAACTCCCTTAGTTGTTGAATAATCTAAACACGGACACAGTGCATCAATACTAGTTGTAGTTCTTTGAAGGTTGCCATATTTTGACTATGTAAATAAATTCTAAAATTTAATATATTATAATTAAAAAATATTTAATGTATTATTTTATTATTTATTAAATTTTTTGATGCAAATATGGTAGTTGCATGCATATACTACGTAGCGTAGTTGCTAGGAATCACTAGTTGTCGCATGTAGAGAATTTTTGCATGCAATGATATTGGTTTTGTTTTTTCATATAATTATAAATAAATTTAGAACTAATAGTTTTTAATAATTAATGATTTAAAAATGGTTTTGAAAATATTTAATAACTTGTAGTACTCTGGTGTGTAGCTATTTGCATGTGCAACCAATATAGAATTAATAACTAGATAATAACCTAATTTAACTAGAAAAGTAGAGTCTAATTAGTTTAATATTAATTGGTAGGTGTTCGAGACATTTCTGTGGAGAGCTCCGGACTGGAGTTGTTGTGCTCGCAATTTGGCTTGGAAGGCAAGTACACTTTGCTTGATTGTATTATTCAGTATACATATGCCTAGATTTTATTTGTTACTTGTGTGCACGCATCATAGAGTAGCATACTTACCGGTATATTGTGAAGGTACTTGGTATCTTCTGACCTGACACCTGTTTATCATATTTTCTTAGTCAGTGAGTGAGTGCATGGACTAGATTGTCGACTGATCTTTAATACGTGAGTTAGCATCTTGGGTTAGTAGTTAGTATTTGGTTTAGTTCCAAGATTTTATTGATGTTGTTGCATTATGTTTGCACCGCATATATGGTTCGGATGTTACATTGGGAGGGGAGAATCTACTAGTGAGCGTATGCGACATTCTTCTTCTTCTTCTTCTTCTTCTTCTTCTTCTATATATGGTGTACCACGAGTTCTGTCGAACGACTGGTAGGATGACTGGTTCTTCTATTTCTTCCTCCTCAAGTGCCTCTAGAGATATCTCAAGTACATATAAATAGATAGTTTAGTTACCCTATTTTTTGTTTACTGCTCTACTTTTTATGCTTGTCGATTTCTTGTGTACTTGTTATGTCCCTCTAAGGATCTGGCATATTTTTCATATCCAGACTAGCACTTATACCCTACGGACTACCGAGTTGGAGATTTTGCTGACGAGGACCTTGAGGTGGCGCCACAAGATATTTCCTGACTATTATGGATGCTAGTTGCTTAGTATCTTGGGTGTCCTTATCTAGTTAGCTGGCACCCGGACTATTTTCTTATTGTCTAGTTGTACTTTCTTTTGGTGTTCTTTTATACGTATATTTTGTGGATTGTTCTCCACTAGACTTTATTTTGTAGTAGATTCTAGTGGATTCTAAGACTTTGTCTATTCATTTAGTTTTCTATTATGTGATATTTGTGGATGAGACTAGATTATTACCTTTTGAGATATTGTGTCTTAGTTATATTCTACAACGTATTATGACTGGTTAGGTCCATTAAATTGGGTTCCTATACTTGTTCGTATAGCCGACATGAGTACGTATACCAGATCCTACATATTTTGGGATTGGGCGTGATAGAAAGGTTATTGTACGCCGAAGATCGGATCGAGGATATTGAGTGGGCCCTGAGGCTAGCAGAGATTCCGGAGGGCTTACAGGTGGAGGCAGCGGGAAACCAGATGTTCGATATTACTTTGACATTGTTTTGCATAGACTCAAGGATCGCAGCGCCAGGACTGACTTGGAAAGCTTTCAAGGAGAAGTTCTTTCCAGATGTGGCTCTGAGTTCTCTTGGCCAGTTTTTAGTTATCATCCAGGGGAACATATCGATGGACGAGTACACAGTAGAGTTCTGCAGACTAGGCAGATTTGTAGAGGGACATAATCCTCTAGGAAAGGCCCAAAATTTTTGGAAGGGTTTGATCTGGGAGATCAAATCTCTTACTAGAATAGTACAATGACATTTGAGGATATCCTGATGAATGCAGAGAGGACAGATGATGACTTGGAGCTCAAATCTAAGAAGATGCGAGACATGTTAGGAGGAGTTAATAGTAGTGTGGGTCCAGCCAAATGACCCTACTTTTAGCAGTAGAGATATTAGTTTTATGCATTATTTCGAGCACCAGCACAACAAACATACCTGGCCCTAAGACCAGCACAGCCGGCCTTGTTGGTGTACTCGCTGTAAAAAGATTAGACATACATGGGAGGTCTATAGGAAGTGGCTTGGACTGTACTCTACTTTGGAGAGCCAGGCAACCATTTGAGGGAGTGTCTAGTGGCTGTAGTTCGAGTAGGCCAGGGAGCAGCACCTACATAAAGAGCACCAACAAGGCCACCTGCGGGACAGTAGAGGGGATCTCCTTCACAAACTCAGCAGCAACGTTTTGTCCAGCAGCAACAGTAGTAGCAGAAGGTGCACTGCGAGGTAGAGCTTTTTCCATAAAAGTTGAGGAGGAGGAGTCAGTCAGAGATTTTATATCAGGTTTAGTTCTCCTTGATTTATTCCAGCTTATGCCTTATTTGATTCTGGTGCTTTTTATTCTATTATATATGTATCTTTTGCTCTTAAGCAACGATTAGAGTCTGAACCTTTGGCTAGGACTTGCAATATCATGACTAGGGGAGGCATTATCCTGGTCAGTGATGTTTGTACGGATTAGAGAGTTATACTGGAAGGTCGGAAGTTGAGCGCGTGCTTACTCGTAATTCCACTTTCGAGCTACGATATTATACTCGGGATAGATTGGTTGAGTAAGCACCATGCTAGTATAAATTATCGTGGAGATAGAGTTTTGTTTTGACCACCAAGAGAGCCATATTTTGAGATTGCCAGAGGAGAAGTAGAGCAGGAAAAGGATGCCATCTGAGAAGCCATGGTGGAAGAGAAGGAGTTGTTACATCCGTTGATAGCAAAGTTCATGGATATTTTTTTGGAGGAGTTGCCGGGTTTGCCGCCAGACCGAGATATTGATTTCTCTATAGAGTTCGTGCCAGGTGCAGAGACGATATCTCATCCCATCTATAGAGTTAAAAATATTAAGCTGGTAGAATTGAAGAAGCAGGTGGATGACTTATAGGCCAAAGGATTCATTCGATCTAGTTTATCACCATGGGGTGCTCCAGTATTATTTGTACCGATGAAGGATGGGTCGATATGCATGTTTATCGACTACAGGTCTCTAAATAATCTCACTATCAAGAATAAATTCCCGCTACCGAGAATTGATGATCTCTTCGTTTAGTTGAGCGGGGAGAAGGTATTTTCGAATATAGACTTGATGTTTGGTTACCACCAGGTGAAAGTAAAAAAGGAGGATATTCCGAAGACAGCTTTTTAGACTCGATATAGCTAGTTTGTGTTCATGGTAATGCCGTTTGGGTTGACTAATGTCTCGACAGTATTTATGAAAATGATGAACCAGGTGTTCTACCAGTATCTTGATAAGTTTGTGATGGTATTTATTGATAATATTCTGGTGTACTCGAAGACCCCGAAGGAGCATGAGGAGCATCTAATGATTGTTTTAGAGACTCTCAGGAAGGAGAAGCTTTATGAAAAGCTTTCAAATTATGAGTTCTTCCTTGACAAGGTTGATTTTCTTGGGCATGTGATTATAGGAGATGGGATCTCAATAGACCAGTAGAAAATTTTAGCAGTAGAGTCGTGGGCTACTCTGAGTTTAGTGGCAGAGATTAGGAGTTTTTTTGGCTCTAGCAGGTTATTACGGGAGGTTTATATAGGACTTCTCCAGGATTATAGAGCCGATAACTAGGCTGACCAGGAAGAATATGGAGTTTGTCTAGACAGAGGAGAGTCAGGCCACTTTTGAGAAGCTAAAGAAGAGATTGATGGTAGCTCCAGTATTGACGTTGCCGTCAGGAGTAGGTGGATTCACTATCTATAGTGATGCCTCAGGGAAGAGTTTGGGTTGTGTCTTACAGCAGAAAAGAAAGGTGATTGCCTATGCTTTCAGAAATTATGTTCTCATGAGAAGAATTATCCTACCCACGATTTGGAGTTGACAACGGTAATTTTTGCTCTACAGCAGTAGAAATAATATTTATACGGAGAGCGCATGATGATCTTAACAGACCACAAGAGCTTGAAGTACGTGTTTAACAATAAGAGCTAAACATGAGACAACGGTGGTGGTTGGAGTTGATGAAGGACTTTGACATATCATTGCAGTACCATCCAAGGAAGGCCAATGTAGTCACTAATGCCTTGAGCTGGTATCCAGTGGCTATGTGCTTGACAAAAGACATATTTTTATTGGCTTATCTTGAGAGTATGGGTCCGTTGGGTTCGTATCGTCATTCTGGACTTGTAGACAATAATTTTGATGAATTTGGAGAACTTTATCTCTGGCATATTTTTTGGTGCGAAGTGGGCCACATGTGGACCCCGCTTTGACCAGAAACTGTCAATTTTGCCCCTGTGTCCAAATTGAACTTATGGACAGACAATTCTAGCTATTTGATATCTTCTGAGCATGATGGTAATAATTAATTTAGCAACCGGAGGAGTACCTAAAGATCCCACTGTAACCGAAGCAACTGTTGGAAACCAAATCCCAGGCAAGTGTACCTTGTCATACTTGCAGTAAATTGCTTATTATTATTCTCTTGATCTATTCTGAGTTATAATTATTCAACCTAGGACCGTGTGACATTACTTAACATCTGAATAATATTCGGGTGTCAACGCCGTACGCGGAGTTGGGTAACGTCACCTAGAGATGGATATTGAGACCCTATATATTTTCGTACTTACATTATCAAGTACATCATACCATAGGACACCTGATACTATTCATGAGACAGAATCATCCTGAGATATATATGGTAATTCTGTGTCGGTTTACAGGATGTGGGATATAGATGCATAGCTATCATTATGACTTGCTGTATTAGATATGATCTTGCGTGTCATGGACATGAGACGTATGATTATATTGGGTGGGAAAAGACTTACCATACTAAAGGTTGATTATATTATATATATATAGTTATCTGGAGGTGCCTTAGACTCTGACACAGAGCTTTGGCACATGTTCTGGCCCTTCAAAAAAATTGCTGCTATGTGTTTCGCTGATACAGAGCCTATATTAGTCTCAGCCAGAGTATGATTAATGCTCTCGCATGCATATCACATAGCAGGTTACATAGTTTACCCTATTGATTCATTTATTATTGTACTGTATTTATTTTGGCTTGAGTTATTCTTGTATCTTGCTATGTCCCCTGAGGACCTGAAATCCGGATTATGTCCCCAGGTTTAGTAGAGGAGTTCTACCCCGAGGTATACGGGACAGGAGCAGACGTTGGAGTAGTACCAGTACCAAAAGATGAGGTGATCGCCGAAGATTTCTCCTGAGTATCTGCTTATTCTATACTCAGTTATTTATGTTGTTTCCTATTTATTGAATTGATGTATCAAAATCATTATCGGGTTGTTCCCCGAGATATATTTTATTGAGACTTGATGTTGCTTTATATTTCATATTGATTGTATTCATTTCTGTGGATGAGATTAGTATCATAGACCCTTACTATTATTTTACAGCTTAAGCATACTCTGATGGGTCAATTAAATTCGGTTTTCCCATCGGTGTGTGTTGCTGGCCATTGCCACTTGACTAGTCCATCAGTATTTTGGGACTGGGACGTGACATAGTTTTTTTGGTGGCCCATACAGGTCAACGACTAAATTGTTTCGGTTTTAACTTAGGAACTGAGCAAGCCTTCGATAAGGATAGGATAAGTTATAGGATCTCATCCACTTGATTGAATCATTCTTGATCTCTATATCGGATTCAAATTAATTTCTTGACTTGTATCCTGCCTTGATTTCTCTATGCGCCTCTTATATTTTATTTTGGATACAGAGTAATGGATCCACCAGCCAGCGACGAGACTCCTGTAGGAACACCACATGGTGTTATGGTTACCTACGAAGATGAAGTGACACCAGCTTATGGAGGTCAATCAGCACAATAAAGCAGTCAAACAAATCAGCATACCTCAAGATTCTAGCGTGACAACATTCTACCTCCGCCACAGATCACTCCACCAATGCCCGTATTTCCACAAGGGCAGGCTATGGACGGACAATAAATGTTTTAAATATTCTACGCGATGATGCAAGCCAAGCAGAAGATTCATCAAGAAGCTCAGCAAAGTCAAGCGGAGAAGTTCTTTGACGAACTTAGCTCTGAGCTACAGAAGTTAATCAGATCTGTTGCAACTACTTTAGACACGGACGTTCTTGCTACAACATGACCCATGGAGTGCATCAACAGGAGAGAGTCCAGCCAGAAGCGGTCGCATGCATTAGCACTAGACCAAGCACAACAGGAAAGAGCTGCAAAGCAACCGCAGATGAATCCACCACAGAGAGTATTTACTCCACTAGCACTAGTCCTTCCTACTTGTCACTACTGTGGCAAGGTAGGCCATCTCGCTAAAGAATGCCAACTCAGATTGGGATTATGTCTAGCTTGCGGATCCAAACAACATTCGGTAAGGGATTGCCCTGAACATCGAGAGAAAGCTTGATGATTCATCAACCAGCCACATCAGCACCAGCCAGAGCACCACAGGGAGAGGTCGCAAAGAGATCTCACATGCACCAGCCACCCAGAGCATCTCCGTAAGTACTGCCTACCTGTCAATATTATGGCAAGCAAGGACATATTGAGAACGAGTGCAGACACAAGTTGGGATTATGCTTGATTTATGAATCCAACCAATATTTAGCTAAGGAATATCCTGAGCATCGAGAGGGAGCACTAATGTTAAATCGACAAGCTTTACCAGCACCAAGGCCAGCCTATCCAGCATTGGGAGCACCACAGATGGGAGTTGAAGTAGTCATACCACCAGTTCCAGGAGGGTATCAGCCGAGGCCACCCTTGGCACCACAAGCAGCACTCTTCCGGCAGGTCCAACAACAGCAGAGGACACCACCGCAAGGACGTGGACAAACTTTTGCGATAAGCATGGAGGACGCACGGACTCGTGGATTAGCAAATGCGCATAAGATTTAAGTTATTCATAGTTATATATTCCTAGTAATGCTTTAGCACCTGCTGTTAGTTAATGACCTTATCTTTAAACCTAGTATTTTGAACTTATTAATAATTGATAACCTAGTTTTCCTCAACTGTAGTTTTCTTTGCTCTAACCAGATTTTCTTCACTCTTGAATTACCTAACTTTCATTGTCTAGGGAAATACTTTATTCCTTCTCTATGTGTTTTGTTTAACCCTCATCCTTCGATTTCTCTTTGGTCATGATTCTTTGATTGTGTCGTGCTACAAACATATTTTACAACCGTGTCATCTCTTCTAACCGGTTATGTTTCATTATCCTTTGATTGTGAGGATGCAATCCTCTTAAGGAGAGTAGACTGTAAACCCCCAAATTTTTTTATAATTTAAAAATAAATTTTCAAAAATATTCTGTGATTTTTAACAAATTAAAATAAATATTTTCTGGTATTAAATTAATTGCGTGATCTTATTAAATATTAAAATATTATGAAAATAATATTTTTCGGTGTAAAATAAAATATTAGACATACTGTAATTTTTTTTGGAATTTATTGGACCCCAGAACTATTTTTAAAGACCTAAAAACTAAGATTTTATTTAAACCATATTGAACCGAATTAAACCAACCTGGTTTACTATTAAACCGAACCGAACCCATGATGAATCGGACCAACCCTATTGGATCGGGTCGGATTTGGATTTGAACCTGACCCGCTAACCCGAATCCGACCCATACCCTATCGGATCGGGTCGGATCCGGATTCGAAACCCGACCCGACCCGTTAGCTACCCGCTACTGTAAAACGAAACCCCCGTCGAATCGGCTCCCTTTCCGACAGTCGTTTCTGCCGTCGCGGCGCTCTGCCTTCCCCGCGACCGTTCCCCCGCAGCCGCCCCTTCTTCTTCCTCCAATGCCTCCACGCCGCCTCACATCCCCACGCCGCTCCACCTCCCAGCCAACCGCCGGCATCTCCACCTATTTAAACCCCAACCACCACCATCACCACCCTCACCAACCTCCTTCGGCCGCCTTCTCTTCCCCGGCGACTCCGCCATGACCCCGATACCCTGACCCTGACGAACCCCATTGTCACCGCCTCCACCACCACTCTCCTCCGGTCGCCCCATCACCCATCACCACCATGATCTCACCCCCACCTGCCGCGACCGCCGCCGCCGACCCCAGCACCGCCTCCTCCGTGAGCCGAGCCACTCTGGCAACTTCTCTGGCGAAGAACCCCGGCGACATCGAAGACCAGCGGCCATAGTAGAACTACCACCCACCGTCGATCGGTCGTCGCGCCACTGCAAATACGCAAAATTTAGTTGTTACCGATGTCCTGTTCCCGTAAGCATTTCTCTCTCCTTGTCACCTTATTTTTCGAATAGTCTATTATGATGCATAGACCTCGTGACCCTCTCCAAACCTGTGCAATCAGTTTGGGGTATCGCGTCCTGTGTCGGTCGCAAATCGCGACGCAAAATCAGGAAAATAAATCCCCATTTCTGAAAGTTCAGAATTTGTTCCGAACTTTTCGGTTCACGATTATTTTACGCATAACCAGTTAACTAATTCTAAGATCCACCTGAACAGTTATTTAGACCACATAACCAAGTTTTAAACTCTATTTTTAGTTTAATTTATTGAGATGTAGATTGTATTTAATTCGAGGATGAAAATGACCAAAATATTGGTTATTTAAAATCCTAATTTTTTTTGGAACTGGGTACGTTCCGCTAAATGAGGCAACTTGGTCATGTACGAACTTTACCAAAAGGTGTGCACTGTCAATACGGACGTGTGAGATTTTGTGGAAGTTGATTTGGATGTGCGTGCACACAGGAATCAATGTGTATCCGTCGATAACGCCCCATATCGGCAATGTTCTAAAACTTATTATAAATTCGTGTACGCTCGTCGTTTCGAAACAAAACTTGCGCCATCAAACTCGTAATGATACGATGGTCCTATGACCCAAGTTTGGTTCGATTTTGAGAATGTTGACAAATTCTCGTATCACGGGCCCCACGGCTCCACTGACGGGCGATTTTATAATCGGCTTATCGAAATCCAGTTGTTGGGTTCGTATCGTCGTTCTGGACTTGTAGACACTAAGTTTGACAAATTTGAAGAACTTTATCTCTGGCAAATTTTTTGGGGCGAAGTGGGCCACATGTGGACCCGCTTTGACAAAAAACTATCAATTTTGCCCTTGTGTCCAAATTGGACTTATGGACAGGCAATTTTAGCTATTTAATATCTTTTGAGCATGATGGTAATAATTATTTCAGCAACCGGACGAGTACTTAAAGATCCTAATTTAACCGAAGTAACTGTTGGACACCAAATCCTAGGCAAGTGTACCTTGCCAAACTTGCAGTAAATTTCTTATTATTATTCTCTTGATCTATTCTGAGTTATAACTATTCAACTTAGGACCGTGTGATATTACTTAATATCCGAATAATATTCGGGTGTCAATGTTGTACATGGAGTTGGGTAACGTCACCTAGAGATGGATATCGAGAACCTATACATTTTTGTACTTGCATTATCAAGTACATCATACCACAGGACACCTGACACTATTTATAAGACAGAATCTTCCTCTGATATTCATGGTGATTCTATGTAGTTTTACAGGATTTGTGACATAGATGCATAACTATCATTATGACTTTCTGCATTAGATATGATCTTCCGTGTCATGGACATGAGACGTGTGATTACATTGGGTGGAAGAGACTTACCATACTAAAGGCTGATTATATATATATATATATATATATATAGTTATCTGGAGGTGTCTTAGACTCTGATACAGAGCTTTGGCACATGTACTAGCCCTTCGAGAAAATGCTGCTATGGGTTTTCCTGACACAGAGCCTATATTAGTCTCAGCCTGAGTATGATTAATGCTCTCACTTGCATATCACATAGCTGGTTACATAGTTTATCCTATTGATACATTTATTATTGCACTACATTTATTTTGGCTTGAGTTATTCTTTTATCTTGCTATGTCCCCTGAGGACCTGAAATTCGGATTATGTCCCCAAGTTTAGCAAAGGAGTTCAACCCCGAGGTATATGGGATAGGAGCAGACGTTGGAGTAGTACCAGTACCAGAAGACGAGGTGATTGCCGAGGATTTCTTGTGAGTATATGTTTATTCTATACTTAATTATTTATGTTGTTTTTCGTTTATTGAATTAATGTATCAAACTCATTATCGGGTTGTTCCCCGAGATATGTTTTATTGAGACTTGATGTTGCTTTATATTTTATATTGATTGTATTCATTTCTGTGGATGATATTAGTATCATAGACCCTTACTGTTGTTTTACAGCTTAAGTACACCCTGATGGGTCCATTAAATTGGGTTTGCCCATCGGTGTGTGCTGCTGGCCATTGCCACCTGACTAGTCTATCGATGTTTTGGGACTGGGGCATGACAATCTCCCAATAGGTATAATTCAGTTTTTTTCTTAATTTAGGTTCTAAATTTTAGATTTAACCATGAGAAATTAACCCATGTATATAGGCTACCCAAAGGATTTGGTTTTGTGTTCATAGGAGGCTTATTGAGAAAGTTATGGTACTTTTTGTGTCAATTTTGGAGGAATTCAAATATTGATATTTGTTGTGTGTGTCAATTGGTCCTATAGATCAATTTGGCATGTGCTTGTGTGTTTGGAGCTAGTATCGTGTCCACAATTGGGTACGTGTAGGTCATATCCTAACAATTTGGTGATACGTGTTGATTTGGGAGTTTTTTTCTTCGACACGGGACTTTGAACATGTCACATTTTGACACGGACATATAGATTTGTGTTTGACTCTTCGCATTGTTCATAAATAATATATTAGACTTGTTCGTGTCCTTCGGGGTACGTTTGGATGTGTGGTGGACTCGTGTCATAAGCGTATCTTAGATCTAGTAGGATACGGGTGTGATACACTCCATGTGTTCGTGCAATTTAATTTTAGATCTATTTCTCCATTGTTCTTAGTTATTGTGATATGTAATTATATATATATATATATATATATATATAACAATAATATATATATATATATATATATAACAATAATATATATATATATATATTATTGTTATATATATATATATATATATATATATATATATATATATATATATATATATATATATATGTATGTATCTATTTTATATATATTTATGTAGCTATTATTCTACATATGTAAGAGCTAGTTAATATTTTATATATATATATATATATATATATATATATATATATATATATATATATATATATATATATATATATATATATATATATGTTCTTATATAGATATACTTATATATTATATTTATTTATATTGTGTATGTTTATATATGCATGTACGTATATATGTTACTATATATATATGTATGTTATGTCATAATAGTTATTATGTACATGTATATGTTTAAGGAGGTGTATGTATGTTTACATATATTTATATAGTGGTAAGTTATATATAGTAGTATTATATATTATGTGTTATATATTATATATATATTTGTGTTATATACATATAAATATATAATTGGGGAGCAGGGAGCTTTGGCGATAGTTTATAGTGACAGCAGCAGCAGTTAATAGCAACAGCAGCAGCAACAGTTAATAGCAAAAGCAGCCGCAGCAGCAATAGCAACCGCTGCAGCAGTTAATAGCAACATCAGCAGCTAATAGCAACAACAGCAGCAGTAGCGACGGCTGCGGCAACAACAGCGACACAGCAGCGGCGGCTTAAGCGACAGCAGAAGGAATCCATCACAGTAGCAGCGGTTCCCGCCACAGCAGCAGCAGCAGCATTTGCGATAGAGCCCAGCAGCCTTTAGCGACACTTCTGCGATTTATATGGGATATTAGGTATTTAAATATATTAGATAAATATACGTATATATATTTATATACATGATAATAAAATATATGTAGATACATTCCTAATTGCTAATTGTGTTTTAGTATAATATATTTATAATATTTAAGTTGCTAGCATATATTATTATGGGTAGTTAGTATAAACAAGGTATTGGATATTACCTTGAAATACCAAGGTAAGAATCAAGGTATTTGAGGATACCCAAGGTATTGGGTTTGGGTATCAAGATTATGGGTTAGTGTCGTGATACCAAGTTAGTTCGAAACTAAGGTATCCATTTAATGTTTATAATTAGAATGTTATATATTTAATATTTGTTTGATATGTATATGTGATGCTTTACCTATTATTTTACGTATCCTGAGATACGGTATCCTAGTATCCTAAGATGTAGCTTTATGACCTAGACTCTAGTGTTTAAATTAATATCTTTGAGATAGACTCATGCAACCTAGAAATAGGTAGTTTGACATAATTGACCATAGTTGACCATAGTTTGGCTTAGAGTTGACTTAGTTTGACTTTTGACTTAGAGATGGCTTGTTGACCTAGAAGTTGACTACTTTAACTTATCTTCTTTTCGAAATCTGGTATTGATGTTATATTCCATATCTAGGTCTTCGAGATACCTTATCAGACATCTGTGAGACTATTTTTTGGACTTCAGGCGAGTATATTCTCTGATAGTTTTTCATTTATGATATCCTCTATGTTCATTATATTTAGTGTAGATATCCATGTCTTTTTGACATGATGGTTACATGGTTTGGTATATTCGAATCTCGTCATTAGATATTATTTCTTGTTATATGGTATATCTTGTGCAAGTATTATTTTATTGATTATCTTATACATATACAAATACTGATTCTCGGAAAGACTAGCTATCTTCTTGGGGAATCTTGTGCTATAGCGTACCATAGTTGGATCTACTATACCAGTCGGGGTGGGGACTATTAGTGTAGATATGTGATCATACCTTCCTGTGCAAGTACTATTTTCCTGTGAGTGTTGGTCATACACCGCAAGTATGACTAACCAGGCCATTATTCCTGTGCAAGTTCCTAAGTCGATCATATGTTAAAGCTAGTGCTTACTCACTTAGTCATTAGCATTCTTGTTCATTGATATATTGTTCATTATTGTATTTATTCTAGCATTTCCTTATTGTGTATCTCTTGTATCTATTGTGCATCTTGTATATTCACATATATTTACTATAGCATAGTTTTTATCATTGATTAGAACTGCTGTTAGAGTAAATATACTTTGCTCCTTTTCTGACTGAATATTTTTTTTCAGATGACACTGAGGAGCGGTACCCTAAACATTATGGACCTCAGGATATTATGGGTTTAGAGTCACAGACCCTGGCTCAGGAGGGACTTATTCCAACTAAGACAAATGACCCAGGATTAGTAACTTCTTAGTATTCTTTTGTACTGGATTTGTCTCCAGCTTATTTGTTAGTATTCTTTTGTACTGGATTTGTCTTCAGCTTATTTGCTAGTATTCTTTCAGACTCATTGCTTTTATTATTTTAGACTCATGAGTTGTACGTGACTATTCTATTCTTTATCATATTCGTGCTCGATTCTATTTTAGATCTGTAATTGAGTATATTATTATTGTTGGTGGCTCATTATTATAACCTCCATATTCTAAAATTCTTGCTTAAATTTTATTATTAGGTTAATTTGGGGCTATTAGAATTTTTTTCACATTTTTTTGGTTAATTAAGAACTAGTAATAGTAATTTTCTACAACTTTCAAGAATTTATTTTTGTGATAAACATTATTAAAAATGTTTCAAACTTTTATTTTGGGTTCTAACTAATCAAATATATTTTCTAAAATATTCTGAGAATTTTTTGAGTATTTTAGTATTTATTGGGAGTTATTTAGACTAACAACTAGTTTTTTAGGAATTCTAGAATTTATTGTGCAAGCCCAGGAATATAGATTGGAACCACATAATTTGTTTAGTGTTTATAATATTATTATATATTTTTTAAAATTATTTCAGAATTTTAGGAATATTTTAATATTTATTTTTATTTAAATAGTTAAAACTAATTTTTAGAGCTTCTTCTAATTATAGTAGTAAATCTATGAACATAAAATTATTTCAAGTATTTTTTTTGGGTTTTTGGGGTCAAAATATATTTTTTGTAATTTTTTCAGATTTTAATTATTATTTTTAATGTTTATTTTGAGTTATTTAGATTTAAAACGACTTAAATAATATTTTGATAAAGACAAATAAAAATAAATAATATAAACAAAAATCATCCAATCAGATTCTGACACGTGTCGGCCTATAATTTTTCATTCAACTGCATGTACATCTATATATATATATATATATATATATATATATATATATATATATATATATATATATATATATATATATATATATATATATATATATATATAATATAATAATCTTAATTATCCCATTATTTTAGAGAGAGAGAGAGAGAGAGAGATTTGAGGGGATGTCATCTAGGATTTCCTTCATCTTCCAGAAGTCATTACTCATAGTTTCGGACTCCAAACGTGGCCCAGTTACTTGCGTTAGAACTATATTGAGGTTAGTTTTCTGAATATATAAATTGTTTCACGAAATTCTGAATATTAAATTCTAAAAAATTCGTAGAGCACAGTATGTCCAAAAATAGACGCGTCTCGGTATTTTTGCGATTTCGGGAGAACCAGGAATCAGAATCACTAACTATTTAAAGTTTTGGAAAGCTAATATCAAGATAATTGATATAAATTTTTCCTAGGATTTAAAATAAAATATTTTTATGCTGTTAATTCTATAGAATTTTTATGTTAACAATCAACCACCGTTGTATAATGCGATTTTAGGTATGTGCAATAATTTTCAAACGAACTTGAATTCGGATGAACCATAAATTCCAGCATATTTTTGACACTAAAATCTATAGAAAATCATGCATGAAAGTCGAGTTTGCATCGGTTAACTTTTTTGGTCAACAGATTGCCTCGATTTGCGTTTCATGAGTCTCGAATTGGTAAAATTTAGTTTCTTTGGACAAAATTTAGGAATTAACCTAAAAATCAGAATAATAGAATTAAAATAGAATTTTAGAGTAATTATTCCAGAATTAAATAAATTAAAATAAATTATCTTTTGACATGGTAAAATTGTAATACATAGGCTATTTGGACTATGACTTGGACTCTGATTCATACCATCTAAGGACCATAGGAAAGTACATTATCTGATAATTTTCGTTATTTGATAATTTCTATAATTCATGTATTTAGAAATGTTATATCTGATTCTTAACACTGTGCTATACGGACTAGTATATAGATTGGATCTTTAGTCATGAGATGTTACATTGGTTATCGTATTGACATTGTACACGACATTGATATTAGATATTGATATTAGATATTGTACATGATATATTAGACAATGATCGTGTATCATGACGTGTCATGGTTGAATCCACAATACTAGTTGGGGGCAAGAAAATTGCTAGTGAGAGATGTGATCAAATTCCTAGCGTACAAGTGTAGATATTGTTAGTGTTAATCATACACCTCACGTATGATTAGCCAGGCCATGTAGCTATTGTACAAGTTCCTAAGTCGATCACATTTCGAAACTACTATTTCAAACACTTAGAATAATTACAGTTCTCCATTTTAGTTCATATACTACATCACCCCATATATGATATTGTAGCTCTTTCTCTTCATTTCATATATGCACTGACTGTACCATATTGCCTATATTGCATGTTCTCTTTATTTTGCCATTGCATTTATTCATTATCTTCTCTCAGTATATAGCATCATCTATTTATTGTTTTATAGTCCTTATCAATTAACTGGAACTGTTATTTGGGTTGTACTTCGGTCCATCTTGACTGAATATTTTTCCAGACTGCGACTTAGAGGACTGGTGTCCGACATATTATGGACCACAGGGAGAGTAGCTGCAGCCTTGGACCTTGTAACTCAGGTGTGATATCAAGAGGTCTAGCCGAGATTACTAGTTATTTAGTTAGTTTTTTTAGCAGATTATTGGTACTGGATTTGTTTTCGGCATACTTTGAGACTTGGATGTTATTGTTTGAGTTAGATTATTTTGTTTAGACTTGTGTTGCATTTTTATTATTTATTTTCTTCGATATCTCATCGTGCTTTAGTTATGTGATTGAATATTTTTATATTATATTATGATATTTATGTCTCCTTATGGAGTTGGATATTCGTGAGAGATTGATTAGATAGTATTATGACCTAGACAGCGTTCTACCGCCGATGCTACGACATAGGCTGGACGTACCCACGTACTCGTGTCCCAAATTTTGGGTGCGGGTCGTGACACATTTTTAGTGGTGGCCCATGCAGGTCAAGCTTCGTAATTAGAGCGATATCGTGGTAATGTAATGACTTAGTTGTACTACTACTAGCCTGTGATAGGATCTAGGGTATAATAAACTAGGATGAGAGCGAATACTCAATCACAACTAGGAACTTTCCAATCTATTTATCTTGTTATCCTTATTCCTCATGAATATTGTTTCCTTTAGAATTTTTATTGTCCTTCCTTGATGATATCGTATCTATTGCTTTGATTGATTCTTTTCGATCGTTTTCCATGATAATGTTGAATTTTTTTAAAATTGAGGATAATGTTGAAAGTTTTTAAAATTTAGGATAATCTCGAAAGTTTTGAGATATAATTCAAGGAACTCCAGGATAATGTTGAGAATTTTGAGTATTAGGAGTTCGATATAATATTGAAACTGGATTATGGGTTTGGTTAGACCAAAGGAATAACAATATAAAGATTTAATTTTATAACTTGATGAATTCGACTTTTAAGGACTTAATTTGAAGTCAAAATTAAATATTTTTTTTTAAGAGATATGATTGATTGAGTAGATTTGGAATTCAAATATTGAGGATAAGACTTTGAATTATTTATTTATTTATTCATGAAATATATATTAGTAGGATTTACTTTGAAGATTGGATTTAACTTTTAAATTTTTAGGATTGAATCATTAATCGATATTCTAAGGATGATCATTAATTTAAATATCTAGAATTCTTATACGTAATAGAAGTAAGAATAAAGTAAATTATGGCTATAGGGACAAATCAAATTATTGTGAAAAATGTGGTTTGACTTCATGATTATATTGCTTAAATTTGGATGGTGGCAGAAATTTTTTTTATTAAGAATTTTAAATTTCGAGGATAAATATTAATTTAAATAAAGAGTTGAGAATTTAATATGGCACAATTGACGATTTTGTTAAATTATTGATTTTTATGAAGATTATGATATGATTGAATTTGTCATTAAATTTGGAGGAATTTAAGAAGATTATCATTATATTTATTTGACTGCAAGATATAAATTTAAAATTTATATTTTGAATATTATATTTGAAGATTTTATAAGCATTACATTATTTGAGTATTGTGTGGAAACAGAATCGAGTAATAAGATCACTAATGGATTAGTGTTTGAATTTAAATTTTTGGGATAGAATTTTAAATTTTATAAATATGCATTGATTGGATTTAAATTAGAGGATTGGATATTAAATTTTGAGTATTTAGTTATTAACTTAAAATTTTGGAGGAGGTTGTGATAAGAATGAAATTTGATTTTAAATTTGAAGATTTTCAGGAATATAATATTTATAGAATTTTAAAAATTTGTGAAATGACAATATGAATTTACTTCATGATTATATGGTTTGATGAATTTAAATTTTGATGGTAAAAAAAAAATATTGAGGATTTTAAATTTTGAGGACAAATTTTTTTTAAGGTGGGTAGACTTATAATCTCCGTATCCTGAAATTCTTGCTTAAATGTTGTTATTAGGTTAATTTGGGGCTATTAGAATTTTTTCACATTTTTTTGGTTAATTAAAAACTAGTAACAGTAATTTTCTACGGCTTTCAAGAATTTATTTTAGTGACAAACATAATTAAAAATATTTTAAAATTTTATTTTGGGTTCTAAATAATCAAATATATTTTCTAGAATTTTCTGAAAATTTATTATTTATTGGGAGTTATTTACACTAACAACTAGTTTTTTAGAACTTCTAGAATTTATTGTACAAGCCCAGGAATATAGAATGGACCCACATAATTTTTTTAGTGTTTATAATATTATTATATATTTTCTAAAATTATTTCAATTTTTGGAATAATTTTAATATTTATTTTTATTTAAATAGGTAAAACTAAATTTTAGAGCTTCTCCTAATTATAGTAGTAAATCTATAAACATAAAATTGTCCTAAGTATTTTTCTAGGATTTTTGGGGTCAAAATATATTTAATTTTTCCAGATTATTATTATTATTTTTAATGTTTGTTTTTAGTTATTTAGATTTAAAATGACTTAAATAATATTTTGATAAAGACAAATCAAAAATAAATAATATAAACAAAATCATCCAATCAGATTCTGACAGTGTCAGTCTATAATTTTTCATTCAGCCGCATGTGTATATATATATATATATATATATATATATATATATATATATATATATATATATATTTCCAATCAGATTCTGACAGTGTCAGTCTATAATTTTTCATTCAGCCGCATGTATATATATATATATATATATATATATATATATATATATATATATATATAACCTTAATTATCTCATTATTTTAGAGAGAGAGAGAGAGAGAGAGAGAGAGAGAGATTTGAGGGAATGTCATCTAAGGTTTCCTTCATCTTCCAGAATCCATTACTCATAGTTTCGGACTCCAAATGTAGCCCAGTTTCTTGCGTTAGAACTATATTGAGGTTAGTTTTTTGAATATATAAATTTTTCGCAAAATTCTGAATATTAAATTCTAAAAAATTCGTAGAGCACAACATATCCGAAAATAGACGCATCTCGGTGTTTTTGCGATTTCGGGAGAACCAGGAATCATTGTCACTAACCGTTTAAAGTTTCGAAAAGCTAATGTCGAGATAATTGACATAAGTTTTTCCCAGGATTTAATATTAAATATTTTGTGCTGTTAATTCTGTAGAACTTCTAGGTTAACAATCATCTACCGTTGCACAATACAATTTTAGGTATATGCAATAATTTTCAAACGAATTTGAATTCGGACGAGCCATAAATTCCAACATATTTTTGATGCTGAAATCTATAAAAAATCATGCATGAAAGTCGAGTTTGCATCGGTTAACTTTTTTGGTCAATAAGTTGCCTCGATTTACGTGCCATGAGTCTCTAATTGGTAAAATTCAGTTTCTTTGGACAAAATTTAGGAACTAACCTAAAAAATTAGAATAATAAGATTAAAATAGGATTTTAGAGTAATTATTCTAGAATTAAATAAATTAAAATAAATTATCTTTTGACATGGTAAATTGTAATACATAGAGTATTTGGACTGTGACTTGAACTCTGATTCATACCAGCTAAGGACCACAGACAAGTACATTCTCTGATAAATTTTATTATTTGATAATTTCTATAATTTAAGTATTTAGAAATGTTACATCTGATTCTTTACACTGTGCTACACGGACTAGTATATAGATTGGATCTTTAGTCATGAGATATTACATTGGTTATCGTATTGACATTGTACACGACATTGATATTAGACATTGTACATAATATATTGGACATTGATCGTGTATCGTGACGTGTCATGGTTGGATCCACAATACTAGTTGGGGGCAGAGAAATTGCTGGTGAGAGATGTGATCAAATCCCTATCGTACAAGTATAGATATTGTTAGTGTTAATCATACACTTCGCGTATGATTAGCCAGGCCATGTAGCTATTGTACAAGTTTCCAAGCCGATCACATTTTGAAACTACTATTTCAAACACTTAGAATAGTTACAGTTCTCCATTTTAGTTCATATACTACATCATCCCGTATATCATATTGTAGCTCTTTCTTTTCATTTCATATATGCACTGACTGTACCATATTGCCTATATTGTATGTTCTCTTTATTTTGCCATTGCATTTATTTATTGACTTCTCTCAATATATAGCATCATCTATTTATTGTTTTATAGTCCTTATCAATTAACTGGAACTGTTATTTGCGTTGTACTTCACTCCATCCTGACTGAAAATATTTTTTCAGACTGTGATTTAGAGGACTGGTGTCCGACATATTATGGACCACAGGGAGAGTAGCGGCAGCCTTGGACATTGTAACTCAAGTATGATTTTGGGAGGTCTAGCCGGAATTACTAGTTATTTAGTTAGTTTCGTTTACCAGATTATTGGTACCAGATTTGTTTTCGGCATACTTTGAGACTTTGATGTTATTGTTTGAGTTAGATTATTTTATTTAGACTTGTGTTGCATTTCGATTATTTATTTTCTTCGATATCTCATCGTGCTTTAGTTATGTGATTGAGTATTTTTATATTATATTGTGATATCTGTGTCTCCTTATGGAGTTGGATATTCATGAGAGATTGATTAGATAGTATTATGACCTAGACATCATTCTACCGTCGATGTTGCGGCGTTGGCTGGAGTACCTACGCACTCATGCCCCAAATTTTGGGTACGGGTCGTGACAATTATATTGCTAGATAGATTACCCGACATCATTCTACCGTCGATTCTGCGAAGTAGGCTGGGCATTGTTCCCGACTTGCATCCCTACATCGGGTGCGGGTCGTGACACTTGCGACGTCGATTTAGTTAACGTCTATGCGATATTTCAGCGACGGATTCATTAAGTGACGCTTTAGCGACGTATATGCGACAGTAATTTAGTTTATAATAATGTCTAGATAGCGACAGATTTGTATTAAAAATGGTGTCGGATTAGCGACGTTATAGTAATATTATTTATGTTCGTGATACTAAAAAAAAGTCTGATACTCAAGTTGGCGAATAGAATAACGAAATTACTTACTGTCGGGCGAAAGTCGCCTGTCCATCGACGTGTATCTGTAATCAATCGCCCAAGAATAGAAATTTACTTGGCGACGGTTTTATCTGTCGCTAGAGTATCACAAGTACGTCGTAGGTAGCCGTTAAGTCGACGTATGTCCATCGGTAATGTGCACATAACTGCAAAAAAAACTTTTAAATACAAATATCCCAACATGTTTTGTTTATATAAAACCTGTTAAACACTATAAATATATCAACCATCCAGCGCAAGTCACTAAAGATTCTCGTCCAATCAGACCTTCAACGGCACAAACATACGCTGGAAACACATACGAGACATAATTCAGAAAAGACATATAATTAACATAATAAAATCAATCGTATTCATGAATAACATCCACAAGTCTACGACCACAAGTCCAAATAAAATAATTAAAGTACATGAACAACATCCACAAGTCCACCACCACAACAACCACAAATAAATAATATCCACAAGTCTGCGATTACTACAACATAAATAAATATAAAATATAAAGAAAATTACTAATTTGGCGGTGTTCCCTGGTCACACAAATATTTGAGGACGCCTGAAGGAATTTCATTCACTAATTCAGATGGTAGTGAACCTAACGCCTCCAATGAAAATAAACTTAGGAGTCTCATCACTTCGTCAACAGATAGAATAGGGCCAGAAGTAGCAGCGAGAGGAGCAGAGGACGCCGACGGTGGAGTCTCGTCAAGCTGCTGACCGATTCATTCATACCCACCACTGTGACATGTAATGTAGTCATTGTCATAACAAGTTGCTCTATCCTATCAGGTTATGCCGCAGCAGAAGATGTCGATGGTGGAGGTCTCGAGTATACCAACATCTGCGACGCCAAGGAGCTGGTGCCGTAGACGCGTCCATATTTTTCTCTTTTGCCAACGGCTTGTAAAAAAAGGTCGTTCGTCCAAACGGCCATGGAAGAGGATATTGTGGTGGATGAAGATTCAACGACACTCTTTTCTACCCCATCTTGAGTGGCCCCAGAAGCGCTCTCAGTCGGCAGATACTGGAATGCAGCCTATCCAATATCCCGTGCTTAATTTTCTAATGGACTTCTAACTTGTAATATAAATTTTAATACATCAAATTATTATAACTTATAATATAAATTAAAATACTTACAGCAGTCTTGCAGCCCTTCTCGTCCATGTAGCTCCCGTCCTTCCTTCTCTTGTGTGTATACTCAAAATCATCGGCAAAACTGATACTACAGTGATCTCCCACCTCCTTCGCCAGCTTCTCTGCCTGTGTACGAAACATTAAGAAAATATATTAGCATGATAATTAATGTTATTTAACTATATAATAAAAATAATTAAGTACTTCGTGTTATCTTACCAGGTTTCGATGGTGCATAATGACAGGGATCGATCCACCATTATGCAGACTCCCATGAGATCATGCCTTCTTCTCTTGATCGGACCTCTTCTTGAACTCTAGAGTATCGATCTCCTTCTATATCTCCTCCCAAAAATCATCACGAATCCAGGGTTTCTTGCCCTTTTCAGCATTTACCCTTTTTTGCAAATCATCATTTGCATCCTGCATCTTTTTGCTAAAAGTGTCACGATATGTCTTTCTAATATCTGCATCGCGATGCTCGGGCCACCAGTAGATCTTCTGACATATAAATTCAATTAAAAATTAATATAAATAGATTAAAAAATAATTAATAAATAGAATAACAAAAAAGATCGATATACCTTTATTTGGTTAAGCCATATATACAACATGTCAGGCAGCACATCGGAGAATCTAAGGTAGGGGTCGTGTTGGTTCCCCTAATAAATTTCCAAAGTGCTGGATTAGCACTGTAGGAAATAAACCTATAAAAAATAACAACAAATTATTTAGTTGAATGAATAATTGAAACATATGAAATTAACTATATCAGACAAAACATATAAATTTACTTACAACTCTTTGGTCACGTGCCAAAGCTCCTTTCAGAACTGCCCCTCCGGTCTCTCTGGTTGTGTCGGAGGACCACCCGGTCGGGGGATATATCGACCACTAGCATTATACTCTATGTTCGGATACTCTGGGGCCTATCGTACAGCTGACGAAGTATCTGGTGGACGAACTGACGATGGGGTGACAGGATCTGCATTAGATGATAACGGGGGCATAGATGCCGATGTTGGAGCATCGAAGACGTATGTGACAAATAGTGGAGTGTCTGTGCCTGTAGCTGATGACAGAGTGGAGGTGCCTGCGACCGACGAGGGGATATCGCGATCACGTGATTGAAGAGATAATTCATCCCCGGGTAGTATAAGATCATGACCACCTCGATCACGTCCACGACCATGTTCACCACGATCACGAACTTGACCACCAGTCATCTATGATCATTATTCACATATATCGACATCTAATAAATAAAATTAAGCAACATAATTAATATCTAATAAATAGAACTAAGCAACAAGATAGACATCTAATAAATAGAACCAACCAACAAAATAACTATGAAAACTGAGATAGAATTATTTTCAATAAGATATAGAAGTATTTTTAGTAATAAAATCAAACTCCATCTCTAGTTACATCATGTAGACAACATAGGTAATCTAATCACCGCCATCGTCATCGTCATCGTCGTCATCGTCGTCATCATCATCCTCATCAAGCTCTTCTTTATCTTCTTCATCTTCTTCTTCTTCTTCTTCTTCAGAGATGTCTTCCTAGTCATGGACAAGGCCAATTATCTGGTTGTGAGATAATTCTTGTATATTAACCTCTTTCTTCCCTCTATTTTCCTCGATAATAGCTTCAACATCAATATTATCCATGACATCTTCTTTCGTTTGCTGTCCCAAATATTGAGGCTCTTCGACCTGGTCCTCCTAGTATGCTGGGTCTTCAATATTGAACGTATTTCTAGCATTAGTCTTATATACCGTCCACCAGTCAAATTGATCTCTACGACGCATTAGCTAACGTATATAGTAGACTTGAACAATTTGACTTGTTATCACAAACGAGTCGGGCCCTCTATATCTCTTGCGATGGTTTATATCGAAAAATCCAAAATGTTTATTAATTTTTCATCCTTGAGTTGAGATGTTGTGTCGAACCAATCACATTTAAACATCACAATATTCATGTCATATGGGGCCAAATATTGTAGAACTACAATATTTTAAAGTACACCATAATAGTCAAAATCTGGCTCGTCATCGTAGATGGTCCCTCTTATACAAATACCAAAATCTTTTGTATTCAAGCCATTAGTAAGAAATTCAGTATTTATAGGATTTTTAGTTACTTTAAACTTGAAGCCATTAATGACATAGTCTGGCTAAGTCCTTGCTTCCTTAATCGGTTCCAATGCCAAATAACGAAGGCTCTTATTTATAAGTGTTGTTCCAGACAAGAAAACCTGTAAACACATGTCGATAATAGACATGTTATTAGTGACATATACATAAATAGTAGCGATAATATATTTAACATATTATCTGAGTTGTTTACATATTTGCTAAACCAGGATGTAAAGTTACAATCAACATCTTTTTGAAGTTTCTCATCATTAATATTGGGTGTCCTTATTTTAACTTCTTCTCTAAATATACTGAGAGATAGAATCAAAATGAGTTAGTATATTTCATTGACAATATTAGAGATAACTGTCGAAGTCTAGTCACTTATATCTCCAAATCTTTTACTTCTTGTATGTCATAATTTAACAATACATAACGATGAGATGCATCCAACTCATCGTTACCCAACCACCGTTTCTTACTAGCCCTAATAGGCTTCCCCCTCACATTGAATATCGACAAACCTCCATTGTAGCGTGCAACCCCTATGTCTTCGTCATTCCTTGGAGCTTTATTTTTATTTTTCTCGACATTAGTATCGAAATAAATTAAGCAGAAGTTTGAGATCTCCTCGATAATATATGCTTCACATATCAAAGTCTCTATATGAGCCTTGTTTCCAACTTTCTTCTTAAGATAGTGTAGGTACCTAGCTAGAATGACACATTACTTTGAATTAATTTTGAGTTAAAAATATACTTAATTTGTTAATTAAAATACGTCTTATATCAATATTTTATCTTTCAAATGGATACATCCATTGATATTGAACAGGTCCACCGACACGTGCTTCGTATGGTAGATGAATCAGTAGATGCTTCATACTGTCAAAAAATTCAGGAGAAAATACTTTCTCTAAGTTGCAAATTGTCAAGACAATTTTCTCCTTAAGTTCAACCATATGCTGCACCGTCAGCTTACTTAAACAAATATCCCTGAAGAATATAGATAGCTCGGCCAACGGAATTCATACAGAAGGAGGCAACAACTCTCTAAGAGCAATAGGTAATAACCATCCCATGAACATGTGGCAGTCGTAACTCTTCACTCCCATTAGCTTGCATTCATTGAGATCAAAGCATCTAGACAAATTTGATACATAGCCGTCGAGAAATCGTAAACTGGATATCCAGTGTAATATTATCAATATATCTTCCCTGCTTAATATGAATGTCGCTATTGGCTTCACAGGTCCACTAGCTCCCATTTGTATTAAGTTTAACTGAGGACGCTTGCATATCTCGGCTATGTCTTGTCTTGCTTTGGGGTTGTCCTTCGTCTTTCCTTTAATATCCATAACGGTATTAAAGACATTATCGAACACATTCTTTTTGATATATATGACATCAAGATTATTTCTTATAAGATTATGTCTCTAATAAGGTAAGTCCCAGAAGATACCCCCCTTGGTCCAATTGTGTATGTATCCAAATCCCTCGATATGATTGTTCGATATTGGATCCTCTATCACGGTCGAGAAAATTTTCACATCTTCCCAAATATCGTATCTCGATAATCTGGTAGGTGGATGAGAAATTTCTTACTTTTTTGCTCTAAATGCCTCCTTGTTCTTTCTCCAAGGATGTGACGCGGGTAAAAATTGACGGTGACAGTCAAAGAATGAGGCTTACCCTCCATGCTTAAGATGTAACGCCTTACTCTTTTCCATACATATTGGACAAGACTTAGTGCCGTGGGTGCACCATCCCGATAATATACCATATGCAGGAAAATTATTGATAGTGAACATAAGTGAAGCTATTATCTGAAAGTTATGTTTTCTCGAAATATAGTAGGTCGTGACACCCAACTCCCATAGTTATTTTAGTTCATCCACCAACTGCTGCAAATATATATCGATATTTATTGTCGAATTTTTGGGATCGGGTATGATAACTGTCAAGAACATGTAACGAGTCTTCATACACATCCATGGTGGTAGATTGTAAGGGATGAGAATCACCGGCCAACAGGAGTATTGAGATCCCGATTGTACGAAAGGAGCGAAGTCATTAGAACATAGTACCAATCGGACATTTTTAGGCTCCATAGCAAAATTCGAATAACATCAATCAAAATGCTTCCACTCCTCTCTATTAAAAGGATGGACAATTCTTCATCATCATTTATACGTTACTCATTATGCCACGTTATGTGTTCTGCTGTATTAAGGGACATACACATCATTTGTAAGCATTTCGTGATCGATAAGTAATTTATGTACTTGTACGGATGTCATTTTATTCTAGTTGACTCTTTTTTTCTCGAACTGGCTTGTAACAATCTGCGTGACAGAAATTGCATCTTTCTTTGTCCTCATTCTCCTTATTATACAACATGCATCCATTGCGACAATAATCTATCTTTTCATACCCCAGTCCGAGATGTCGGACCATCATCTTTGATTTGTAGAAGTTTGTAGGAAGATCTTTCATTTCTTTCGGTAACACCTCTTTGACTAATTGTGCGCTCCGATAATAGCAAGCTTGTGGTAAGTTAAAATCATATTTTATGTTCAATAAGCGCATCACTACCGACAATACTGAATGAGTCACACAACCAGGATATATAGGAGTATTTGCATCCTTAAACATATCATAGAACTCCTTTGCATCGTGATTCGGATCCTCCAGATTAAAATTAGGACCTGCCGCATCATACACCATATCTCGTGGCAAGTTGTAGTCTCTATATTCAACATAGTCTACATCATCTTCGATGGCAACATCCGTAGCAATATCCACAACAAAAGAAGACTGTATTTCCACATAAAGTTTACCTTGTGATGCCTACAGATAGTAATCATGTACAAAACCCTTAATGGTTAGATGCTTCCTCACAATCACCACTTCTTTGTAACGTCTATGACAATAATGAGAACATGGACACTTAATTTTTGGATCATCCATGTAATCAGGTTTGCTTATGGCATACATAAGAAATACTTTAATGCCTGGATTAAAATCGTTACTCATACCAATCTTGCTCTCATGTTGCCGCTTGTACATCAACGCACGATCAACCAAGTAACGACCATTGCTTCGTGGGTGTAAAAAATTATGTATCGTAAGATAAAATACACATAAGCAATTAGATGTACATATGACATAAGATGGGCATTCTAAAAGTATTGTAATTCATACTTTGCGTATTCTACCATAGCAAAAAGTAGAGAAACAGGTAAAACAGAGCTTCACATCGAACAGATCAGACGAAAAAAGTTTTTCATAGCCGATAGGTTTTGTCGGAATCCTGTCGATAGGAAATATATCGACAGGAATCCGATTTGACCCATCACCTATGAAAATTTTTTTTTGCTGTTCAATATGAAGATCTGCGTCACCTATTGAGGAGTTTTTACATTCTCCACCACCTTCATGAAAGTTACAACATCAATATTTGTTCAATATGATGCCTTTTCGTATAAAATCTATAAGAATTCGGATATCAATCGCTTAGAACAGAACCCAAAATTTATTCTAGTATATATTAGTGTGAATCATCTAAGTTCTATACATTAGTGTAGTATATGTTCTTATCAAATGTAGTATCTGAAGGATATAACAGAATTAAGATACCACATAATGTAATGCAAATACATCAGTTCACAATATAAAATTTAGTGATGGGTTATGGTATCATCATTGCAGAGGGATGAGGGCCAAAGGATAGTCAATATTATCTATGGCTACATGGTCTCTACCTTGCCAGTTAAATGGCTGCATGGACTATTCCTCGTCGTTATTGGGCCAAGTCCTTGCCTCTTAGAGAAGTAATCCAAATTCTCCGTATTACATTGTAGGAGCTATTAATTGTATTATCTAGACTCTAGTGTATATATTATATGTGTTAGTATAGTTTTAGTTGTGTTTGGGAATGAAGAGAATGTGTATCATGGGACTATAGTTAGAGGGTATCATAGATCTACCCCTCTCCCCTTACATCAGTGCATTTGCACTTATTGGAACTTGTGTTCAAAGCCTGTACACACAACCTGAGTACTATCCTCCCTATAATTCTCCTTCATATGTTTCACACTATTGATACACTCATAGAGCACCTGCTCAACCTCATAGTCCAAGCACAACATCTAACTGCCTTTGCACCACCTTCTACCACTGATACATAACAACAATCAGTCATTAAGATCTAATACACTATGATCTAACACACCACTACAATCAACAAGCCACTGTCCCCAACTAGTACCTAACCAATTGCCTGACTGAGCATTGTTCCTCTCTTCACCTGTGCACAAATATGCATATTTCTGCATTTGTAGTGCCCAAGTGCACTACACCCTGTCTGAACCCGACTCCCCCCAAATACTCACTGCACAAGTCCTAACACGAGCCTCCAACAGCCAGCCCCCAAATACACACAAGCCATAACACAAATACCTAGAGTGGTAACAAAAAATTATCACATATATTATCTCCAAGTGGTACGCCCTAGAGTGTGGGAAGTAATAGTACAAACCGAAGAGGGGAACAGAGGAAGGAGAGGGGAGGAAGACTTACAGTGGGGCAGAGGAGAGGGAAGCACGACGAGAGGGGAGCGAAGGAGATGGAATCATGGGCCGGAGGGAGGAGAGGGGAACACCGGCGAGAGGGGAGCGGAGGAGAGGGAAGCACGAGCCAGAGGGGTGCACGGGGTTGGAGGAGAGAGACGTAGTCGATCAAAATAAAAATTTTGATCGATCGCCTAATTAATATAACCTAGGGCACATTACTTGGAGACGGATATGCGACGGCGAAATCCGTCGCCGTAATTAAACTAGGTAGGCGACGTATCCGCGACTCAATATCCATCTCCACATCGGAATTATGTTTACCCGCATTCTTCCCGCAGTTGACCGCGCAAACTGATGACGATCTAGCGACTAGTTGGCGACGACCTACCGACGAATAGTTGTTTAATTCGCAAATAGTGGTTATTGGTCGTCCAACCAACGGTTAACCGTCGCTACTTGGCGACGGATATTGACCGTCGTCCATATTCTGTCGCTGAATTACTGTATTTTAGTAGTGCACTGGAGCAAAGAAATCGGTCAGCCCTAATTCTCTATTTCATTTCCAAGATAAGATGCCTCTTCATCTGCTCCACTCTCTCAAAAATTTCTCTCCCTCCCCGCAGGTGCCAGGTATTTCTCTTCTTAAATTGATAAACATTTCAAATTTCTTCTATGTATACTGAAACTTTTTATAGTTTTGTACTAATTTTTTTGGTATACTAAATTTAAAATTTTGCCATGAATATGTCTAAGTATTGTCTCCATGTTGTCACCTAACATGTGTAGTCGTAGTCTTTGAAAGTGGGCACCTTATTCTTGCTATATGAACCAATTTCTCCCAGCCTTTTGTGGTTGTGTCAAGGAAAGGTCGAATGTGACATTTTTTGTATGTTTCTGGATTTTTTGAATTTTTTCTTATCCATGTATACTGAACTTAGATCATATGCTTATTTATTTAATACATTCATGCTCGCTAATTTTTTTTTTACTTGCTAGGTTTGCATGAGATTGAAAAATTATGACGGATAAAAGAAAATTTGAATCGAAAAGTACGAAGAGGAAGAAAAAAAAAAGACAAGACAAACTCACACAATCTCTCACTGGATCTATGAATCGGTATGTAAAATCTACAAATACACTGCCAAAATTTTGATTTATTGGATTTACTGGATTTATTAAAAAAAATCATATAGAGAAATGAAGGTCTCATTTATAGGACTTGTTTAGAACCCCTGATCTGGCAATAACTTACACAAGTAGAGATAAGTTAAAAATACAAAACAAAGTAAAAATCCATATTCAGTCACTACTCCAGGCTGCAGTAAAGTACATGCTGGTCGTGCTGCACAAACTGCAGGTTGCTACTCTTGCAGCTTCTTCAATCGTCATCCATCTCCTCGCCTTCCCTAAGACAATAAGTTGCTAGACCGTCACTAATCCTTTACTGCCACGATGGATATATAGAGAAATAGTCTTGAGTTGCTAGTTTAGCTATGATTAGGCAATAAATTGGGTCTTAGTTACGTACGGCAAATTGGACAAAGAAGCTCATCAGTCATTTTCATCAACTATTGATTTTTACGAATTGGCGTCATATTTTTCCTTCGCTGGTTCTACGATTTTGGCCAATATATATTTACTACATCCTCTCTCCAACTTTGGGAAAGATTGAGAGTTTGTTCTGTCAGCTCGTCTGCGAAACCTGGTGCAATCTTCAAGTAACAAAGAAGTTATCATCATCATAATAGGTTAAAGAACATATCCAATCTTCAAGTTGTCACAAAGCACAAGAATCAACAAACAAATGAAAGCAGAATAAAACATCACAGTTTCCAGCCTAGTAGCTATGCTTGCTAGGTGAAGTACTTTGCGTGAAAGAGTACTAAGAAAAGAATCGATTAGGCATGAAGAAGTTATTGTACTAGATTAGCTCACCGTACTTCCTTTCTTGTCATCCATGGGATGGTATTGAGACGAGTGCATGTACAAATTCTCATGCAATCTAACGAAAATTTCAATGCCATTTTACGGATGGCATGGAAGAATGTACTGTGAATATCGCTGACAGAATAATTTCTCTACATTCATGGTCTGTGCTTAACATCATGTGATTATACGCTAATCTAATTACCGATTAAAGGGAATTAGCATAAGCTAATGTATGATAGCGGTCAGTGGTACTAGGAACCTATTTATGATTTCTGTCATTTCATGTGTAAAGAGAATACAATAAAGCCAACACTCACCACATATCTTGTGCCAAAGATCATCACAGCCCAGATGGAACCTAGTGAAAAAAGGGAGCACAATGAAATGATAAAATATTAACTTCTAAAGTAAGTAACAAATTAAGTTCGAGTGAGCAAAGCGAGATTGCGATAGAATCATATGCTGCAATGCTTTTTTTGAAGGGACTTCAATCTGATTGGAGTAGGGAATGCAAAGGCACTAAGCCTACTGATGGTTGATGGATGATTCTTTAAGAAGGGATGATTGACCCAATGTAATTAGTATTGGTATAATTTGAGCGTGCAAAATAAGAGAAGGCTATTGTTGCAAGCTTGCACCGGTTGATAAATGGGTTATGCGGGGAGGCGACGTGTGGGGAAGCAGAGTTGGATGTTCCCTTTGCTTCTGTGGTTGCTACTGTCGTCTTGGTCGACGGACCGTTCCGGTCAGTGGCGGAACTAGTATATAAAATTATCAGAGGTTTAAACTTTAAGTAAAGTTGGAAAGACACAAAGAATACTAACATCATATCATCTAAAATATCAATTTAATTTTTGGAAATCTATTTATAACGTAATTGTGCATACTTCAATTCCAAATAAGAAAATAAAATAGAACTACCAAAATATTTTAAAATTAAAAAAATTCAAAATTTCAGGTCGGACTACAGCTAGGTCGTGCCCATTCATAAATCCGCCTATGGTTCTGGTGTCTTTTCTCCTTTGTCTTGGTAGTCCGACTGTTTGCCTGACCGCTCGGCAAGTTTCTACCTCTTCATAAAGGTTATTTTTCGTCTCTTAAAATGTCAAATGATTCGTTAGACGACTTGTTCGATTTTTGAGAACCCTACTTAGAGGCACGCTATGGCATGTGCTACAAAGATACATGAGAACAATGATGGACGAATCCGTCGATGAGCCATCGATAAAACTATATAGCCACATAATAGAGATACACTGAAGACGTCGACATTTTGTGAGTCATTGTGAGAGGGACAACGTAGTGACATTACACGTCCGACTTCTAAGTTATCAGTACGAAATTATGTCAAATTAGCGACGAAAATAGTTCAGTCACTACATAGCGACAGAACAATGACTGATTACCAATAAATAAAAAAAATTGGATTCAACAAAAAAAAAAAAACATATCGCTAAACCGTCGCCAAGACGTCATAAAAAAGATAACAACAGCTCAGCGACGAAACTGTTTTGTCTCTATGAAAAATAACAACCAAGACTATTTTCCTCTTTTTATTTCGAAACCAAAAATTTGATCATCCCTCCAACCGCCAAAAATTTTGATCTTCCTTCTTCTTTGACCAGCCTTTTGATTTGCGCCTCTATACCTCCTCCCTGACCGGCGACCCTGTGGCTCCTCCCCGACCGCCCTCCTCCTACCCGACACCAAGCTCCAAGTAGCCCTCCTCCTTCCCGACCCTCTCCTCCGTGCCTCTTCCCCAACCCCCTTCTTCTCCCATCAGCCCCTCCTATTATCATTATATTTGTCTTCATTTTTTGTATAATAAAAGATCAACATGTACCAAATTATTATTTTTATTAATTATTTAGTTCAATTATGAATTAATTAAATTGTTGTTGTTTTCTTGTGGAATTGGATAGATAGATAGGTTGTTGTGGTTGTGATGTTGTGTCGAAAAAACCCTAAGGAATTACATCCTACTCTATTTCTAGTTTTGATTGTGTCCTATTGCTTGAGGAAGTCGTGCAAGACTGTCAAATTAAACTTCAGAGTTAAACATGTTATCACAGCCTTAATTAGGGTTATGGTTAGCCTTCATAGTTGTAATTTCCAACACCGACACCATTAATCAAAAAATGCATAGTAGTTTAGTATAAAATGAATATCTATGTTATTAATATATTTTTATGTGTAGGTGGCCTAAGGATTTCCTATTTTTACTTGTCCATTGTTGATCAATTTACATTTCACTTGTTGCTATATGGCCGTAAAAGTTGGGCAAGTATATTCTTGATGGGGTAATAGAATATAATTTATTAAGCTCTCGTTGGAGGTAATAGTGGAAAATAACCCTTCTTTAGAGGATCATTTTCCTCCATGCATGTGGAGCTCATGAATCAGCCCAAATGGCCTAGGATTTGCATCATTTTGGTTTAGAAGATTAGTTACTGTTTAATTTTAAAGTACTTGCCAAATGGATGTCTAGGTTTATGGCATTATACTCTGACTATAGAATTTGGCACCAACTTACACACAAAATTTACTCAAACCATATATAGTGTTTATCACATAGTTTTTCCTTGTAAACATGAAATTGGAACTAGATGATGCTTTTCTTACAATGTTATACAAGTTTATAAAGCCATATTTCTACAAAGGCATTTTATAGAAAAACAAAAATTTGACACTTGAATCTTTTTTTATCTTAGTTGTCATAAAAAATTGACACTTAAAAATCAATATCTAATCATAATTTGAATATATATGTGGTGCAGAATCATTCACGACTAAGAAAGAAATGAGTCGATACTTAGTTGACCATACGTGGAAATACAATCGGTGATATAAGAGCAAGATTGGTTTGAATGATGATTTCAATATGGGCACTGAAAAATTTCTCAAATAAGCTAGTAGCCAACATAATTTCATAGATGGGAGGCTCATCAAATGCCCTTATGTCAAATGTCATAATAGACCTTTCAAAGAGGTGGATCTTGTTAGGAAGCACCTCTACAAGAAGGATTTCATAAAGAACTATAAGAGTGAAAGACTCATGGAGAATATTTCCTTCCGCAATATCAGTCCACCTTTAGTACAGAGGTAGTAGAGTCAACTCTCGGAGATCACTTCGAATATCGGCAGTAAAATCTAGCATGGAAGAAGGTATTTTGTGTGGCCGAGCCTAGTTTTGATCCAGAAGAACCGAATTCTGATACAAAGGAATTCAATGATATGTTCAAGGATGCAAGTACTCTGATGTACCTGAGTTGTTCTACTCATTCTGTTTTGTTGGTGGTGATGCGACTATTTAACCTTTATAATTTTAACTTGTTACATTAATGCTACGACTAGATAATTCAGTTAATCAGAGAGTTGTTGCAAAATGATCGAAGGGCTTGCCTGAAAACTTATATAAATCAAAAATGATGATAGAAAAACTCAGATTAGGCTACAAAAAGATAGATTATCGTATAAACGGCTGCATGTTGTACTATAAGGAGAATAAGGATAAAGAAAAATATTTTTTTTTTATGTAAACTAGTACAAGACAAATCGGGCAAAGGAATGTCAATTGCCCAAGGAATGTTCTATCACTATAAGTACATGCAATTCTTGCCTATCATAAAGAGGCTATAGAGGATATATGTGTCTACAAATACAACATAATACATGACATGGTAAAGCAAAGAACGAAAGATTGATGAAGGAGAATTATCTTACCCTTTCGATAGTGAGGCATGGAAGCATTTTGATAAGTGTCATCTAGAATTGCTACAGAGACTAGGTATATTTGGTTGGCTTTATGTTCTGATGGATTAACTTCTTTTGGTTAGTAGGAATCCCAATGCTTTTGTTGGTTGATGATTTTGATCCCTTACAATCTACCTCCGTGGATGTGCATGAAGACTCCTTACATGTTCTTGACACTTATCATACCCGGAACCAAAAATCCAAAGAAGAACATCGATATCAACTTGCAGCCATTGGTAGTTAAGTTAAATAATTATAGAAGTGTGGCATTCAAACGTATAATATATCGAAGGAGCAAAACTTTCAGATGATATCATCACTTGTGTGGACCGTTAAAAATTGTCTAGCATACGGTATATTTGAGAGTCAGACCTCTCAAGCCATTAGGGGGGTTAAGGGGGGCTAATATTAGTCAGCCACGTATGCCAGTAGGAAGAAACAATCTATGGGGACAAGTTATTTGGAGAGAGAAAGGTGGCAGCGTATGCGGTATTAGATGGTTGGCATCGCAAACATCGGTTTACTTCAGGGCTCCACCTCCACATGCACCATCTGAGCCCACCTCTAGCGCAACTCCTCCTGGCATGCTTAGTATGCATAAGATGTTAATGATGATGTATGACTGTCACACCCCAGTCCCAAAATATACGGGACCAAGATACGTGACAATGGCCAACTACGCACCAAGCGGACTCTAGTCCAACTTAAGGACGTATACGTTGTCCAAGTCATATAAAACAACTAGATGCATCCATAATAATAAATATGAACTATCTAAAACAAAAACTAAACTGGGAAGGAACAATAAAGAAGGTAACATATCAAAGTATACTTAAAACTCGATGAACTAGTCCCATGCATGAAAGTAGCTCAGTTAATAACCTAGAAGGAACCCAGGTACTCAAAGGAACGTAGCAAGATACATAATATACATGTCGAATGATAAATAGTAAATACCAATAAGAGAACTATCAAGTAACTCAGGAAATACAACTCCTAACCAGTTTAGGTGTAACATGTACTTGAGGACAACATTCTACGCTAGTGCTCTCCTAACAAATAATAAATGCACGACTCACATAGCTCTCAACCGAGTCACTAGTGGCATCTAGAGGAAAGTAAATAAATAGTAGATCCTACACTAGTAATTGCCTCTCCCATCCCATGATATTGTCGAGTCGTATCCACGATACGTCCAGTCAGTCTCTAATAAGTAAAGGGTCCAGTAAAGCATATACAAAAAATCAGGTCGAATAACCTAGCATGCAATGCCACACTCAATCAGTGTATCTCGACTAACATGTGTCAACAACTATAATCATGTAACATGTCATGGAATCAACAGTAAAAATATAGAAAGAATATAACAAAAGAGATATATGAAACATGTAAATACTACGTATTAGGCAAGATATATTTGCCTGGAGTGCGTCCAAGTATGCTGAGTTGTGAGACCAAAGTCTAGCTAGAACTATTCACAAACCATCGAACCATACTCCCCATGAATATCTACCAACCCATATCACAAATAAATATATTTTACACTAATAAATATAAATAATAATAATAATACTAATTCCAACATCTCCTTAACCAGGAATGTTGGATGGGTCAAATTAGCTAATTTTCTATGTCTTTAAAGTTATTCTATTATTTAAATTATCTAAAACTATAACATCTGCTACCAAAAATTTTATTCTAGAATAATAATGGAATAAATAAAATACACTAGAAAAAATGTTGTGGGAATTTTGTTTTAAAAAATTAACCATGTGACACACCAAACAAAATAGTTACAATAATATAACCCTAGGCTTCATGTGACCCGTAGAGACTCATATTAAAACACAAGAAATATTGTGGGAATTTTGTTTAATATCATGTTGAGGCTATTTTAGAATTTTTTAGATATTAAAACGCAAGAAATATAATTTTCTAGGACCTACTATAGTTTACTGTACGAACATGTAAGCATAAAATGTGTCCAAGTATTTTTCTAGGATTTATAACAAAATTATATATTTTTTAGAATTTTTAAATTTTTTTTGATAATCTTATATATTGATTTAAAATTATTTAGGTTAAAACTAATTGATAAATAAGTTTCTAGAAAATAAAAACCTATTTTCTAAATAAATAACCAATCAGCTACTTTGGGCTAGCACGTCAACTGTCGCAGCTGGAACAACGGGCCCCAACTGTCAGCGATAGTAGAGGGGAGGGTGTTGGTGGGGGGGCGTCCGGGTCCCGAGCCAACTCTGGATACCAGTCGACCGAGTCCGAGCTGATCTCAAACTCGAACCAAGCCGAGCTCACCCGTGGCCGTTAGATTTTGGATGGGGGCACGCGGGATAGCCTCCATATGTCCCTTGAGCCGCAAGTTCCCTCTCTCTTCCATATATATATATATATATATATAGTTTAGGGTTTTATTTAACAGCCAATTTTGAGGAGATTAGTTATAGGGTTTCTTCGATCTTCACGGGGGCTTTGTGACCAACTACGACATCCTTTTACAGTGCCATTTTTTTGTTAAAACCGTATTGAGGTTAAATTCCACAATCTATAATTTATTTTTAGTATTTAGGTACACTAATTTCGCTAAAATTCTTATAGTACCAGTTGTCCAAAATTTGACATATTTCATTGCTTTCTATATTCTGGGAGATCTCGAACACGTTTTCATGAATTGTTTGATGTTTCGGAAAGCTGACACAAAAATCTATGAGATATATTTTTTCTAGAATTTAATAAATTTGTTTATCATTTTGTTAAATTTGTTGAACATATGGGTCATCAGTAAACCAACGAAATTAACATTTGTATGTCATATTGTCCATAAATTTTTACTGATTCAAAATTGGATGAAACCATCGATTCCAGCATTCTTGTAGCACTAAAATATATATAATTTCATACTCAAATCTAGGTTTTGTATCACTTAACTTTTTGGCCAATGGATTGCCTCGATTTTTATGCCACGGATCCCGAATTTATAAAATTAATTTTCTTTTAACCAAAATTCAGGGTTAACCTTAAAATCAAAATATAATAGGATTAAAAAGTTTTGTAGATAATTCTTATTCATAATTAAATAGATTAAAATATAAAACATATTTAGCCACTTTTTTAAATCTAACTTGTTTTAATTATGTGACGCGGTAGATCGAACGATGTGATGAGTTGCGACTTCATCCTTTTCCAGAGTAGGCAAGTATCACTATGGCCTATATTGCATGTATTCTATGATGCATGTTGTTCTTTCCTTCACATTGTTGGTTTTACCTTTTCTATTTTGATACACTAGAGTTATACTTGTTATCATCATACATGATCACTTAATTATTTTTTTTCAATGTTCAATGTTTCATGTTCAATGTTTAATATTCAATGTTCAAGTTCAAGGTTGATGTCCAAGTGATCGTGTTTACTTGTGAGAGAGTCGAGAGAGAGAATACAACTGGTATGCATATAGTCTACGCAATGTTCAAATTCACAATGGCAATGTTAAATAGCAGTCGTTGCAATGCACGTACCGACTGCCGAATATCCTAACCCATCCACATGTGGAACACTTGTATTCTAAAACAAAGTACACGTGACTAGATTCCATATTGTCCAGTGGTTTGTCTTAGCTTAGTTGTACTCTTATATTGTTACCATGCCATAATTGTACTCTTAAATTATTTCCATGTCATAGTAATACCCTTCTTATCATATCGTATCATGTTACAGTTCATCTTTACTTTACTGATGTTCTTTATGCATGTGTATTATATTGTGTAGTGTAGTGTCATGGTGATCTTGCTCCAATCCTGAGTGGAAAACTATTTTTCAGGTTTAGACGATGATATTTGGCCCGAGGTCTACGGTGAGCACCTTGGTGACAATGGCATTACCAACGTGTCGGTCTCTTCTATAAATGCGGAGTAGAATATTCTTTTCCTTATGCTCTTTCGTATTATTCTTAGCTAGTAGACTTAGTAGACTTCAGTTTTTAGCTACATTTATTTTATTCTACCGGCTTTGTTCCCGAGACCATCTTAAGTTGTAGTGAATTATTTTGTTTAAATAAATTATTGAGAGTATAAAGTTTAATTCCTTGTCATGACTTAGTTGTGGATGATATGTGTATCTTGTACTTGATGTGGACCATTGATTATCATAGACAATGTACTACTGCCGATACTGTGGTATAGGCTGGGTTTGGCCACGTACTCGTATCCGAAAAGTGGAAGCGAGTCATCACAAATGTTTATGGTAGTCCATAAAAGTCTAATTTCATAAAAGGTTGCGAACTCGTTGTGGTACTTAAGTTAGTTGTACTATTGCGAGCCTGCGAATATAATTGAAGTTAGAACATAGAATAACCTTAGGAGAGTTATAACATCCACAAATAGGATTCCCAACCCAATGAGTCTCTTCTATCGTTTTGTCTCTCATATGCATTTTGCTTGATTTCTTCCATGATTTCTTCGATATGTTTGTATCTAACGTCATAACCATGTCCTTCTCGTCCCTTTCAGTTAGCAATGGTTTCCTAATTATTATGCATATTTAGTTAGTTAATGTTAGACCATAGTAGTTTGTCTCCTTATTGCTTCCCTCCTATCTTTAGGTAACTTTCATAGATCTCCATCTATAGTTATATTTGTTAAATAGGTTGCAGTGAAGTTTGGAGATGGAGAAAGGAAAAAAAATAAGAGGAGAGAAAATATGAGAAATGAGATTGCAAGGGCATTGAAACCTAGGTTGTATCTCATGTCTATTTATATTGATATGCAATACACCCATAATTACTATTATACCCTCATATGATAAATAAAAAAATTAAATAACTCTAACACCCTCCCTCAAGCAGCAGCATATAGATCAGACATGTCCAGCTTGCTACATAAATCAAAAAATGGACCACGAGCAAGTGGTTTGTTGAGGATATCACCTAATTGATCGTTTGACCGAACATAAGGAGTGACAATCTATTTTTTCAGCAACAAATTATGAACAAAATGACAATCCACCTCGATATGCTTCGTTCGCTCATGAAAAATTGGATTACTTGCGATAAACATTGTCGACAGATTATCACAATATATCTCCATCGGAATAGGAATCATAATCCTCATTTCATGAAGAAGAGACTGCACCAACATCATATCAGAAGCTGTATGAGCCATAGCACGGTACTTGGCATCTGTACTAGAATGAGCCACAATATTCTGTTTGTTACTATATCACGTGACAATATTGCCACCCACAAATGTACAATATTCAGAAGTAGACCTCTTATCATTGCGACTGCCTGCCCAATCAGCATCACTGAACCCAGTCACTGTAAGCAACTGGATAGGTTTGTACAATAAAGCCTTTCCAGGTGCACCCTTCAAGTATTGAAGAATGGGAGAGATAGCCTCCCAATGTGGTTGCCGAAGGCCATGCATAAACTGACTAACTACTCTAACTACATATGTGATGTCTGATCGAGTAAGAGTAAGATATATAAGTTTTTGAACCAAACGTCTATAATATCTATCACTACCATATTTTTTAGGAAGGATATTTTTTTGTCCTTTCATAATTAATTAATATATATTTTTGTTGAATATTTATTTATTATATTATTTAATTATTGTTAGATATTAGATTTAATTTTGGACTTATGTTAGTGGACCTAACTAGATTAGACTAAACTCATGGACCAACATAAAATCTAGTTAGATTTGAGCCCAACAAACAAGCCCAATAGTTAGTCCATTCATTAGGAGGATGACTTAATTAGTTTAATCAATTGGATTAGAACCTTCCTTCCTTAATTAATTTCTTTATGACAAGCCCCAAGGGATATTGTGGACTTTTTATAGTAACTTAGAGTATGGCGCAAGGTCATTCATAGGAGGGGGAGGAGAGAGACTCTCTCTCTTCATCCATTTATTTTAATTATAGATTTAGAATTTTTCTCATCCAAATTTCTTCTCCCTACACCAATCCCTACTCAAATTTCTTTATAATTCCTTCTTTACTCACCATTGGAGGCTATTAGAACAAGGAGAAGGCAAGGATCTACAAGAATGAGGAAGGAGCACAAGTTGAAGGCTCTTGACACTCATTTGGAGACTTGCATTGGGAATCAATCTCCCAATTTGTACAATTCAGTTTTCACTCTCTATTTAGACCCTAAATTTGTAGTTTAATCATTAGAAATCCTTTCATATACTAAGGATACCCATATAAAGTGGAATTAGGTTAATAGGAGACCTATGAAAGAAGTTATATGTGATATTTTGTGTCAATTTTGGGGGAATTCTGAGATAGGCACATCTTGTGTTTGTCAATAGGTCAATTAGACCAAATTAACATGTGTTTTATTGTATGAGACTAGTGTCATATCCATAATTGGATACGTATCATGTCAATTTGGTGATACGGATTAATTTTGGGGTTTTCTTCCGACACGGGAATTTGAGCATGTCATATTTTGACACGGGCACGTAGTTTAGTAGCTAGCTCTTCGTATTACTTCTAGTTATGATTCTAGACTTGCTCGTGTCTTTCGGGATACGATTGGTGGTGTGGTAGAGCCGTATTATAAGCGTACCATAGATTGAGTGTGATACGGGTGCGGTGCACTCCACGTATTTGATACTTTGTATTTTAATTCAATTTACCTTGGTTATAACTATTAGAATATTATATTTGGATTTGTAGTTGTTATATATATATATATATATATATATATATATATATATATATATATATATTTATTTTATTTGAGTGTGTTGGTTGTCATATGAGAGTAGGAAAGTTTATGTGCACTATTAGTGTTGATATGTGTAAGTATATATATAGGGATAAATATATATATATAGATATATGTATGTATGTATGTATATAGGAGTTATAGTGTGTGTGTGTGTGTGTGTGTGTGTGTGTGTGTGTGATGGTGTAAGTGAGACAAGGTAGAGGAGGGGGACTCGGGCCTGTGCACTTGGTACACAGGTAGTGAACAGCAGCAGCAACAACTAGTAAAAGCAGCAGCAGCATGCAAATTGTGAACAACAACAGCAACAACTTAGTGAACCTTAGCAAATGCTAGAGGCAGCAACAACAGCCAATGCAACCAGTAGGGGCAGCAACAACAGCTACCATGGTGAGAGGGGTCAGATAATTATAGGTTGGAGTCAGATAGTTAGTGTTTAAGCTTAGTTGTTAGTTGGAGGTAAGTTTATATGTGTTAGAATGTATTAGAGTTAGTAATAAGTTAATGTATATATATGTTGCAGTTAAATTAACATGTTAGTGTTAGTTTGTGTTAGATGATGCTAGCTCAAGATATTAATTGTTAGATACTTATGTTAGTATATAGTTATACACTAGATAGAATAGATATTAGTATGGGTTGAGGCTAGTTCTTGAATTACCTTGAAATACACCAAGGTAATATCAAGATATTGGCTTATCCTTAAGTATTGGTAGCGAGTATCAAGTTGAGGGTAGCTAGCATGAAACCGAGTTGGCTCAAGCCTAAGGTATCCACTTAGTATTAGTTTAGCTAGGAATACTAGTATATAGTATAGTTGTATAACATATAGAATATTTTATATAGATATATATTACGTATCTTATGATACAGTATAGTATTGGTATCCTAGTATCCTAATATAGCTAGTATAGCCTAGTTACATAGTTTATGGACCCAATAACCTAGAGGTGGACTCATACAACCTAGAAATAGCTAGTTTGACCAAGTTTAACTAGTTTGACCTAAAGTTGAGCTAGTTTGACTATTTTGACCTATAAATGGCTTTATGACCTAGAATTTGACTAGTTTAAACTTATTTTTTTATTCCAAAACCTTCAATTATGTAATATTTCATATTTAGGTCTCCGAGGTACCGTTCCGACATCTTTGATACTGTTCACCGGATTTCAGGCAAGTAAATTTTCTGATAGTTTTTCATTTATGATATCTCCTATGTTTCATGTATTTAGTATAAATATCCTTAATTTCTTGATACGATGGTTACACAAATTGGTATATCCGGATCTCGTCATGAGATGTTATTCCTTGGTAGTTATGGTGTATCTTGTGCAAGCCTTATTTCTCCCTTTTCTTGTACATATATAGATATTGATTCTTGGGGAGACTAGTTACCTACCCAGTGAATCCCTTGTCATAACGTACCATGGTTAGATCCACTATAATAGTCGAGGCAGGAAGTATTAGTGTAGATATATGATCATACCCTCCTTGTTCATGTCATTGTGAGTGTTGATCATATACCGCACGTATAATTAACCAGGCCCTAATCATTGTGCAAGTTTCCAAGCCGATCACATGTTGAAGCTAGTACTCACTCACATAGTAGTAGTATTCTAGCTCATTTCTATGATGCTTATTTCTTGTATTTAATTCCAGTATTCTGATTTTGTATCTCTCTTGTACTTGTATCTTGTATATTGTATATTTTACTCTATTTACTGTTACATAACTTTTATCATTCATTGGAACTGCTGTTAGATGTGTACTTTTCTCCTTTCCTAACTAGATATATTTTTCCCAGATGACACTGAGGAGTGGTATCCCACTCACTACGGACCTCAGGACATAGTTGGCCTAGAGTGAGAGACTTTGACTCAGGAGGGTCTCATTCCAGTTGAGACAGATGACCCAGTACCTGTAGCTCAGTAGATAGGTTATTGTACCGGATTTGTCTCCAGCATTTGATTTTAGTATTTCTTATTATATTTGATGTCTCATTGGTTATTGCTTTATCTCATGAGTTGTATTTGACTCTTTAGTTCTTTATATCATATTCGTACGATTGTTCTATCTTATAGATCTGTGACTAAGTATTCATATTTAATTTATAGCATTATATATCTTGATGATCATTATTGCTAGATAGATAGATTACCCAAACAACGTTCTACCGCCGATGCTGTGGCGTAGGCTAGACGTTGTTCACTACTCGCGTCCCTACACCGGGTGTGGGTCGTAACATATTTTTAGTGGTGGTCCATACAGGTCTTCGAGGTTGCAATTAGTGCGATTTGTAGTGGTGCTCTGATTTGAGTGTTATTACGAGCCTGTTTCAGGATATAGGCTATAAGCTATAGGCTGAGAATACCCAATCACATCTAGGAAAAACTCTATTGTTTATTTCAACTGTTCTTCCTTGATATTGATACTTGATCTTTAACTGTCCTTCTTTGATTATATTATATCATGTGCCATATTGATTCTTTTCTTTCGCTTTGCCTCAGGATGCCGCCTAAGACTCGATCTCAGCAGAGAGGAGTAGTTTCTGAGAAATCTGCGACTTCCAAAGGGCCTGTACTAGTTACTTCTCTGGTGATTGGCGTATCAGCTGCATTCGGGGTTCCACCTCCAGCTTAGAGGACTGTTTCGGCTGTGTCTGAGGGACTTTCACCTCTACCTTCCATGCCGACAGATGCGACTCAGGTGTTCGTATTATTTAGCGAGATGCTGGAGGCTCAGAGGGCCCAGTCAGAGGCTAACCAGAGGTAGACCGATGTGTTATGGTAGGGTATTAAAAGTGATCATCATCTTGCCCTTGCTGTAGTAGAGAGAGGAGCTCCGGTCCAGTAGCAGGTTGCTCCACAGGTTGCCCAGCTTCGGCCGGGTAATACTCAGGACTTCAAGAAGCTTGAACCTTGGGTCTTCAAGGGAATCGAGGGTATCGTCTACGCTAATGATTGGCTAGGATATATCGAGCATCTCATAAGGGTGTCTCGTCTTGCTGAGGATCTGAAGGTTGAGGCAGTAGGTCTTCAGCTATTCGATATCGCCTGCACTTGGTTCAGGAATGAGCTACTTCTTACTGATGCGGGGCTATCTTGGGAGGTGTTCAAGGACCTCTTTAAGAGGAAGTTCATTGCTCGGGCGGACAGATTGGACTTGGGGAGGCAGTTTAAGGGCCCTACTCAAGGGAGCATGTCCGTGGAAGAGTACGCCGCAGAGTTTAATATGCTGAGCTAATTTACGAAATATTTGGTAAGGGGGCCAGAAGTTCGGGCTATCCGCTTCTGCGAGGGTTTGAACTAGGAAGTGAAGATCCTCATTCCGTCTTTCTATGAGACGTATTCAGAGATACTTGTGGAGGCACGCAAGGTTGAGCGAAAGTTGATCTTGAAACCCAAGAGAGACCGTGATTCTTTTCTAGGGGAAAGTTGTCACGACCCGCACCCAGTGTAGGGGAACGAATAGTGAACAATGCCTAGCCTACGTCATAGCATCGGTGATAGAACGATGTTTGGGTAAACTATCTGTCTAACAATCACGATATAATAATGCCACTAAGGTAAAATGAATACTCAATCACTGATCTATAAGATGGAACAAATCGCACAAATAAGATAAAAGAACTGAAGAGTCATAATACAACTCATGAGACAAATAATATCCAATGAGTCAAAAAATACTAATAATAATGCTTGGGACAAATCCAGTACAAAATAGTCTAACTACTGCGCTACAAGTCCTGGGTCATCGTCTCAGTCGGGATAAGACCCTCCTGAGCCAAGGTCTCTGGCGCTAAGCCAACAACATCCTGAGGCCCTTAGTGAGTGGGGTACCACTCCTCAGTGTCATCTGGTAAAAAAATATCCAATCAGGAAAGGAGCAAAGTACATCTCTAACATCAGTTCTAATTAATAATGTAATAGTAAATAAAGCGAATATACAAGATGCAATATAATGATACAAGATTTATGCAATAAAGGACTAATGGAAATAAATACAAGAATGAGCATTGTAGGAATAAACAAAAAATACTACTACTAAGTGAGTTAGTACCAGCTTTAACATGTGATCGGCTTAGGAACTTGCACAAGGATTATGGCTTGGTTAATCATACGTACGGTGTATGATTAACACTATTCAAGGAATAAGACATGCACAAGGAGGGTATAATCACATATCTACACTATAAATTCCCCGTCCCTGATTGGTATAGTGGATCCAACAATGGTACGTTATGACACGGGATTCCATAAGAAGGGCGCTACTCTTCTCATGAACCAATATCTATATTTGTACAATAAGAACAAAGAAACAAGGCTTGCACAAGATATACCGTAAATACCAAGGAATAATATCTCATGACGAGATCTGGATATACCAATCTGTGTAACCATCGTGTCAAGAAATCAAGGATATCTACACTAAATACAAGAGACATAGAGGATATCATCAATGAGAAACTATCATAGAATGTACTTACCTGAAATTTAGTGAATAGAATCAAAGATGTACGGTACGGTGCCTCGAAGACCTAAATAGGAAATATTATATCAATACAAGATTTTGGAATAAAAATAAGGTAAACTAGTCAACTTCTAGGTCATAAAGCCATTTCTAAGACAAAATAGTCAAACCAGGTCAACTCTAGGTCAAATTGGTCAAACTAGCTATTTTTAGGTTGTATGAGTCTATCTCTAGGATATTGGGTCCATACACTATGTAACTAGGCTATACTAGGATACTGGAAAACCAACAAGATATCGTATCATAAGATACGGAATTATTAGATATAAAAATATTATAATATATATATACAAACAACAATATATAATACTCCTAACTAAACTAATGCTAAGTGGATACCTTGACTTTGAACCAAAGTGGCATCACACCACCTACACTCCCATCTTGATGTGCAAACTCAATAGCTTGAGTAAAATCCAATACCTTGACATTACCTTGGTATCACAAGGTAATTCAATATCTAACTTATAACTACTACCCATACACCTCACTATACATTAATATGTATTAATATGCATTAAAACTTATAACAATAATATATTAAACTATATACTAACATACCCCTTGATATTCAATACCCGTACTCAAGATATCTCATTCTCATTACCTTGGTGTACCCTAAGGTAATCTAAAAATAATTCTAACTAATATTAACTAATACTTAAGTATATATAAATCTCATATATATTATATATATTATATACCAACTTATTTACAATATATATAAACTACTAGCTTATTAATATAAACTAATTGATCTTATATATATATATATATATATATATATATATACAAGCTTACTACTTATCGACTTTTCGATAAGCTGCTGCTTATCGCCGCTGCCGCCGCTGCTTACTGCTGCTGCTTTCTGCTTCTGTTGCTTCTACTTTCTGCTGCTGCTTCTTGGCTTACTGCTTCTGCTGCTTTTCAGCTGCTTCTCTTAGCTTCTTACTGCTTTTCTCTCGCTGCTTTCCATTGCTTTTCTCACAGTTTTCTATTTTTAATTCATTGTTTTCCATTGTGTCTTCTTCCCTCAAGCTCGCACACACACACACACACACACACACACACACACACACACATATATATATATATATATATATATATATATATATATATTACCATATTAGAGAAGCATATGAACTCCTACTCTCACATGATCACCAACACATCAACAAGAATTATAGATCAAACATATAAATATACATGTACATATATCTCAGATAATAACTATAATTATAATATTTATAATATCTATAATTGAATTAAATTATAAAGAACAAACACGTGAAGTGCATCGCACCCGTATCATACTGGATCTATGACACACTTGCGATACGGCTCCACCACATAACCAATTATATCCTAACGGACACGAGTAAGTCTAAAATTATAATTATGAATAATACGAAGAGCTAACTACTCTACATGTCCGTGTCAAAATATGATATACTCAAACCCCGTGTCAGAGGAAAACCACCAAATCAACCCGAATCTCCAAATTATCGGGATACGGCCTACACGTATCTAATTGTGAACATGTGTCAATTTGGTCTAATTAATCTATTGACAAATACAAGATATGCCAATCTCGGAATTCTTCTAAAATTGACACAAAATACCACATAACTTTCTTCATAGGCCTCCTATGAACATAATTCCAATTTCTATGGATAGCCTTAGCATATGGTGTGGTTCCTAATGATTAAAATACATATTTAGAGTCTAATTATAGGGAAAAAAACTAAATTATACCTATTGGGAGATGAGTTTCCAATGAAACCTCTAAATTGAGTGAAAAGAGCCTCCAACTTGTAGATTCTGGCTCCTCCTTGTAGATCCTTGCTTTCTCCTTGTTGATCCTTGCTTTCTCCTTGTTATAATGGCCTCCAATAAATATTTAGGAAGGAATTGGAAAGACATTTGGGTAGAATTTGATGTGGGAATTAAGAAATTTGGAAGAAAAAATTCTAGATTTAGATTTAAAATATAAATAAAGAGAGAAATTTCCCTCTATTTGAATAATAGGTCGACCATATTTCCCCCTCCCCAAGCTACTATTAAATATCTAGAATACCCCTTGGGGTCTCTCATAAAGAAAATAATTAATGAAGGAAGGTTCTAGTCTAATTGGTTTAACTTAATTAATCCTCCTCCTGACGATTATGCTTCTTATTCGACTAAATTCTTACTAGAATTAAATATTGGTCCATGGATCTAATCTAAACTAGTTAGGTCCACTAACACAAGTCCAAAATAATATACTAGCATCTAACAATAAATAAATATACAACATGCACAATATTTAATTAATTATAAAATAACCAAAATATTCTTTCCTAGAAAATATGGTAGTGACAAGTCTACCCCTCTTAAAATAATTTCTTTCACAAAATTCAAAGATAAAACTACCCCCAGAAAATAAACAGAACAGAATCAAGAAAGACCGTACCTCAAGGCACAAATAAATATGGGTAACACTCTCGTATTTCATCATCTCTCTCCCAGGTAGACTCTCCTGGAGAGTGATGCCTACATACGACGCGTACCAAAGAAATAGTCTGGTTCCTCAACACCTTCTCTTTCCGATCTAAAATCTCAACTGGCTGCTCTAGATAGCTAAGAGTAGGGCCCACCTCTATCTCTGAGTGATCCAACACGTGCCTAGGATCCACAACGTACCGTCTCAACTATAATATGTAAAACATGTTGTGTACTCCCTCCAATACAGGTGGCAAGTCTAGTTTGTAAGCAACTGCACCGACCCTCTCAAAAAAAGTGAAAGGTCAGATGAATCACGGACTAAGCTTCCCGTCTCCACTAAAATGAATCTTGTCTCGTGTCGAAGAAATTCTCAGAAACACCAAACCACCAAACTAGAACAAAACACAATCTTAAGAACTTAATCTATAACAAGCAACCAATATCAATTATATAACAGAAATCTAAAACTATACCTCAAACCCCAAAGTTCTTCAGTGGCTATCAGCCCAATGCCGTTGTCTGTCTTGCGCCACTCGAAGTTTGTCTCTAATCAGCTTAACTTTCTCTGTTGCATCCTCAACCATCTCTGGACCTAGCAAAACTCTCTCTCCAATCTCGTCCCATGACAGGGGGTACGATATCTTGGACCCTACAAAGCCTCAAATGGTGATATCTCTATACTAGCCTGGTATCTGTTGTTGTAAGCAAACTCTACAAAATAGAGATGGTCTTCCCAAGAGCCCTCAAAATCTAGTACACATATACACAACATATCCTCGAGAGTCTGAATAGTACTCTCTGACTGCCCATCTTTTTGGGGGTGATATGCAGTACTGAACTTGAGCAGGGTGCCCAAACTCGCCTACAAACTCCTCTAGTAATGAGAAGTAAAATGACTATCCCGATCCGAGACAATGCTGATGGGAACCCCATGTATCCTGACGATCTGCCTCACATACATCTCTGCCAGTTTCTCCGTAGACAAACCCACCTTGAAAGGCAAAAAGTGGGCCGACTTGGTCAACCTGTCAATGATGACCTAAATCGCGTCTTTTTCTCCTGGTGATCGTGGAAGTCCGAACACAAAATCCATAGTAATGTGCTCCTACTTCCACTTTGGAATGGATAATGGCTGAAGTATATACTGTGCCACTTCCCTCTTTATGCCATACCACCACACACTCTCTCGCATACCCCGATACATCTTATAGGAACCTGGATGCATGGAATACTGAGAGTGATACGCTTTCTGTAATACCTTCTCACGCAATACCCCACTAGGCACACATAATCTAATACTATGCCACAAAGATCCATCCTCAGTAATGGTGAAATCATCCTCCAATCCTGCTCTCACCTGAGCTCTGATGCTCCTCAGAGATACATCCTCATACTGGGTTGTCTTGATACTATCCATCAACTCTGAGTATATATGTAACCCCCAGATCTGCACAGCAAAACCAGGAACTATCATCTCAATGCCCAAGCTCTCCAAGTCCTCCAACAAATATCGATCCTGCATCAACAATATAGCTACCAGATACCTGCTCACGACATCAGCAACTACATTGGATTTCCCAGGATGATACTGCAAAGATATGTCAAAATCCTTCATCAGTTCCAACCACCGACGCTGCATCATGTTCAACTCCTTCTGAGTAAAAATGTACTTCAAGCTCTTGTGGTATGTAAAGATATCCACATGCTCTCCGTACAAATAGTATTTTCACAACTTCAGGGCAAAGATAATTTCTGCCAACTCTAAATTGTGGGTACGATAGTTCTTCTTATTAGGACGCAATTACCTGGATGCGTAGACAATCACTTTCCCATTCTGCAGAAGAATACAACCCAGACCATTCCCTGATGCATCACTATAAATAGTGAAACCTCCAGACCCTGATGGCAACGTCAAAATAGGAGCAGACGTCAATCCCTTCTTCAAATCCTCAAAAGCAACCTAGTACTCCTCTGTCCAAACAAACTTTGCATCCTTCCCCGTGAGTTTAGTCATTGGCTCAACAATCCTAAAAAAATCTTGCACAAACTTCCTGTAGTAGCCTACTAGACCGAAGAAACTCCTGATCTCTGCCATTGAACTTAGCGTCTTCCAAGATTCTACTGCTGCGATCTTCTTCGGATCCACTAAATTTCTATCACCAGTTACAACATGTCCTAAGAACTCTACCTTGTCCAGGAAGAACTCACACTTGGACAGCTTCCCATACAAGTTTTCCTTCCTCAGCACATCCAACACAATTCGTAAATGCTCCTCGTGCTCCACCGGTATCTTCGAGTATATGAGTATGTCATCGATGAACACTACCACGAACTTGTCAAGGTACTGGTTGAAACCTTGTTCATCAAATTCATAAATACCGTTGGGGCATTAGTCAACCCAAACGGCATCACCATAAACTCATACTGGCCATACCGAGTCCTAAAAATAGTCTTGGAAATGTCCTCCGGCTTCACTTTCACCTGGTGGTAGCCTGATCTTAAGTCTATCTTGGAAAACACCTTGGCGCCACTCAACTGATCGAACAGGTCATCAATTTATGGCAACGGGTATTTATTCATGATAGTAAGATTATTCAATGCCCTATAATCGATGCACATGTGCACCGATCCATCCATCTTCGGTACAAACAATACCGGGGCTCCCCACGGTGAAGAACTGGATCTGATAAACCCTTTATCCTATAACACATCCACTTACATCTTCAGCTCGACCATCTCGCTGTTGTTCACTCTATAGACATGCTGTAAAATTGCTTATGTACCTGGCACCAAGTCTATAGAGAATTTGACATCTCGATCAAGCAGCAATCTTAGAAATTCTTTAGAAAACACATCCAAGAACTCTGTTATCAACGGATGTGGCAATTCCTTGTCTTCCACCATAGCTCCACAGATAATGCCTTCTCTCTACTCTGTAGCTCCTTTAGCAAACTCAAACTCTGGCTCTCCTGACGGGCTAAACAAAACTCTACCTCCTCTAGAATCTATACTAGTATGGTTCTTACTCAACCAATCCATCCCGAGTACAATGTCATAGCTCAAAAGTGGCATTACAAAAAGATACGCACTCAACTTCCGGCCTCCCAGAGTAACTCTCTGATCCGTACAAATATCACTAACCAAGATAATGCCTCCCTCGATCATGATCTTGTAAGTCCTAAGAAAAGACTCAGCTACCAAAGGATGCTTCTGAGAAAAAAATAGATACAAAACTATGAAAAGCACCACTATCAAACAAAGCTAAAGTTGGAATAAAATCAAGAAGAACAGAACCAGCGATGATATATCCGGTAGGCTCGACCTCCTCGACTGTCATAGCGAACGCTCGTCCCTGATGTGCACCTCCTTGATGCTGGTGCTGGGCATAACGTTGCTGCTGGGTCGAAAGCGGCGGTCCCCTCGGCTGTACTGCAGGTGGTCTCGCATGTATCCTCGGAGCTGGAGCTGCTTCCTGAACTGCACAACGAGGGTTGGAAGGACAATCCCTCAGCTGATGCCCCTCGGCACCACAATACAGACAAACTCTCAACCTCTTCCTACAAACTTCTCATATATGGCCGGGCTTCTTGCAGTAGTAGCAGAAAGCTTTTTGTGACTGTCTCTGCTGCTACGGTGCCTGGTAAAATATTTCCCTAGCTGGAGTCTGGTGGTGCTGCGGCTGCTGAAAAGTCCTGGACTGAAAATGAGGACGCTTAGCCATCACTGTGCTGCAATTAGCCCCCAGAAAAGAATCCTGATCTCTCTTTGGTTTCAAACCCAACTCTCGCTCAACTTTGCGTGCCCTCGCATGTATCTCCGAATAGGTCCCATAGAAAGACGAAATAAGGATCTTCACTTCCCAGTTCACACTCTAGCAAAAACGGATAGCTCAAACCTCCGACTCTCTTACCAAATACTCCACAAATTGGCCCAGCCTGCCAAACTCTGCAACGTACTTCTCTATGGACATGCTCCCCTGAGTAAGGCTCTCAAACTGCCTTCCCAATTCTAACATGTCCGCCCGAGCAAAGAACTTTCTCTTGAAGAGGTCCTTAAACACCTCCCAAGACTGTCCTACATCAGCAAGAAGTGGCTCATTCCTGAACCAAGTGCGGGCGATGTCGAACAGCTGAAGTCCTACTGCCTCAACCTTCAGATCCTCATCAAGATTGTACACCCTCATGAGACGCTCAATATCCTCGGGCCAATCATCAGCATATATAATGCCCTCAGTCCCTTTGAAGATTTGAGCTTCCAGCTTCTTGAAGTCCTAATATTACCCAACCGAAGCTTGGCAACCTGTGGAACAACCTGCTGTTGGACCGGAACTTCTCTTTCTACTACAGCAAGGGCAAGATGATCAGCACTCTCAATGCCCTTCCATAAAATGTTCGTCTGCCTCTGGTGTGCCTCGGACTGGGCCCTCTGAGCCTCCATCATCTCGTAAAATAATGCAAACACCTTAGTCGCATCTGTCGGTACGGAAGGTGGAGGTGGAAGTCCCTCGGACACAGCCGGAATAGTCCTCTGAGCTGGAGGTGGACCCCCAAATGCAACTGATATGCCAATGACCAGAGAAGTGTGTAGTGCAAGCTCTCGAGAAGTCGCAGATGCCTCAGAAAATGCTCCTCTCCATTGTGATCTAGTCTTAGGCGACATCCTGAGGCAAAGAGAAAAGAAAGAATCAATATGGCACATTATGTAATGCATTCAAAGAAAGACAATTATAGTCAAATATCAATATCAAGGAAGAACAGTTCAAATGAGTCAAAAGAGTTTTTCTAGATGTGATTGAGTATTCTTAGCCTATAGCCTATATCCTATATCCTAAAATAGGCTCATAATTGCACTCAATTAAGAGGACCACTAAAAATAGCACTAATTGCGACCTCCAAGACCTACATGGGCCACCACTAAAAATGTGTCACGACCCGCACCCGGTGTAGGGGCACGAGTAGTGAATAACGTCCAGACTACGCCGCAGCATCGGTGATAGAACATTGTTTGGGTAAACTATCTATCTAACAATCATGATATAATAATGCCACCAAGGTAAAATGAATACTCAATCACAGATCTATAAGATGGAATAAATCGTATGAATAAGATAAAATAACTGAAGAGTCATAACATAGCTCACGAGACAAATAATATTCAATGAGTCAAAGAAATACTAATAATAATGCTGGAGACAAATCCAGTACAAAAGAGTCTAACTACTTTGCTACAAGTCTTGGGTCATCTATCTCAGTCGGGATGAGACCCTCCTGAGCCAAGGTCTCTGGCTCTAAGCAAATAAAATCCTGAGGCCCGTAGTGAGTGGGGTACCACTCCTCAGTGTCATCTGGGAAAAATACATCCAGTCAGATAAGGAGCAAAGTACATCTCTAATAGCAGTTCTAATAAATGATACAAACTATGTAACAGTAAATAGAGCGAATATATAAGATACAATATAAAGATACAAGATATATGCAATAAATAAATAATAAAAATAAATACAAGAATGAGCATCATAGGAATGAACAAAAAATACTACTACTAAGTGAGTGAGTACCAGCTTTAACATGTGATCGACTTGGGAACTTGCACAAGGATTATGGCATGCTTAATCATACGTACGGTGTATGATTAATACTATACAAGGAACAAGACATGCACAAGGAGGATATGATCACATATCTATACTATATACTCCCTGCCCCCGACTGGTATAGTGGATCCAACCATGGTACGTTATGACACGGGATTCTACAAGAAGGGCGCTACTCTTCTTATCAACCAATGTTTGTATTTGTACAAAAGAACAGGGAAATAATGCTTGCACAAGATACACCATAAATACCAAGGAATAATATCGCATGACGAGATCCGGATATACCAATCTGTGTAACCATCATGTCAAAAAATCAAGGATATCTATACTAAATATAAGAGACATAGAGGATATCATGAATGAGAAACTATCAGAGAATTTACTTGCTTGAAATTCGGTGAACAATATCAAATATGTCCGGTACGGTGCCTCCAAGACCTAAATAGGAAATACTACATCAATACAAGGTTTTGGAATAAAAATAAGTTAAACTAGTCAAATTATAGGTCATAAAGTAATTTCTAAGTCAAAATAGGTCAACTCTAGGTCAAACTGGTCAAACTTGGTCAAACTAGCCCTTTCTAGGTTGTATGAGTCAATCTCTAGGATATTGGGTCCATACACTATGTAACTAGGCCATACTAGCTATACTAGGATACTAGAAAACGAACAAGATACGTATCATAAGATACGCAATTTATTAGATACAAAAATATTATAATTGTATATACAAATAATATTATATAATACTCCTAACTAAACTAATACTAAGTGGATACCTTGGCTTTGAACCAAAGCGGTATCACACCACCTATACTCCCATCTTGATGTGCAAACTCAATACCTTCAGTAAAATCCAATACCTTGACATTACCTTCGTATCACAAGGTAATTCAATATCTAACTTATAACTACTACTCATACACCTCACTCTACATTAATATATATTAATATATATTAAAACTTATAACAATAATATACTAAACTATATACTAACATACCCCTTGATATTGAATACCCGTACCTAAGATATCTCACTCTTATTACCTTGGTGTACCCCAAGGTAATATAGAAATAATGCTAACTAATATTAACTAATACTTATGTTTATATAAATCTCATATATATTATACACCAATTTATTTACAATATATATAAACTACTAGTTTATTTATATAAACTAATTAATCTTATATATATATATATATATATATATATATATATATATATATATATATATATATATATATATATATATATATATATATATATGCTTACCGGCTTTTCGATAAGCTACTGCCTATCGCCGCTGCTGCTTTCTGCTTTTGCTTCTGCGGCTGCTTCTGCTTCTGCTGCTTGTTCTTTTATTGTTGCTTCTGCTTTCTGCTGCTACTTCTTGGCTTGTTGCTTCTGCTGCTTTTAGCTGCTTCTCTCAGCTTCTCACTACTTTTCTCTTACTGCTTTTTATTGCTTTTCTCACTGTTTTCTATTATGTAATTCATTATTTTCTATTGTTTCTTCTTCCCTCAAGCTCACACACATAAATACACACACACACACACACACGCACACACACACACACACATATATATATATATATATATATATATATATATATATACGTCTATACACAATATATATATATATATATATATATATATATATATATATATATATATATATATATATATATATATTTTTCATATTAGAGAAGCACATGAACTTTTACTCTCCCATGATCACCAACACATCAAAAAGAATTATAGATCAAACATATAAATATATATACATATATCTCACATAAAAATTATAATTACAATATTTATAATATCTATAATTGAATTAAATTGTAAAGAACAAACACGCGAAGTGCATCGCACCCTTATCACAATAGATCTATGATACGCTTGCGATACAGCTCCACCACACAACCAATTGTATCCCAACTGACATGAGTAAGTCTAAAATCATAATTATGAACAATACGAAGAGCTAACTACTCATCTACGTATCTGTGTCAAAATATGAAATGCTCAAACCCCGTGTCGGAGAAAAACCCCCAAATCAACACATATCTCTAAATTGTCGGGATACGGCCTACACGTATCCAATTATGGATACGACACTAGCCACACACAATCAAACACATGTCAATTTGGTCTAATTGACCTATTGACAAACAGAAGTTGTGTCAATCTCGAAATTTCTCCAAAATTGACACAAAATACCACATAACTTTCTGCATAGGCCTCCTATGAACCTAATTCCAATTCCTATGGATAGTCTTAGCATATAGGGTGGTTCCTAATGATTAAAACACAGATTTAGAGTCTAATTAGATGAAAAAACTAAATTATACCTATTAGAAGATGTATTTCCAATAAAATCTCCAAATTGAGTGAAAAAAGCCTCCAACTTGTAGATCATTGTTCCTCCTTGTAGATTCTTGCTTCTTTCTTGTAGATCATTGCTTCCTCCTTGTTCTAATGGTCTCTAATGAAAATTTAGAAAGAAATTGAAAAGAAATTTGTATAGAATTTGATGTGGGAATGAAAAAATTTGTAAGAAGAAATTCTAGATATAGATTTGAAATAAAAATAAAGAGAGAGAAAATTTTCTCCATTTGAATAATAGGCCGGCCACATTTTCCCCTCCCCAAGCTACTATGAAATGTCTAGAATACCCTTTGGGGCTTCTCATGAACAAAATAATTAGGGAAGGAAGGTTCTAGTCTAATTGGTTTAACTTAATTAATCCTCCTCCTAATGATTGGGCTTCTTATTGGGCTAAATTCTAACTAGAATTAAATGTTGGTCTATGGATCGAATCTAAACTTGTTAAGTACACAAATACAAGTCCAAAATAATATAATAATATCTAATAATAAATAAATAATACAATAAATAAATATACAACATGCACAATATTTAATTAATTATGAAATGACCAAAATACCCTTTCCTAGAAAATATGGTAGTGACACTAGTAGCAGCGTAGGGCCTGCTAAGCGTTCTCATTTCTAGTCTAGGTCTTTTCAGCAACCCAATAGCACCAGACTCTATCTAGCGCGTCGGTTCACCAGGCACCCAAGCAGCAAATTTACAGTCACAACAAGCTTTCTGCCACTTCTATAAGATGTCCAGCAACATCTGGGAAGTTTACAGAAAGAGGTTAGGAGTTTGTCTGTATTGTGGTGCCGAGGGGCATCAGCTGAGGGATTGTCCTTCAAACCCTCATCGTGCAGTTCAGGGAACAGCTCCAACTCAGAGAATACATGCGAGGCCACCTGTAGTACAGCCGAGGTGACCGCCGCTTCTGACCCACCAACAAAGTTATGCCTAGCACCAGCATCAGGGGGTCACCTCAGGGATGAGAGTTTGCTATGATGGTCGAGGAGGACGAGGCCGCCGGAGATATCATCGCAGGTTATGCTTTTCTTGATTCTATTCCATCTTTAGCATTAATTGATAGTGGTGCTTCCCATAGTTTTGTATCTGTTTCTTTTGCTCTGAAGCATCATTTGGTAGATGACACTTTGCTTAGGACTTGTAAGATCATGACCGGGGGAGGCATTATCCTTGTTAGTGATATTTGCAAGGATCGAAGAGTTTCTTTGGGAGATTGGGAGCTGAGTGCGTATCTACTTGTAATGCCACTTTCGAGCTACGATATTATACTCAGGATAAATTGGTTGAGTAGACACCATTCTAGTATAGATTGCAGAGGAGGTAGAGTTTTGTTTAGCCTGCCAAGAGAGGCAGAGTTTGAGTTTGCTAGAGGAGCTATAGAGCAGAGAGAAGACATTATCTGTGGAGCTATGGTGAAATACAAGGAGTTGCCACATCCTTTGATAGCAGAGTTCTTGGATGTGTTTCATAAGGAATTGCCTGGATTACCGCCAGATCGAGATGTTAAATTCTCTATAGACTTGGTGCCAGGTGCGAAACCAATTTCACAGTATGTCTATAGAGTAAACAACAATGAGATGGTCAAGCTGAAGAAGCAAGTGGATGAATTACAGGATAAGAAGTTTATCAGATCCAGTTCTTCACCATGGGGAGCCCCGATAATATTTGTACCAAAGAAGGATGGATCGATGCGCATGTGCATCGATTATAGGGCATTGCATAATCTCACTATCAAGAATAAATATCCATTGCCACGGATTGATGACCTGTTAATCAGTTGAGTGGCGCTAAGGTGTTTTCCAAGATAGACTTGAGATCTGGCTACCACCAGGTGAAAGTAAAGCAGGAGGACATTCCGAAGACTACCTTTAGGACTTGTTATGGCCAGTATGAGTTCATGGTGATGTCGTTTGGGTTGACTAATGCCCCGACAATATTTATGAATTTGATGAACAATGTGTTCCACCAGTACCTTGACAAGTTTGTGGTAGTGTTCATCGATGACATAGTCATATACTTGAAGACACCAAAGGAGCACGTGGAGCATCTACGGATTGTGTTGGATGTGCTGAGGATGGAGAAGCTGTATAGGAAGATGTCCAAGTGAGAGTTCATCCTAGACAAGATAGATTTCTTAGGATATGTTGTGACTGGTTATGGAATTCTAGTAGATCCAAAGAAGATCGCAGCAGTGGAATCTTGGAAGACCCCGAGTTCAGTGGCAGAGATCAGAAGTTTCTTAGGTCTAGTTGGCTACTACATAAAGTTTGTACAAGATTTTTTGAGGATTGTTAAGCCGATGATTAGACTCACCAGGAAGGACGTAGAGTTTATTTGGACAGAGGAGTGTCAGGTTGCTTTTAAGAAATTAAAGAAAAGGTTGATGCCTACTCCTATTTTAATGTTGCCATCAAGGTCAGAAGGTTTTACTATCTATAGTGATGCATTGGGGAAAGGGCTGGGTTGTGTTCTTCAACAGAATGGGAAAGTTATTGCCTATGCATCCAGGCAGTTGCATCCTCATGAGAAGAACTATCCTACCCATAATTTAGAGTTGACAGTAGTCATCTTTGCCTTGAATTTGTGGATACACTATTTGTTCGAAGAGCGTATGGAGATCTTCACAGACCACAAGAGCTTGAAGTATGTTTTCACTCAGAAGGAGTTGAACATGAGGCAGCGTTGGTAGCTGAAACTGATAAAGGATTTTGACGTGTCCTTACAATATCATCCGGGAAAAGCCAATGTAGTTGTCGATGCCTTGAACAGGTATCCGGTAGCTATATTTTTGACGCAGGATCGATAATTGTTGGAGGATCTAGAAAGCTTGGGCATTGAGGTGATAGTCCCTGGTTTTACCATACAGATGTGGGAGTTGTAGATACACTCAGAGTTGATGGACAGGATCAAGGCAGCCCAATATGAGGATGTATCTCTGAGGAGCATCAGAGCTCAGGTGAGAGCAGGATGGGAGGATGATTTCACCATTGCTGAGGATGGTTATTTGCGGCATGGTGCTAGATTATGTGTGCCTAGTAGGAAGATGCGTGGAGAGATATTGCAGGAAGCACATCACTCTCAGTATTCCATGCATCCAGGTGCCAACAAGATGTATCGGGATATGCGAGAGACTGTGTGGTGGTATGGCATGAAGAGGGAGGTGGTACAGTTTGTATCCAGATGTTTAGTGTGCCAACAGGTAAAAGTTGAGAGGCAGAGGCTAGGTGGATTACTTCAGCCATTATCCATTTCAGAGTGGAAGTGGGAGCACATTACTATGGATTTTGTGTCCGGACTTTCACGATCTCCAGGGGGGAAGACGCAATTTGGGTCATTGTTGACAAGTTGACCAAGTCGGCCCACTTTTTGCCTTTTAAGGTGGGTTTGTATATGAAGAAACTAGCAGAGATGTATGTGAGGTAGATCGCCAGGATACATGGGGTTTCTGTCAGCATAGTCTTGGATCGGGATAGTCATTTCACTTCTCATCTCTGGAAAAGTTTATAGGCGAGTTTGGGTACCCAGCTAAATTTTAGTACTGCATATCACCCCCAAACAGATAGACAGTCAGAGAGGATCATTCAGACTCTCGAGGATATGTTGCACACCTGTATACTAGATTTTGGGTGATCTTGGGAGGACCATCTCCATTTGGTAGAGTTTGCTTACAACAACAGCTACCAAGCTAGTATAGATATGTCACCATTTGAGGCTCCCTTGTCATGGGACGATGTTGGAGAGAGAGAGAGCTTTGCTAGGACCAGAGATGGTTGTGGATGCAGTGGAGAAGGTTAAGTTGATCAGAGACAGACTTCGAGTTGCACAGGACATACAACGACATTGGGCCGATAGCCACCGAAGATCATTGGAGTTTGAGGTATAGTTTTAGATTTTTTTTCTTTTATGTTGATATTGGTTGTTTGTTACAGATTAAGTTCTTAAGGTTGTGTTTTGTTCTAGGTTGGTGGTCTGGTGTTTCTGAGGATTTCTTCGACACGAGATACGATTCATTTTGATGGAGGCGGGAAGCTTAGTCCGCGATTCATCTGGCCCTTCACTATTCTCGAGAGGGTCAGTGCAGTTGCTTACAGACTAAACTTGCTACCTGTATTGGAGGGAGTGCACAAAGTGTTTCACGTATCGCAGTTGTAACGGTACGTGGCGGATCCTAGTCACGTATTGGATCACTCAGAGATAGAGGTGGGCCCTACTCTTAGCTATCCAGAGCACCTTGTTGAGATTCTGGATCGGAGAGAGAAGGTGCTGAGGAAATAGACCATTCTCTTGGTATGCGTCGCATGGAGGCATTACTCTCCGGGTAATCTACCTGGGAGAGCGAGGATGGAATGTTAGATCGTTACCCATATCTGTTTGTACCTTGAGGTATATTCTTTCCCTTATTCTGTTTTATTTTTCTGGGGGTAGTATTGTCTTTATATTTTAAGGAAAAAATTAATTTAAGGGCGGTAGACTTGTCACTACCATATTTTCTAGGAAGGATATTTTTGGTCTTTTCATAATTAATTAATATATGTGCTTGTTGAATATTTATTTATTGTATTATTTAATTATTGTTAAATGTTAGATTTTATTTTAGACTTGTGTTAGTGGACCTAACTAGATTAGACTAAACTCATGGACCAACATAAATTCTAGTTAGATTTGAGCCCAACAAACAAGCTCAATAGTTAGCCCAATCATTAGGAGAATGACTTAATTAGTTGAATCAATTGAATTATAACCTTCCTTCCTTAATTAATTCTTTCATGACAAGCCCCAAGGGGTAATGTGGACTTTTTATAGTAACTTGGAGTAGGGGACAAGGCCGGCCATAGGAGGGGGAGGAGAGTGACTCTCTCTCTCTCTCTCTTCATCCATTCATTTCAATTCTAGATCTAAAATTTCTCTCATCCAAATTCCTTCATCCCTACATCAATCCCAACCCAATTTTTTTTTCCAATTCCTTCTCTATTCACCATTGGAGGATATCGGAATAAAAAAGAAGCACGATTCTACAAGAAGGAGGAAGGAGCACAAGTTGAAGGCTCTTGACACTCATTTGGAGACTTGCATTGGGAATCCATCTCCCAATAGGTGCAATTTAGTTTTCTCTCTTTATTTATACTTTAAATCTATAGTTTAATTATTAGGAACCCTCCTATATAATAAGGCTACCCATAGAAAGAGGAATTAGGTTCATAGGAGGCCTATGAAAGAAGTTATATGGTATTTTGTGTCAATTTTGGGAGAATTCGGAGATTGGCACATCTTGTTTTTGTCAATAGGTCAATTAGACCAAATTGACATATTTTTGATTATATGAGACTAGTGTCATGTCCATAATTGGATACGTGTAGGCAGTATTATGTAAATTTGGTGATACGGATTAATTTGGGGGATTTTTTCGACACGGGGGTTTGAGCATATCATATTTTGACACGGGCACGTAGTTGAGTGGCTAAATATTCGTAGTACTTCTAATTGTGATTCTAGACTTATTTGTGTCCTTCGAGATACGTTTGGTGGTGTGGTGGAGCCGTATCACAAGCGTATCATAGATTGAGTGTGATACGGATGTGGTACACTCTACGTGTTTGATACTTTGTATTCTAACTCAATTTACCTAGGTTATAACTATCAGTGTATTATATTTGTAGTTGTTATATATATATATATATATATATATATATATATATATATATATATGTATGTACATAGGAGTTATAGTGTGTGTTTGTGTGTGTATGTGTGTGTGTGTGTGTTTGTTTGTGTGATGGTGTAAGTGAGGCATGGTAGAGAAGGGGAATCGGGCCTGTGCACTAGGTGCACAGGTAGTGAACAGCAGCAACAGCAACTAGTGAGAGCAGCAGCAGCAGCATGCAACTAGTGAATAGCAGTAAAAAGAACATAGTCAACAACAGCAGCAACAAATGCTAGAGGCAGCAACAACAACCAATGCAGCCAGTAGGGGTCGGGTAATTGTAGGTTGGAGTCGGGTAGTTAGTGTTTAAGCTTAGTTGTTAGTTGGAGGTAAGTTTATATGTGTTAGTATGTATTAGAGTTAGTAATAAGTTAATATATATATATGTTGCTGTTAAATTAACATATTGGTGTTAGTTTGTGTTAGATGATGCAAGCTCAAGATGTTAACTGTTAGATACTCATGTTAGTATATAAGTTATACACTATTTATAATAGATATTAGTATGGGTTGAGGCTAGTTCTTGAATTACCTTGAGATACACCAAGGTAATATCAAGATATTGGCTTATCCTTAACTATTGGTAGTGAGTATCAAGTTGAGGGTAGCTAGCGTGATATCGTGTTGGCTCAAAGCCAAGGTATCCACTTAGTATTAGTTTTGCTAGGGATACTAGTATGTAGTATAGTTGTATAACTTGTAGAATATTTTATATAGATATATATTACGTATCTTATGATACGGTATAGTGTTGGTATCCTAGTATCCTAACATAGCTAGTATAGCCTAGTTACATAGTGTAATCACCCAATAACCTAAAGGTGGACTCATACAACCTAGAAATAGCTAGTTTGACCAAGTTTGACTAGTTTGACCTAGAGTTGACATAGTTTGACTATTTTGACCTAGAAATGGCTTTATAACCTAGAATTTGACTAGTATAAACTTATTTTTATTCCAAAATCTTGTATTTATATAATATTCCATATTTATGTCTCCGAGGCACCATTTTGGAAATCTTTGATACTGTTTACCGGATTCCAGGCAAGTACATTTTCTGATAGTTTCCTATTTATGATATCCCCTATGTTTCTTGTATTTAGTGTAGATATCATTGATTTCTTAATACGATGGTTACACGGATTAGTATATCCGGATCTCTTTATGAGATATTATTCCTTCTTAGTTACAGTGTATCTTATGCAAGACTCATTCCTCATTTTTCTTGACTTCCACATACATTGATTCTTGGGGAGTCTAGCTACTTACCCAGTGAATTTTATGTCATAACATACCATGGTTGGATTTACTATACCAGTCGGGGCGGGAAGTGTTAGTGTATATATGTGATCATATATTTCTTGTGCATGTCATTGTGAGTGTTGATCATACACCACAAGTATGATTAACCAGGCCCTAATCCTTGTGCAAGTTCCCAAGCCGATCATATGTTGAAGCTGGTACTCACTCACATAGTTGTAGTATTCTTACTCATTTCCATGATACTCATTTCTTGTATTTAATTCCAGTTTCCTATTTTGTATATCTCTTGTACTTGTATCTTGCATCTTGTATATTTTACTATATTTACTGTTATATAGTTTTTATCATTCATTGGAACTTCTGTTAGAGGTATACTTTGCTCCTTTCCTGACTGGATATATTTTTTCTATATGATACTAAGGACCACTCACTACGAGTTTCAGGACGTAGTTGGCTTAAAGTCAGAGACTTTGACTCAGGAGGGTCTCATCCCAGTTGAGACAGATGACCCAGTACCTGTAGCTCAGTAGATAGGTTATTGTACTGGATTTGTCTCCAGCATTTGATATTAGAATTTCTTATTATATTTGATGACTCATTGGTTATTACTTTTTCTCGTGAGTTATATTTTACTCTTCAGTTCTTTATATCATATTCGTGCGATTATTCCATCTTATAGATCTGTGATTGAGTATTCATATTTTATTGGTGGTATTATATATCTTGATGATCATTATTGCTAGATAGATAGTTTACCCAAACAATGTTCTACCGCCGATACTGCGACATAGTTTGGACGTTGTTCACTACTCGCGTCCCTACACCGGGTGCAAGTCGTGACAATATCCAACATCCTCAAATAACTCTCCCAGTCAACAACAAGCTTGTCATGATAATCCATAGGAGTCTCAAATGGCCGACACTCCAATATCCCAATCTCGGAGAGCAAGTCTAGAATATACTTACGTTGTGACAGATACACACCCTTCTTAGATTGAGCAACCTCGATTCCAAGAAAATATCGAAGAAGACCCAAATCTTTAGTATGAAACTAACGACTAAGGTAGGCCTTCAAGTCCACAATCCCAGCATTATCACTCCCAAATATAATGATATCATCAACACAAATAAACAACATGATAATACCTGCAGAGGTAGAATAAAAAAAATACTAAATGATCTGATGTGGTGTACCAAAAGCCATACTGAATGAGAACTGAACTAAACTTCTCAAACCAAGCACGTGGTGACTATTTCAGTCCATATAATGCTTTTTTTAAATGACATACAAGTTTTTTATTTTCTGCTACAACATATATCGGTGGTTGATCCATATAAACCTCCTCATGTAAGTCACCATGCAAGAAAGCATTCTTTATGTCCAGCTGATATATAGGCCATTGGTGATTATTCGCTACATAAATAAGAATCTGAACTGAATTCAGCTGAGCCACTGGAAAGAAAGTCTCCATATAATCTATACCATATGTTTGAGTATACCCTTTGGCAACCAACCGTGCCCTGAGGCACTCAACAGAATCATCAGGGTGATACTTAACGATGTACACCCATCTACAACCCACTGTCTGCTTTTCAACAGGAAGTGATGTAAGCTCCAAGTTTTCTAACCAGAAGATGTAAAACATACATCTCCTCATCCATTGCACTTTTCCAACGAGAAGATGACATAGCCTGCTTATAAGTTTTGGGAATGGAAATAGAAGATAATGAAACAACAAATGCATAAAAAGATGATGAAGTACGGTGTAATAAAACATAGTTAGAAATGAGATGCTTATTCTTTTTGGTACAACGGCATTTTCTTTTTTTAAGAGCAATAGGAAGCTCATCTGGATCTGTGGTGATGGGAGCAGAAACCTCAGGCACGGAAGCTGATTGGTTGAGAGCTTAATTCTGCAGAACCACTGGTCTGTCCTTGAATCTTTGATAAACCTGTAAATGGGGAATAAAGATAGAAATTGATTCAGTAATGACCGAAAGTGGTATGGAAGATATTAAATCTGTAGTAAAAGGAATACAACGGTCTCCTGAAGGAAAGAAAGGGGTAGACTCAAAGAATATAACATCCGCACTGAAATAATATTTGTGTGACTGCGCACTGTAAAATGATAACCTTTTTGAGTACAAGGATAACCAAGAAAGACTATCACGCCCATGTCCCAAAAGTACACGGGACCAGAGCACGTGGCAATAGCCAGCTGACACGTCTCCAAGGATATCCCAATTTAATGGATCCACGAAGAGTGCTACGCTGTCCTAAAATACTAACAGGTACAATATCAGTCAATAACAGGTAATCTAATCTCATCCAAAATAAAAAGAGCAAGAAGTACTACATAAACTGCTGGAAGATAAATACCAGTCTCAAGATATCATAGTACATCCAATAATGTCAGATAGGAACAAACCCACTACTATGACGAAATAAAGTACTGAAATGAGATATAAAAGATAATGACTAGGGCATCAGCTCTAGATAATGATGCATCCAATCTAGGCTGAAGGCCTACCAACTGATCACGGAAACTCTAACGGCTGCACCTCTAACTCCTCAGCTGTAGCGAATCTCGTCTCCTGTTCGGGGCCGTATACTGTCTGGTAGAAAGCCTCGTCTAAATCTAGAAGGGAACCAGGTCCTCAGAGGGACGTAACAAGATACAAAGAGACATGCCATATATAAATACTGAATAAAATAAATGCAATAAAGGTGTGCTAACCATCTAAGTGAATGCAATATAAGGACAACTGTGAGTATATGAGAAGGTGTAGGCTAGACATATGCTGACGTAATTCACCAGTCGTGGCAACCGGCTAGTATATGCCACACATGCCCCCTATAACACGGGCGCAGGAATACAATAACGTCCAACATTCTATAGAGTGTAGTATCTGCAATGTCATCAAGTAATGCCCAACACTCTATAGAACGTGGTATTAGTAATATATAAATACGTCCGTATCACTCCGTCGAGTGCGGTATCCGTGTAAAGGAGTGGGGTATCCCATATGCCTACCAGTCGTCTTCCTCTCCCAATGTAGATATACCAGTCAAATAATCGACGTACATATCACTTTTCTAAATGCCAAGTCTCTATACTAAAATAGTCCTAACTGCTTGCTAACCATGATGCACGTCACACGCGGCGATAGCTAGGCGATCACGCGAACATGCATCCCAACATAAGATTTATCACTATAAATACTTATAAAAGTGTCAGGTCCTGGAAGATAACAGGGTATCATCCAATAAGGTGAGTCTGCTAATGACTAAGTCAATGTATTCTAATCTTCGACGTACTCATCGAATGCACCCGAGACAATCTCGGACGCGCATAGTTGTATAAAGCAAAACAACAAGCATATAATACAATATTTGCATAATTTAAATTAGACAGTAAATATGGCAAGGTATCTTGCCTGAGTCTTCAAGAGGTGAATGCCAAAAGCCTGCTCCTGTAGTGCCTCCTGGCTGATCCAAAGGCCCTAGACATATAATATAACACAATAATACAGCATCAGATACTACGTATTATCTACTTACTGTTAAGACGCTAATCTTGAATACTTGTCGCGAGTTCACTGTTGCTCGAGTACAGCATCACGTGCGCACTTAGCTAGGGTGTACACGGGTGTTGTCTTCGGTTTACAGGCATCTCGAGGCAATAATTATCCAGTTACGGGTATCCATGATTTCTGTTCTATACGAACACCTGTCTTTGGTTTCTATGCTCAATACACGTGGTTTATGTCCAGACGTTCAAATGACTAAGTTCCTTGACGACAGGTATCGTGGTTAAGGAATTTTCTATTTAACAATTTCTTAATCTGGTTAATCATTAAGCCATTATTTAATTAATTAGGGTTAGAAGGATTGTGTTCCAACTATGATTCTCGATACTAAGACACAACAATCATGCATGGACATGATACGAGGGGATATGATTGGGACACAAGGAAGGAACTGCTAGAGGACGAGTACCTGATCAATAGGATGAGGGGGCATCTCCTCCTTCGACGAGGGTGGCTCCTGCAGCGGGGGCGGATCCGTCCAGCGGTGAAGGGCAGTCGGGATCGGCAGTACTCCGGTCGGGCTGTGGGGTGCACCGATCGGGGAGCGGCTGAGGGGTGTACAGCCAGTCGGAGGAGCGGCTGGGGGTGTGCAGCCGGTCGGGGAAGGATGTGTTGGGGTGAACAGCCGGTCAGGGAGTGGCTGGGGGCTGGAGCAGCCGGTCGGGGAAGCGGCTGGGGGCTGGAGCAGCCAGTCAGGGAAGCGGTTGGGGGTCGGTCGGGTGAGGTGGTCGGGAGCGGGTTGTCCGGAGCAGTCGGCGAGGGGTAGTCGGGATAGGGGGTCCGGCCGGCAGGAAGATTTGTTTGGATGGGGGTCGGCTAGGGTTTGGAGAGGGTGGTGTTGGTTTAGGATTTCCAGGGAAGGGACTTCATATGTATATATATGAGGAAGTTGTGGGCTAGCCTCGACTTGGCCTGTCTGGTCTTATTGAGATGGGCTGGTCTAATGAGAAGGAGTATAGGTGGGCTGGTTTAAGTGTTTGCTTGAGGTGAAATTAGCCTTAATTAAAATTAAATAACAACTTAACTAGGTAATTCAGAATGTATTTAAAACATTAGGAACTTGATTTTGAGTGGTACATAGGAGTCGGGGTATAACAGGTTTGGGGTAGTCTGATACCCTAATTTGGGAACTTGAGATTTGGGTTATGGTTGTTTTCAAGTTAAAATAATCATTTAAATCCTACATTTAAGATGAGGGGGTTTACAATCTACCCTCCTTAGAGCATTTCGTCCTCGAAATTGAACATACGTATGAGTAAGAACTAAAGACTAAAGAAAATTACTGAAACGTACCTAGTCCTTCGAAGAGGTGGGGATAACGTTGTCTAATGTCCTCCTCGCATTCCCAGGTCGACTTGCCTGGTGCATGATGCCTCCATGTGATACGAACTAGGGGGATAGTCTGTCATCGCAGTACATTCTCACTCTTGTCCAGAATCTCGACGGACTCCTCTTGGTATGATAAATTTGGGCCAACTGTGATCTCTGAGTGGTCAAGTATGTGACTCGGATCAGGTATGTATCTCCTCAGTTGAGATACATGGAAGAAGTCATGGACTCCTTTCAAAGTCTGCGGCAAGGCTAACTTGTAGGCAACCTCTCCGACGCGTTCTAATACGTCGAATGGTCCGATGTACCTCGGACTCAGCTTCCCTCTTTCTCCGAATCTGATAGTCCCTCGAGTAGGCGAGATCTTTAGAAATACGTGATCTCTGACCTGAAACTCTAAGGGTCGACGATGCGCATTCGCCCAATGCTTCTGTCTGTCTTGTGCTGCTCGAAGATGCCCTTGGATCTTCTTCACTTTTTCTACTGTACTAACAACCAACTCTGGTCCGAGAATCTGTCGCTCGCCTATATCACTCCAGCACACTGGAGAACGACATTTCCTTTCATACAACGCTTTATAGGGAGCCATCTGGATGCTCGCTTGATAGCTGTTGTTGTAGGAAAACTCGACCATATGCAAATGGTCCTCCCATGATCCTCCGAAGTCAAGCATGCACACTCTCAACATATCTTCTAGCGTCTGAACGGTACGCTCCGACTGGCCATCTGTCTGTGGATGATACGCTGTGCTAAACTTTAGGCGGGTACCAAGAATCTCTTGCATACTCCGCCAAAAGTAGGACGTGAACCTCGTATCCCTGTCAGACACGATGCTAAATGGCACTCCATGTAGGCGCATAATCTCTCTCATGTACATGTCTGCTAAGGCCGTCGTCGATTGCCCAACTCTGAAGGGTAAAAAGTATACAGACTTGGTGAGTCTATCCATGATTACCCATACTGCATTGTGCCCACTAGGACTTCTCGGAAAGCCCGTAATGAAGTCCATAGTGATATGCTCCCATTTCCACTCCGGTATAGGGAGTGGTTGGAGCAATCCTGCAGATCTCTGATGCTCAGCCTTGACTTGCTGACACACCAGGCACTTGGCCACAAAATGTGTTATCCCTCTCTTCATTCTGCGCCACCAGTAGTACTGTCTCAAGTCCCTGTACATCTTCGTGCCTCCTGGATGAATAGAATAGATTGAACTGTGTGCTTCTGCCATCAACTCCTGACGAAGTTCTCCATTTGGAACATAGAGACGATTTCCGCATCTCAAAGTCCCATCTTTATGTATTCTCAGTCCTGTCTGTATTCCAGCCTCTGTCCGCTGTCTAAGCCTCTGAAATCTGGCGTCTGTCGGCAAAGCGGCCTTGATTCTCTCTACTAATATCGATTGCAATTGGAAACTTGACAATTGTCCATCTACTCCGGGCATAACGACCTCTATACCCATCTGCTCTAGCTCTCTCAACAGATGTTGTTGGGTGGTCATAAAGAATGCCATGGGTCTTCTGCTCAAACCATCAGCTACTACGTTGGCCTTTCCCGGGTGGTACTGTAGCTCGATCTCAAAGTTTGTCATCACCTCGAGCCAACGTCTCTGCCCCTGATTAAGATCCTTCTGGGTGTAGACGTACTTTAGGCTCTTATGATCTGTAACTATCTCCACTCTCTCTCCATATAGATAGTGCCTCCAAAGCTTCAAGGTAAAGATTACTGCTGCAAGCTCCAAGTCATGGGTGGGATAGTTCTTCTCATGTGTCCTCAACTGCCTAGAAGCATAAGCTACAACCTTTCTGTGCTGCATCAAGACACATCCTAATCCTTTCCCGGATGTATCGCTATAGATCACGAATCCTCCGGGTCCAGAAGGTATGGTCAAGATAGGTGTTGTAGTCAAACGCCTCTTCAGTTCATCGAATGCCTTCTGACACTCCTCCGTCCAGGTGAACTCCTGCTCCTTACGGGTCAAGCGGGTCATTGGCTCTGCGATCTTCGCAAAGTTTTCTACGAACCTCCGGTAATATCCGGCAAGTCCTAGGAAACTCCTGACCTCCGAGACATTAGTAGGGGTTGGCCATGTCTCTACTGATGAAATCTTTGTCGAATCTACTGAGATGCCATCTCCTGAGATAACGTGTCCAAGGAAAGCAACACGATCTAGGAGAAACTCACATTTGCTCATCTTGGCATAAAGCCTCTCTCTCCTTAGTGTCTCTAACACTAGTCTCAGATGCTCTTCGTGCTCCTCGTGGCTCTTTGAATACACCAAAATGTCGTCGATGAAGACTACCATGAACTGGTCTAAGTATTGGTGGAATACTCTGTTCATCAAGTTCATAAATACAGGTGGCGCATTCGTCAGCCCAAATGGCATTACTAAGAACTCGTAGTGACCATAACGAGTCCTGAATGCTGTCTTCTCTTCGCACATTCACTTGATGATAACCCGATCTCAAGTCAATCTTTGTGAATACTACTGTTCCTGTCAACTGGTCGAATAGATCATCAATCCGCGGTAGGGGGTACTTGTTCTTGATAGTCAAAGCATTAAGGGCTCTATAATCAATGCACATGCATAATATTCCATCCTTCTTGGGTACGAACAACACTGGTGCTCCCCATGGTGATACACTAGGACGGATAAATTCCTTGCTCTGTAACTCCTCTAATTGTAGTTTCAGCTCATCTAATTCCTTCTTCGCCAATCGGTATACATTAGAAGATATCGGCGCTGCTCCGGGTACTAGTTCAATGGTGAACTCCACGTCTCTATCTGGTGGTAAGCCTGGCAGTTCTTCGGGAAACACATCCTCGAATTCTGCAACTATTGGCGGGGGTGCAATCTCCATAGCCATGCAAGTTCCCGCTATCTGTCCTACTCCTTGTTCGACGGTCCCTCGCATGTATTCGAACTCCGGTTGATCTGGCGGTCTAAAGGTAACGCTACCCTTCCGGCAGTTCAGAACCGTGTTATACTGGCTTAGCCAGTCCATGCCTAACACAACATCAAAGTACGACATAGGCAATACCAAGAATCGTGCTCTTATCTCTCTACCACATACAACTACCGAGCACGTTCTGATAGTGCTGGTAACTGGCACGATACCTCCTCCGGTAAGAATCTTCCAACTCTTAGGTAAGGGGGAAATTGTTACTCTATGCATTGCTACAAATCTACTAGATATAAATGACAATGTAGCTCTAGAATCAAACAATGCAGTTGCAGGTAATGATACAACTAAGATGGTACCTGTGATAGCTTCTCCTTCAGTTTCTTCTTTAGTAGCTGCTAATGCAAAGGCTTGTCCTTGCCTCTGTCCTCTGGTCTGCTGACGAGCTCGCTCAAACTGTGCCTGCTGTGGGGCCAAGGGTGGTCCCGTCTGAAATCCTCCGGGGGCTGGTGGACGTTGTCCTCCTGGTGGGGGTAGTATCCTCTGTACTGGTGCTGCTGGCCTCTGGCCTGTCTGCAGTGCTGCTTCTCTGCGCTATGGGCAATCTCTGACAAGGTGCTGACTTGACCCACATATCATGCACAATCCCAACTTCTTCCGACAATCCTTAATGACATGTCCCTTCTTGCCATAATGGTGACAAATCGGAAGCTCCTGCTGTGGTTATGGCGCTGCCCTCTACAGTGTCTGTGCTCCTGGACGACGGATCGGTCCTCCTGCTCCTAGCTGTGCTCTGGCTGGTGTAGTCATGCTGGTACGTCTAGCTCCTCTGACGATGGCCTCCTGGATTCTCGCCTCTGCAAGAATCTCTTCATAAGAAATCCTCGCCTGCGTAGTGGTATACCTCTGTAGCTCGAAATTTAGACCGTGATGAAATCTTTGGGCTTTTTCAAGTTCGGTGGGTATTAGGACTGCACCAAATCTGCTAAGGCGGCTGAACTCCGCGTCATAGGCGTCAACAGTCATATTTCTCTGTTCTAGATATAGGAACTGGGAGTACAGGGCATTTCTGACTGTAGTTAGAAAATACTTCGTATTAAAATATTCTAGGAACTGTTCCCAAGTCTGGTTCTATCATACACTGTGCTCAATGAAATCCCACCAATGATGGGCGTTGCCTTTCAGTTGAGCCCTCACCGCGGTCATCCAAAGGTCGGGGTACAGTTGTGAAGCTTCTAGTAGCATCTCCGTGTTGGTGACCCAATTGGAGATCTATTCTGCAGTCTCATTGCCTGAGAAAGTATCTGGTCCCATCTGTCAGAACCATCTAACAGTGCCACCTGTTTGGGCTGGTGGAGGTGCTGGTGCTGGTGCGGTGACAGGTGTCCTCTCTAGTACTATCATCAGACTCTGTCTCAATGTCTCTGTCTGATGCCAATGTGCTTGCATCATCGCTTGGAAGAACTGAAGCATCTGTGGTTGTCCATCTGGCTGTGGCATTTGGGGTGGATAAGGTGGAGCCGGTGGTAGTAGAATCTCTGGCTGTGCAGTAGGCATCTCCTCCGATGTCGGCCTCGCAGTCTGCGGCCTCGGTGTAGCTCCTGAAGTCTGGCCCTCACAATGTTGCCTGGGGATTGTCTGGGAAGTCTGTCCCTCAGGCTGCGGTGTAGGATCGCCCTGCGATGTCTCATGCCAATGTATCAGCGAGGTCTGTAGCGGGGGTTGCCCTTGGGGTACCTTCTCTCCTTGAGTGGTGTTATCTGGCACCGCGGCACGGGGTGCTCCTCATCCACTGCGCAAATTCATCTTGCTGCAAGAGAGGGATTTTATTAAAAGAGTACAAGAACAAACAAACAGGATGCAGGTATTTAGAAGCAAATATGAAGGAAGTTCAAAGGCGAATCAAAAGTGGATGAGACCTAGTAACTGCTATCCTATTGCAGGCTCGCTGGGCATGTTACCATACCACAAGTGAAAAGAAGAAGACCTGCATGGGCCACCACTAAAACCATGTCACGTCCCAGTCCTAAAAGTACACGGAACCAGGCCACGTGGCAATAGCCAGCTGACACGTCTCCGAGGATATCCTAATTTAATAGATCCACGAAGAGTGCTACGCTGTCCTAAAATACTAACAGGTACAATATCAGTCAATAACAGGTAATCTAATCTCATCCAAAATAAAAAGAGCAAGAAGTACTACATAAACTGCTGGAAGATAAATACCAGTCTCAAGATATCATAGTACATCCAATAATGTCAGATGGGAACAAACCCACTACTATGACGAAATAAAGTACTGAAATAAGATATAAAAGACAATGACTAGGGCATCGGCTCTAGATAATGATGTACCCAATCAAGGCTGAAGGCCTACCAACTGATCATGGAAACTCTGACGGCTGCACCTCTAACTCCTCAACTATAGCGAATCTCGTCTCCTGTTTGGGGCCGTATACTGTCGGGTAGAAAGCCTCGTCTAAATCTGGAAGGGAACCAGGTCCTCAGAGGGACGTAATAAGATACAAAGAGACATGCCATAAATAAATATTGAATAAAATAAATGCAATAAAGGTGTGCTAACCATCTAAGTGAATACAATGTAAGGACAACTGTGAGTATATGAGAAGGTGTAGGCTAGACATATGCTGACGTAATTCACCAGTAGTGGCAACCGGCTAGTATATGCCACACATGCCCCTATAACACGGGCGTAGGAATACAATAACATCCAATATTCTATTGAGTGTGGTATCTGCAATATCATCAAGTAACGCCCAACACTCTACAGAATGTGGTATCAGTAATATATAAATACGTCTGTATCACTCCGTCGAGTGCGGTATCAGTGTAAAGGAGTGGGGTATCCCATATGCCTACCAGTCGTCCTCCCCTCCCAATATAGATATACCAGTCAAATAATCGACGCGCATATCCCTTTTCTAAATGCCAAGTCTCTATACTAAAATAGTCCTAACTGCTTGCTAACCATGATGCACGTCACACATGGCGATAGCTAGTCGATCACGCAAACACGCATCCCAACATGAGATTTATCACTATAAATACGTGTAAAAGTATCAGGTCCTGGAAGATAACAGGGTATCATCCAATGAGGTGAGTCTGCTATTGACTAAGTTAATATATTCTAATCTTTGACGTACTCGTCGAATGAACCCGAGACAATCTCGGACACGCACAGTTGTATAAAGCAAAACAACAAGCATATAATACAACATTTGCATAATTTAAATTAGACAGTAAATATGGCAAGGTATCTTGCCTGAGTCTTCAAGAGGTGAATGCCAAAAGCCTGCTCCTGTAGTGCCTCCTGGCTGATCCAAAGGCCCTAGACATACAATATAACACAATAATACAACATCAGATACTACGTATTATCTACTTACTGTTAAGACGCTAATCTTGAATACTTGTCGCGAGTTCACTGTTGCTCGAGTACAGCATCACGTGCGCACTTAGCTAGGGTGTATACGGGTGTTGTCTTCGGTTAATAGGCATTTCGAGGCAATAATTATCCAGTTACGGTTATCCATGATTTCTGTTCTATACGAACACCTGTCTTTGGTTTCTATGCTCAATGCACGTGGTTTATGTCCAGACGTTCAAATGACTAAGGTCCTTGACGACAGGTATCATGGTTAAGGAATTTTTTATTTAACAATTTCTTAATCTATTTAATCATTAAGCCATCATTTAATTAATTAGGGTTAGAAGGGTTGTGTTCCAACTATGATTCTCGATACTAAGACACACCAATCATGCATGGACACGATACGAGGGGATATGATTGGGACACAAGGAAGGAACTGCTAGAGGACGAGTACCTGATTAATAGGACGAGGGGGCGTCTCCTCCTTCGACGAGGGTGGCTCCGGCAGCGGGGGCGGATCCGTCCAGCAGTGAAGGGCAGTCGGGATCGGTAGTACTCCAGTCGGGCTGTGGGGTGCACCGATCGGGGAGCGGCTGGGGGGTGTGCAGTTGGTCGGGGGAGCGGCTGGGGGTGTATGTAAACCCCCTCGACCAGAAATTAGGGGTAATTAACTTAAATAGCCTAATTAGGGTTAATTAGATATAATTAAGATTTATTATATAGTATTATAATATCTGTGCAGTGATTTGTTATTTTAGGACACTACCCTAGCTGTTACCCTGAAACAAATTTTACATACTTGGCCTAAACATACTAACCTATCATATTGAACCTTGAGCAACCCCCGGATTCTGATTTTCGTGCCTGATTTTAGTCGCACAAAAGTCGTTACAAACGTCCGTACGCAAATTAAATAAATTGTGCATTTACGTTCGTTGTCCGTTCCAATCGAAATTGAGACCCAATCTTACCCGATTTGACCAACCCAGATCATGACATTATTTTACCCGGAGCCTACCACACTAATGACCCTTGTCCAACCCAATTTAGACCCCCGGTAATTATTAAATTAAATTAGAGACACCCGGTGCATTAATTATGAATTAATTAATGTGGTGACCTAACCCCATTTGAATTAGACCCAACTCCAACCCAAACCTACCCACAAACCCACAAGCCTCATACAAAACACCATATACCATCCTAGCCCAATATAAAATCCTAAACATGGTGTTTTGTTACATCAAATCCCCAATTCCAGAATCTGTGCAAATTCTAATTTCTTCAGGGGCCTTTGTGCAAAATTGCAATGAGGTGCCCCCCTCTCATTGGCCCAACCACATGGAGAAAGAGCCTACATTCCCTTGACCGATAACCATGCATTTTCCCCCCATTTCTCATGTACTTGCACCCCTTTATGGAGGGCACATCATGACCCTCCATTTAAATTGCTCAATTCCTAGCCCTCCCTTCATCATGATGGACCTCCCCATCTCCCCAAAAATTTCCTACAGCCGGCCCTAATCCCTAGGCAGGATCCCTACTCTCTCTCCTACATATAGGGCTCCTTACATCTCATTTAATGCACACAAACCAAGGCAATACCCTAGCAAAACCCTATTCTCCCTAAACCCTCACACATACAGCCGACCCCTGCCCATCACCCCCACCGTCGACGGTCAGCCACCGGGTCCGCCTCGGCCTGAGCATCGTATAGGTATATCATTTTATGTATAAATACTAGTATTTAATTATGTATTTAAGGTTGCATTGGGTGTATACTTAGTTTCTGTATTTTATCCTAGTATATAAATACGTATTCTGTATATATATTATTATTATTCTGTATTTGTTTAGTATTTATATATATACTCCTATATAAATACTGTGTTATATATATATACATACTGTATTTAGTATTATATATAATAGGAATATATATATATATATGTATTTTGTATATACTTGTATTAATACCTATTGGGTGTATATATATAAATATATATATGTATGTTTATATATACGTAGTGTATTTAGTATATTATATATTTAATATATATGGTGTACATATATATATATGTAAATTCTGTAAATTGGTATATTATATGTAGTATATTAATTATTAGTATATTATATATAGTATATAAAGTATTGGTATGTTACATATTTATTATATGTTGTGAATATGTATAAATATTTATTTAGTATAATTATCATTTTGTGTATATATAATATATATATATATATATATATTTGGTGTAAATAAATGTATGTATATATGTATGTATATCTACCTTATGTATTTAGTATATTAGTGTAATGTATATATGTATATGTATACATATATATATTAATATATATTATGTACTTAATATATTTATAATGGGTATATTGGTATGTATATGAATATATATATTTAAATATATATAAATATGTGGGTATATTTACTTATGTACAAATTATTATCTAAATATATGTATATGTATAAATATATGATATTGTGAATATTACCTATTAAATACATATATATGTATTTATTGAATATGTGTATATATACTTAATTATTGGTGTATTACTAAATAATATATAGGTACTATTTTTAAATGTACTATTAAACATACATATTATTTTAATATATTTAATATGTATTAGTGACATTTATATATATTTTGTGATATCTATGTATAAATATATGTATTAAGGGGTCCCACAAATTGTACAGTCCAGATCCTGTGTCAGCTATAGCTGCAAGTAGTGTGTCTTAGTCGTGCTATTGTAGCGACTAATGTTATTATTATTATATCATATATAGGACTGCTGGACAGTACAACCGAGGCTTCAGGAGCAGGACATTGGCTTTCGCAGCTACCCGGGACAGACAAGTATACCTTGCTGGATTATTGTTTAAATTAAATGTTAAATATTGCAATATACATAAACTGTGCGCGTCCGAGATTGACTCAGGTGCAGTCGACAATACATCGATGAGTAGTGTACTTGACCTAGCTGCTAGATGACTCACCTACTACTGTGAGGATATTTTGATATCTTCCTAGACCGTGACACTTTACACATATCACGATGGTATATTTATATTGGGATGCGGGTCCGTGTACCCGATTCACTATCGGTGTGTACGACATACATCACGGACTAGCACGTAATCTAGAGTAATAATTAGATGTGACTTGGCATATAGATACGGGATACACACGTCGTGTATTCGATTTGTGTACCTACATTGGGCGGGAAGGAAAACTGATAAACGTATGAGATACACACATCGGACTCCGTGGTATCTAGAGGAGCCACAGACCCGATGACTTCCTATATTCAGACACCATGCTCTTCGGAGTGTTACGGACGTATATACATTGCAGATACCACGTCCCTTAGAGTGTTGGACGTTATATATATACAGATACCTCATTCTTCGGAATGATGGACGTTGCAGATACCATACTCTAGAGGATGTTGGACGTTATGCCTACACCTACCTATACGTTCTGAGGTTGTCCTTACATTACATTCACTTAGATGGTTAGTACACCCCCTTTTATTTTATTCAGTACTATATCTGGTATGCATTTTGTATCTTGTTACATCCCTCTGAGGACCTGGTTATCTTCCAGATCTGGACGAGGCCTATTATCCCACTGTGTACGGACCAGGTGTGGAGACGAGATACGCTCTTGACGAGGAGCTTGAGGTTTTTCCATCGGAGTACCCCTGATCATCTTGGTAGGCCTTTCTCCTAGGACTGGAGCTTCTTATCTAGCTTGCAGTTGTTTCAGTCTCACTCTTATTTTAATCTTCAGTACTTTATTTCCATCATTTGTAGTGGGTTTGTTTCCACAGGACATATTTCGGTTTGTACTATGACATTCGACTATGTTCTTATATTCTAGTCTTTTATTTCAGTATTTTACTTGTTATTTATGGATGAGATTAGACTCTGCCTGTTGTTGATATTAGACTTGTTAGATTTAGGACAGCGTAGCACGCTTCGTTAGGATTTATTAAATTGGGATATCCTCGGAGATGTGTCAGCTGGCCAATGCCACGTGGCCTGGTTCCATATATTTTGGGACTGGGGCATGACATGGTTTTAGTGATGGCCCATGCAGGTCTGTAACATCAAATATTTATCGCTTGTGGTATGGTAACGTGCCCAGCGAGCCTGCAATAGGATAGAAATTACTAGGTCTCATCCACTTGATTACGCCTTTGAACCTCTTCCGTATTTTAAAATATCTGCATCCTGTTTGATTGAGTCTGTACTCTTTTAATGAAGTTCTATCTCATACAGAGAGATGAACCTTCGCAGCAGACGTGAGATACTTGGTGTCATAGTGCCACCCGCAGCACAGAGGGAGGAGACATCGCCGGGACCATCCAGAGAGCAGCCTCAGCCAGAGGCACATGTGATCCCTCAGGCCCCGATGATGCACTGGCATCAGATCTCTCCCGACGAGAGGACGCAGCAGCCAGAGGACCAGACATCGCAGACGATCCCGAGGCAGCACTTCGAGGGACAGACCTCGAGGGCGACACCGATGCCACAGTATGAGAGGCCGACACCCGAGGAGACACCAAGGAGGCAGTCGGAGGTACCTCTACCACCACCTCCACCGTTTCTACCTCAGATGCCACCAGCGGATGGACAGCCCCAGATGATGCAGTTCTTCCAGACGATGATGCAGGCCCAGTGGCATCAGACGGAGACCCTGAGACAGGGCCTGATGGAAGTACTGGAGAGGGCACTTGCCCAAGCAGCAGCACCAGCACCTGCAATTGTCCAACAAGTGGGCACTGTGCGAGGCTTCGGACAGATAGGCCCGGGAACCTTCTCGGGCAAGGAGACTGCAGAGGAGATCTCATATTGGGTCTCCAACACTGAGATACTGTTAGAGGGTTCGCAGCTTCACCCCGACCTCTGGATGACCGCGGTGAGGGCCCAACTCACCGGCAACGCCCATCACTGGTGGGACTCTATGCAGCACAGCATCGGCAGACAGTATACTTGGGAGGAATTTCTAGAACACTTCAATGCGAAGTATTTCCCCGCTACGGTGAGGAACGCCCTGTACTCTCAGTTCCTACACCTGGAGCAAGGGAACTTGACTATGGACGCCTACGACGGGGAGTTCAGCAGACTCAGCCGATTCGGTGCAGCCCGGATCCCCAACGACCTGGAGAAGGCCAGGAGATTCTACCATGGCCTCTCTTTCGAGCTGCAGAGGTACACCACTACCCAGGCAAGGATCTCTTATGAAGAGGTCCTATCAGAGGCGAGGATCCAGGAGGCTATAGGCGGAGGAGCGAGACGTTCCAGCGCGAACGTACCAGCCTGAACCCAGCAAGGAGCAGGAGGACCGATCCGCCGTCCAGGAGCGCAGGCGCAGCAGAGGACAGCGTCGTACCAGCAGAAGGAGCTTCCGACCTGTCACTTCTGTGGCAAGAGGGGACACATCATCAGAGACTGCCGAAAGAAGCTCGGGCTCTGCATGGTCTGTGGAGCGAGCCAGCACCTTGCTAGAGACTGCCCCCAGCGCAGAGATATAGCACCCCAGACCGGGCAGAGGCCAGCAGCACCACCCTTGAGGATACTACCCCCAGCAGGAGGCCAGCATCCACCAGCTACCGGAGGACAGCAGAGAGGACCACCCTTGGTCCCACAGGAGGCACACTTAAACCAGGCCCGACAGCAGGCATGAGGGCAGAGGCGCGGGCAAACCTTTGCTTTAGCCTCTATCGAGGAGGAACCAGAAGGGGAGGTTATTACAGGTACAATTTTAGTTGCATCATTACCTGCAACTGCACTGTTTGATTTTGGAGCTACACTGTCATTTATATCTAGTAGCTTCGTAGCAATGCATAGAGTAGCAACCTCCCCCTTACCTAAGAGTTAGAAGATACTTACCAGAGGAGGCATCATACCGGTTACCAGCACCATTAGAACGTGCTCAGTAGTATTTTGTGGTAGAGAGATGAGAGCGCGATTGTTGGTACTCCCAATGCCAGCTTTCTACATAGTTCTGGGCATGGACTGGTTAAGCCAGTACAATGCTGTACTAGATTGTCGAAAGGGTAGCTTTACTTTTAGACTCTCAGGACACCCGGAGTTCGAGTACATGCGAGGCACCATCGAGCGAGGAGTAGGACACGCAGTTGGAGCTTACATGGCGATGGAGATGGCACCCCCAGAAATCGTTACAGAGTTCGAGGATATTTTCCCAGAAGAGTTGCCAGGCCTACCGCTTGATAAAGAGGTGGAGTTCACCATTGAGCTAGTACCTGGAGCAGCACCGGTATCATCAAATGTGTACCGGTTGCCGAAGAGGAGCTTGAAGAGTTGAAGCTACAGCTAGAGGAGTTGCAGATCAAGGGATTCGTCCGTCCTAGTGCATTACCCTGGGGAGCACCAGTATTGTTTGTACCGAAGAAGGACGGGACATTCCGGATGTGCATTGATTACAGAGCCCTGAATGCTTTGACTATCAAGAACAAGTACCCTCTATCGCGAATCGACGATCTGTTCGACCAGCTGACAGGAGTAGTGGTGTTCACGAAGATCGACTTAAGATCGGGCTACCATCAGGTAAAGGTGCGAAGGGAAGACATTTCGAAGACATTATTTAGGACTCATTATGGTCACTACGAGTTCTTAGTGATGCCTTTTGGATTGACAAATGTGCCTGCTATGTTTATGAACCTGATAAACCGAGTCTTCCATGAGTATCTGGACCAGTTCGTGGTAGTCTTCATCGACGACATCTTGGTGTATTCGAAGAGCCATGAGGAGCACGGGGAACACTTAAGGCTAGTGCTAGAGACGCTGAGACGTGAGAGGCTTTATGCCAAGCTGAGCAAGTACGAGTTTCTTCTAGATCGTGTCGCATTTCTTGGACACGTAATCTTAGGAGAAGGCATTTCAGTAGATCCCGCGAAGATTTTGTCAGTAGAGACGTGGCCGACCCCTACCAACGTCTCGGAGGTGAGGAGTTTCCTAGGACTTGTCGGATATTACCAGATGTTCATAGAGAACTTCACAAGGATCGCAGAGCCGATGACCCGTTTGACCCACAAGGATCAGGAGTTCACCTGGACAGAGGAGTTTCAGACGACATTCGATGAGCTGAAGAAGCATCTGACTACAGCACCCATCTTGACCATACCTTCTGAACCCGGAGGATTCGTGATCTATAGCAATGCATCCGGGAAAGGATTAGGATGTGTCTTGATGCAGCATGGGAAGATTGTGGCCTATGCCTCTAGGAAACTGAGGACCCATGAGAAGAACTACCCTACCCACGACTTGGAGCTTGCCGCAGTTATCTTTGTTTTGAAGCTTTGGAGGCACTACCTGTACGGAGAGCACGTGGAGATATTCATCGATCATAAAAGCCTGAAATATGTCTACATCCAGAAGGACCTGAACCAAAGGCAGAGACATTGGCTCGAAGTAATGGCAGACTTCGAGATTGAGCTACAGTACCATCCGGGAAAGGCTAATGTGGTAGCCGATGCTTTAAGCAGGAAGCCCATAGCATTTTTCTTGACTACCCAACAACATCTGTTGAGAGATCTAGAACAGTTGGGTATCGAAGTCATTATGCCCGGAGTAGACGGCCAGATGTCGAGTTTCCAGGTGCAATCGACATTGGTGGAGAGAATCAAGGCTGCTTTGCCGACAAACGCCAGATTTCAGAGGCTTCGACAGAGGACAGAGACTGGAATACAGACGGGACTGCGTATACACGAGGATGGGACTTTGAGATGTGGAGATCGTCTCTATGTTCTGAATGGAGAGCTTCGACAGGATCTGATGACGGAGGCGCACAATTCGACCTATTCTATTCATCCAGGAGGCACAAAGATGTACAGAGACCTGAGGCAATACTACTGGTGGCATGGGATGGAGAGAGAGATAGCCCTCTTCGTGGATAAGTGTCTGGTGTGTCAGCAAGTCAAGGCTGAGCATCAAAGGTCTGCTGGATTACTTTAACCGCTCCCGATACCGGAGTGGAAATGGGAGCACATCACAATGGACTTCGTTACGGGTTTCCCGAGAAGTCCTAGTGTTTGTAATGCGGTATGGGTAATCGTAGATAGACTCACCAAGTCTGCCCACTTTTTACCCTTCAGAGTTGGGCAATCTACGGAAGTCTTGGAAGACATGTACATGAGAGAGATTGTGCGATTGTATGGAGTGCCAGTCAGTATCATATCTGACAGGGATACGAGGTTCACATCGTACTTTTTGAGGAGTATGCAAGAGAGTCTTGGTACCCGCCTAATATTCAGCACTTTGTATCACCCGCAGACAGATGGCCAATCCGAGCGCACCATTCAGACGCTGGAGGACATGTTGAGGGCATGCATGCTTGACTTCAGCGGTTCATGGGAGGACCACTTGCACTTGGTCGAATTTTTCTACAATAATAGCTATCAGGCGAGCATTCAGATGGCTCCCTATGAGGCATTGAATGGTAGGAAGTGTCGTTCCCCAGTATGTTGGAGCAATATAGGCGAGAGGCAGATTCTAGGACCAGAATTGGTCATCCGTACAGTAGAGAAGGTGAAGAAGATCCAAGGACATCTACGAGCAGCACAGGACAAATAGAAGCATTGGGCTAATGTGCATCGATGACCCCTAGAGTTCCAGGTTGGAGAATATGTGTTCCTAAAGATCTCACCTACCAGAGGAACCATCAGATTTGGAGGCAGAGGGAAGCTGAGTCCGAGGTACATCGGACCATTCGATGTGCTAGAGCGCGTCGGAGAAGTTGCTTATAGATTGGCCTTGCCGCAGACACTGGAAGGAGTTCACGACGTCTTCCATGTATCTCAGCTGAGGAGGTACATACCGGATCCGAGTCATGTGCTTGACCACTCGGAGATCACCGTCGGTCCAAGTTTGTCATACTAGGAGGAGCCGGTAGAGATCCTAGACAGAAGCGAGAAGGTACTGCGAGGCCAGACTATCCCTCTAGTGCGTGTCGCATGGAGGCATCATGCACCAGGTGAATCAACCTGGGAACGAGAGGACGATATTCAGCAACGCTTTCCCCATCTCTTTGAAGGCCTAGGTATGTGATAGTATTTAATTCATTCAATAGTGTTCTATATGTCTGTTTTAATTTTGAGGATGAAATACTCTAAGGAGGGTATGTTGTAAACCCCCTCGACCAGAAATTAGGGTTAATTAACTTAAATAGCCTAATTAGGGTTAACTGAGCTCTCCCCTCGACCGGGAAGGGAGAAGAAAAGTCAATCGGATATAATTAAGATTTATTATATAGTATTATAATATCTGTGCAGTGATTTGTTATTTTAGGACACTACCCTAGCTGTTGCCCTGAAACAAATTCCACATACTTGGCCTAGACATACTAACCTATCATATTGAACCTTGAGTAACCCCTGGATACTGATTTTCGTGCCTGATTTTAGTCGCGCAGAAGTCGTTACAAACGTCCGTACGCAAATTAAATAAATTGCACATTTACGTTCGTTGTTCGTTCCAATCGAAATTAAGACCCAATCTCAACCCGATTTGACCAACCCACATCATGGCATTATTGTACCCTGAGCCTACCACACTAATGACCCTTGTCCAACCCAATTTAGACCCCCGGTAATTATTAAATTAAATTAGAGACACTCGGTGCATTAATTATGAATTAATTAATGTGGTGACCTAACTCCATTTGAATTAGACCCAACTCCAACCCAAACCAACCCACACACCCACAAGCTCATACAAAACATCATACACCATCCTAGCCCAATACAAAATACCAAACATGGTGTTTTGTTACATCAAATCTTCAATTCCAGAATCTGTGCAAATTCTAATTTGTTCAGGGGCCTTTGTGCAAAATTGCAATGAGGTGCCCCCCTCTCATTGGCCCAACCACATGGAGAAAGAGCCTATATTCCCTTGACCGGTCACCATGCATTTTCTCCCTATTTCTCATGTACTTGCACCCATTTATGGAGGGCACATCGTGACCCTCCATTTAAATTGCTCAATTCCTAGCCCTCCCCTCATCATGATGGACCTTCCCAACTCCCCAAAAATTTCCTACAACCGACCCTAATCCCTAGGTAGGATCCCCACTCTCTCTCCTACATATAGGGCTCCTTACAATCTCATTTAATGCACACAAACCAAGGCAATACCCTAGCAAAACCCTATTCTCCCTAAACCCTCACACTTACAGCCGACCCCTGCCCATCACCCCCGCCGTCAACGGTCAGCCACCGGGTCTGCCTCGGCCTGAGCATCGTATAGGTATATCATTTTATGTATAAATACTAGTATTTAATTATGTATTTAAGGTTGCATTGGGTGTATACTTAGTTTCTGTATTTTATCCTAGTATATAAATACATATTCTGTATATATATTATTATTATTCTGTATTTGTTTAGTATTTATATATATACTCCTGTATAAATACTGTGTTATATATACATACTGTATTTAGTATTAAATATAATAGGAATATATATATGTATTTTGTATATACTTGTATTAATACGTATTGGGTGTATATATATAAATATATATATGTATGTATATATATACGTAGTGTATTTAGTATATTATATATTTAATATATATGGTGTACATATATATATATATATATATTCTGTAAATTGGTATATTATATGTAGTATATTAATTATTAGTATATTATATATAGTATATAAAGTATTGGTATGTTACATATTTATTATATGTTGTGAATATGTATAAATATATATTTAGTATAATTATCATTTTGTGTATATATATAATATATATATATTTGGTGTAAATAAATGTATGTATATATGTATGTATATCTACCTTATGTATTTAGTATATTAGTGTAATGTATATATGTATATATATATATATACATATATATATTAATATATATTATGTACTTAATATATTTATAATGGGTATATTAGTATGTATATGAATATATATATTTAAATATATATAAATATGTGTCTATATTTACTTATGTACAAATTATTATCTAAATATATGTATATGTATAAATATATGATATTGTGAATATTACCTATTAAATACATATATATGTATTTATTGAATATGTGTATATATACTTAATTATTGGTGTATTACTAAATAATACATAGGTACTATTTTTAAATGTACTATTAAACATACATATTATTTTAATTTATTTAATATGTATTAGTGTACATATATATATATATTTTGTGATATCTATGTATAAATATATGTACTAAGGGGTCCCATAAATTGTACAGTCTAGACCCTGTGTCAGCTATAGCTGCAAGAAGTGTGTCTTAGTCGTGCTATTGTAGCGACTAATGTTGTCATTATTATATCATATATAGGACTGCTGGATAGTACAGCCGAGGCTTCAGGAGCGGGACATTGGCTTTCGCAGCTACCCGGGACAGGCAAGTATACCTTGCTGGATTACTGTTTAAATTAAATGTTAAATATTACAATATACATAAACTGTGCGCGTCCTAGATTGACTCTGGTGCAGTCGACAATACGTCGATGAGTAGTGTACTTGACCTAGCTGCTAGAAGACTCACCTACTACTGTGAGGATATTTTGATATCTTCCTAGACCGTGACACTTTACGCGTATCACGATGGTATATTTATATTGGGATGCGGGTCTGCGTACCCGATTCGCTATCGGTGCGTACGACATGCATCACGGACTAGCACGTAAACTAGAGTAATAATTAGATGTGACTTGGCATATAGATACGGGATACACACGTCATGTATTCGATTTATGTACCTACATTGGGTGGGGAGGACAACTGATAAACGTATAGGATACACACATCGGACTTCGTGGTATCCAGAGGAGCCACAGACCCGATGACTCCTATATTCAGACACCGCACCCTTCGGAGTGTTACGGACGTATATACATTGCAGATACCACGTCCCTTAGAGTGTTGGACGTTATATATATGTACAGATACCTCATTCTTCGGAATGATAGACGTTGCAGATACCACACTCTAGAGGACGTTGGACGTTATGCCTACACCTACCTATACGTTCCGAGGTTGTTCTTACATTGCATTCACTTAGATGGTTAGCACACCCCCTTTTATTTTATTCAGTACTATATCTAGTATGCATTTTGTATCTTGTTACGTCCCTCTGAGGACCTGGTTATCTTCCAGATCTGGACGAGGCCTATTATCCCACTGTGTAAAGACCAGGTGTGGAGACGAGATACGCTCTTGATGAGGAGCTTGAGGTTTTACCATCGGAGTACCCCTGATCATCTTAGTAGGCCTTCTGCCTAGGACTGGAGATTCTTATCTAGTTAGCAGTTGTTCCAGTCTCACTCTTATTTCAGTCTTCAATACTTTATTTTCATCATTTGTAGTAGATTTGTTCCCACCGGACATATTTTGGTTTGTACTATGACATTCGACTATGTTCTTATATTCCAGTCTTTCATTTCAGTATTTTACTTATTATTTGTGGATGAGATTAGACTCTGCCTGTTGTTGATATTAGACTTGTTAGATTTAGGACAGCGTAGCATGCTTCGTTAGGATCCATTAAATTGGGATATCCTCAGTGATGTGTCAGCTGGCCAATGCCACATGGCCTGGTTCCTTATACTTTGGGACTGGGGTGTGACAGTGTGTAGCCGGTCGGGAAAGGCTGGGTTGGGGTGAACAGCCGATCAGGGAGCGGTTGGGGCCTGGAGCAGCCGATCGGGGAAGCGACTGGGGGCTGGAGCGGCCGGTCAGGGAAGCGGCTGGGGGTCGGTCGGGTGAGGTGGTCGGGAGCGGGTTATCCGGAGCAGTCGGCGAGGGGTATCGGGATAGGGGGTCCGGCCGGCAGGTAGATTTGTTTGGATGGGGGTCAGCTAGGGTTTGGAGTGGGTGGTGTTGGTTTAGGGTTTCCAGGGGAGGGACTTCATATATATATATATATATATGAGGAAGTTGTGGGCTAGCCTCGGCTTGGCCTGTCTGGTCTCATTGAGATGGGCTGGTCTAATGAGAAGGAGTATATGTGGGCTAGTTTAAGTGTTTGCTTGAGGTGAAATTAGCCTTAATTAAAATTAAACTAACAACTTAACTAGGTAATTCAGAATGTATTTAAAATATTAGGAATTAGATTTTGAGTGGTACACAAGAGTCGGGGTATAACAGGTTTGGGGTAGTCTGTTACCCTAATTTGGGTACTTGGGATTTGGGTTGTGGTTGTTTTCAAGTTAAAATAATCAATTAAATCCTATATTTAAGATGAGGGGGTTTACAAAGACATACATCAGAGATCTATGAGACAACTTATCTCAATTAGGTTTCAAGTTAGGAATAAAAGTAACGCATCCAAACACTCGAGGAGGAAAGGAAAAATATGCGATATATATATGTAATATGGTAAATAAAACTTTATTATTTAATACAGATGATGGCATGCGATTAATTAGATAACATGCAGTAAGAATGGTATCTGTCCAATATTGTTTAGGAACATGCATTTGGAACAAGAGAGTTCGAGCCACATCTAAAATGTGTCGATGTTTGCGTTCGGCTATACCATTTGTTGAGAGGTATGGGCACAACTGGTTTGATGAATCATACTGCAATCAACCCATAAACTGTTCACAAAAGATTGAGTATACTCCAAAGTATTATCAGAATGCAGAATTTTGATACGTTTATCAAACTAAACATATATTTCATTATAAAAGGCAGATAATACATTTGGAAACTCAGATATTTCTTTCATTAATAATACCAAGTCATTCTGGAATAATCATCAATAGAAATAACAAAATACTGAAATCCTTTCGGACTTTTGACTCTAGACGGACCCCAAATATCAGAATGAACAAGATCAAAAGACTCTAATTTACGACTCTCACTACGACGAGGGAAGAAATTACGGTGGTGCTTGCCTAACTGACAAGTCTCACATTCAAGACTAGAAACATGAAACAACTAGGAATAACTTGACGCAACATAGCCAAGACGGATCTCCCAAATTATAATGTCACTGCAACAGAGAAGTAGAAACAGAAGTGAAGGCCTTTCTAGGTATATCCAAGTAGTACAGTCCATCTTTTTTATGTCCCGAACCAATCATCTTCTTCGTCCAGAGGTCCTAAAAAATACATGAATTGGGAGAAAATATCACAGAACATTGAAGAGATTTGGTTAACTTGCTCACAGATAACAAATTAAATAGAAAATTAGGCACATATAATAAATCAAATAATGATAGTGATTGATTAGGTGAATGACACATTTCCCAAGTACAAGATGAGTAGACCTATCAGCCAAGATAATATTATATTTTATGGAACTACGATTATGAAAGAGATATTATACCAGACAGATGAAAGCTTTCTCCTTAGTCGATGATCCAAGAGGTGGATGGTGACTAGGTTGCCACAAAAGCAGGATTACCTATATGTGCCATGGTTACAGTAGGTTGAAAGGTGGTACTAGCAAGCGCGTTCAACTTCTGGAGGATCTGTTCAAATGGAGATGAGGTATCGGACTTTGAAGTCTGATTAAAACCCGAAGTATCATCTCTGGGAGCAGAAGTGGTGACCTGGGACTATATATTTTTATCATGCACTTGATGTGCATATTTTGGTTTGCCCCACTTGTCCCAATAATAGTCTTCTATATGACCGAGCATTCCACAATAGTTATACTTTCGTGGTTGACCACGGCCACCACCACCACCACCACCGCGGCCACCACCACGACCATTGTCTCTAACACCACTGCCTCCTCCTCGACCAAAACTACGTCCACCATCTCTACTGCCACGTCTACTACTACGTCCACCACCACGACCAACAACACTAGAAACTATGACAGAAGGGTCAGTACTCGGCACAACAGAAATCTGTCCCAGAAAGGAATGATTAAGACGGGAGAAATTATCTGCAGAAATGATACTTTGTCCAAGAAAAACTCATATTTACTGAGCTTCGCATATAACTGCTCTTTCCTCAAGGTCTTTAGGATGATTCGCAGGTGCTTCTCGTGCTCCTCGTGGCTCTTCGAATAGACAAGTATGTCATCTATGAAGACAACCATGAACTGGTCCAAATACTGATGGAATACTCGATTCATTAAGTCCATAAGATAGCTGGAGCTGGTCAACCCAAATGGCATGACCAGAAACTCGTAGTGCCCATATCTTGTCCAAAATATTGTCTTCGGGATGTCCTGCTTCTGTACCTTTACCTGGTGATATCCCGATCTCAAGTCTATCTTTGAGAACACCTTGGCTCCACTAAGCTGATCAAATAAGTCATCAATGCATGGCAATGGGTATTTATTCTTCACAGTTACTGCATTTAAGTCTCTGTAGTCGATGCACATACGTACTGACCCATCCTTCTTTGGTACAAATAATACTGGTGCTCCCCAGGGTGATGCACTTGGCCGGATAAAACCTTTCTCCTCTAATTCTTTCAACTGTGCCTTCAGCTCATCCATCTCCTTCTTTGCCAATCTATAAACATACGATGCTATGGGTGCTGCTCCAGGTATTAATTCAATTAAGAATTCCATGTCTCTATCCGGAGGTAGTCCTGGAAATTCCTCTGAAAAGACGTCTTGGAACTCTGAAATGAATCTGATTCCAATAAGCGACTCGGAACTCTGTTCACGGTTAGCAAAGAATGTTCTTGCTTCTTGCCAGTTAGCTCTCATTAGCTCGAAAGGGAATGTTGCTTTCACACCTCGCTTCCGTATCTACTTTGTTAGCATCCCAAATCCGCGTATCCCTGCTTCCTTATGGGATGATAAATAACATCGTCCATTGTAAGATGAACACCATCAAGGGCTTCTGTGGATCCCCGTGCAAACTCAAGTTTCGGCTGGCCTGGTACCTTAAAAAGAATACTTCCTCCAAAACAGTAGAAGAAAGCGTGGTACTTGCTTAGCTAGTCCATCCGAAGAACAATATCAAAATTTGGCATAGGAAGGACTAAGAGTCGGGCACTCATCTCTCTGCCATGAATCACTACAGGACAAGATCTACAAATCCGACTAACTGGTATAACTTTTCCTTCGGTGAGAATTCTAACACAACTAGATAAAGGTGTAGTGGCAAAATTGTGCTTGGAAATAAAATTAGAAGATATAAACGAGTGGATGGCTCCCGAATCAAATAATGTCACAGCAGGAAAAGTAAAAACAAGGGTAATACCTGCTATAACATCAATCTATTATTCCATGTCATCTACTTCTAGTACAAAAGCTTGTCTATACCTTGGGGGTAGTCCATGTCTGGCCCTCGTGAACTGGTCTTCCTGAGTAGGTAGCGGTGGTCCTCGCTAAAATCCTCCGGCTGCTGGGGGTCGAGGTGCTCCTGGTCTTGTCATCTGCTGAACTAGCTTCGGCGCTGGAAGTGTTGGCCTCTGTATTGGCGGTGGAAGCGTCAATGCCTGCTACATTAGACAGTCTTTCGCCATATGCTGTCCGGAACCACACCTTATACATTGTACCAAGCGAGTCCGACAGTCTCTTGAAATGTGCCCACGTTTCCCACAATAATTGCAGTAGGGCTTCTCCGAAATCTGGTACGGTCCTGCTCTATTCTGCTATTATTGTTGCTGGGCCAAAGAACGTCTGATTGGCCCTCATTGTTGTGTCCTTGCTGACCCTTGCTATGCCTTCAGTTGACCTCCCTTTCCCTTGCTGATGGCCTCTTGTAGTCTAGCTTCTGTCAATAATTCGGCATAAGAGATCCAAGACTGTGAGCTAGTGTAGTGTTGGAGCTCCTGAGTCAGCCCGTGATGAAATCTCTTAGCCTTCTCCAAGTTATTAGGTATCAGGGCAGCGCCATATTTACTAAGGCAACTAAACTCTGCATCTGACTCGTCGACTGTCTTGTTTCCCTGCTCCAGATGGAGGAAATTATCGTACAACGCATCCCTTACACTGTCCGAAAAGTACTTCCTCTCAAAGTACTCCAAAAATTGTTCCCAAGTCTGACACATACCCAACTGGCGCTCCATTGATTCCCACCAATGATGAGGGTTACCATCTAGCTGGGTCCTTACGCCCGTCATCCATAGATCTGTAGGCAGCTATGATGCTTCTAATAACTTCTTGGTGTGGGTAATCCAGTTTGTGGTCTCCTCTGGGATCTCAGTGCCTTTATACGGCTTGGGAACCATCTATACAAAGTCCTTGACTGAACCAACTTTAGCTCACGGTGCTGGAACCAGTGCCTGAGCTGGTATAGGTGTTTGTGAAGCCATTCTCTCGAGTGCTGCCAGAAATTCTTGCCTCTGCTCTGCCGCTTGCTGTCTCTGCTCTACAGCCAGTGCGGCCGCCTGCTACCTCTGTTCCTGCATCATCATTTGGAAGAATTAGAAAAACTATGTCTGGCCATCCTGTGGTATCGATAAAGCTGGAAAAGTTCCATTAGGTGAAGCAAAAAGATCAGATGGAACTAGATTGTGAGTCTGTCCATCCGGCCCCGAAAGTCTAGGAGCCCTTGAGGCCTCTCCTCGAGTTTGGCCGTTGACTCCTGAAGGTGTGTCGCCTCCGGTGGCGGTACATCCACTACGCAAATCCATCTCTTTGCAAGAGGTGGTCGAAACGATTTGAAGGAGTACAGGAATCAAACAGGATGCAAGCATTTTAAATAGGAAGGTAAAATAGAGGATGAGGTTTAGTCAAGCATGGATGAGATCCTATACTCTATTCCTATACGTAGGCTTATTCGGTACAGTAACGTAACCACGACAATATATTCGTCGACCTGCATGGGCCACCACTAAAAACATGTCATGTCCAGTCCCAAAATACGTAGGACTAGGAATGCGCAATATGCCAGCCGTAATTATACGATAACTCCAATATGTTAGAAGATCGTAATACAAACGTACGCTGTACATGAATATCAAATCCACAAGTGGTAATATACTGTCAACATAAGCCACACGCAATCTATATCTCATCCACAACATAAATAAAGAAATAGGAAATAAATAACTGAATCTCTAATATGAAGTATCAAAGAATGATAGTCGGGTGGAAACAAATCCTCTGCCAATCAACTATACTAAAAACTACTAAATGAGAGAAGAGATCAAACTCCAATATAAGATAAATGTCAATAAAGGAAATAGCAACTAAAATATCCATCAGCTGCGATGAATCAAAGGTACTATGAAGGTAAGACCTCCTCAGTTTAGTATGAAGCATCAGATCCGGGTCCGTACTCCTATGGATAATCTTGTCCGTCTATACCTGGAAAGTGACCAGGTCCTCAGAGGGACATAACAAGATACATAGAAATATGACAATAAAGTAATAAAAATAATCATCCAAGGGTCGTCTAACCATCTATGTGAATGCACTTTGAGAACAACTTTCCAACACGTGGGCTATCTGGCTAAAATGGGATTGGCATGATTCTCTCGGAGAATCAGGGGCCTACAAAGTATGACGTCTTTTGAACGTCGGAGGCTGCCTGATAATAATAATATATATAGTGTCATCATGACCGCGCATCTCCGGTGGAGCGTACGGGTTACACAAGAAAAGTGCAAAGGAGCCCAAATGCCTTACTTGTTATCCTCCCTACCCAATGCTCTTAGCATGTCATATCCATGACATTATGATACCTCTAATAACTGTCGAGGCCTCTAATAATGCAATTTCTATCAGCGGTTATCCCTATCTGTCGTACGTCCCATACGTAACAGTGGCCAGCCGAGTACGCAAGTTCGTATCTTACATGAGACTCACACTCGGGTAACAACTGTGTCCTGGCCAATAAAGTATAAGTATGCCTCATGATAATGGGGTGGTCTCATAAATCTAGGTCAATATGCATATATATAATAAAAACAGAATACGATGCCACCGTCGTTGCACACAAGTTATTCTTCGACGCGCAATTTATATAACAGTTAAAATATAGGAACTAAAAGACAGAAAATAAAATGCATGCACCATATAGAATATAAATCACAGTACAATGGCAAGGTATACTTGCCTGACAAGCAATCTGCGTAGTGTAAGCGTCCAGACGTCAAGTACACAATATCAGAAACTATGGCCTCCGAATAAACGTCTCCGGATGCTGAAATAATCATCACCAACATTCCCGAAATCAGCGAGATAGCTAGAAAATACTACCCATTCGTCTAATTTGGACATAGGAGCAAAACGATAATTTTGGGTCAAAGCGGGTCAACATAGGGACCACTTTGCACCGAAAAATGTGCCAGAGGTAAAGGTCTCTAAATGGGACAAATTATAGGTCAAACAAATTCTAAACATCAATACGAACTCAACGGTATGTCCAATTTTGGATTTCGGTGAGTCGAACACAAATTCAACCTTAAAGTCAACCGTGGGGCCCGTAAATAGGTACCTTGGTCAACTGTATCAGAATCGCATAAAACTGGGGTCACAGGACCAGCGTGATACGACGAATCTAATGACGCAAGTTTCATCTCATTCCGACGAGCGTACACAAAATGGTGTGATATTTTGCAAAAGTTGCGATATGGGGACTTTTTACGGATATGGATTGATTCCGACGCGCACACACGTCCAAATCAGTTTTCGCGAAAGCCCACACGTTGGGACATACCATACGCACTTTTTGATGCAATTTTTATGTGATGGGGCAGTTCCGTTTGGTGGGGCACGTTCTGTATCATAAATTCTAATATTTTTAAAATAAGTTTTTCATGATTTCCCATCCGATTTTTAACATAGATTTAATGATCAAAATTATGCATACAATAGGTCATTTTAATACTGGTTATATTGACTAGCTATTCGAAAAGTAAAATCATAAATTAGTTTAATAGATTAGAAGAAAATTGCCTTCCAATATTGTCACGTCCCAGTCCCAAAATACGTAGGACCAGGACACGTGAGCATGCCAGCCGTATGAATATGGCACTCCAATATATGGAAACCATAACACACGTACGCTGTAATATGAATAACAATTCACAAGTGGTAAACATATATGTCCCAGGGCATAACTAAATCTCATCCACAGAAATCAATAAAAATAAATAACCAGTATCTATGAAACTAGATCTCAATATAAAGTATCTAAAGATGACAGTCGGATGGAAACAAATCCACTACCGGACCAGAATATAGAATAAACAGGATAAATGCAATATAAGAATCTCAACTATCAATCACGGCTCGCAGAGAAGTCCTCATCGCAATATATGTAGCAAGTCTGGATCTGCGCTCCTGCGAATACTCATGAACAATACACCTGGAAAGGGCCAGGTCCTCAGAGGGACATAACAAGATACATAAAAGGATGCCATAAAGTAAATACTGTAAAAACTTAAGGGTGACCTAACCAGCTAAGTGAAAATGTACTTTGAAGACAACCTTGATACGTATGGGTAGGTAAAAAGTATAAAGCATAGCATCGAGCCAGAGGCTAAGTATTTGGCATTAGCTGTAAACTGGATGCCAGATGTATATGCTGACTACATCACCCATCATGATAGCACTCAGCTAGTAACCTCTGCCGGATATATCGACAAGCATATACTCCCATAACCGGGCAACACTGATCCCATAACCGGGTAACACTGGCCCATAACCGGGTAACACTGATCCCATAACCGGGTAAAATTGGCACATAACCGGGTAACACTGAGGCTCACGGCCCCACAGTTTACTCTGAAACTACGACAACCAAATGTGTATCCCATACGCCTACTGATTGTCTTCCTCGCCCAATGATCTATGCCTGTTGTATCCATAACATTCAGTAGCTACTACACCGAGACAGAGTGCAAATATCGGTGTCATAACTCTGGCTCATAGTCTATCGTTAGAACGATAGTCCAACCTCACAACCAAACAAGGACAAGGATTGGACCTTAATACTTCAATAGTCTATGCACCGACTACTATTAGCAGTTATACCCTAACCGTCGCATGACCTACACATACAGGTGGCCAACCACATATGTAAGTCGGTGCCCTACATGAGACTCACAACACGTGTAAGAAATGTGTCAAGTCCTGGGAAGTCATACCAATAACTCCACGACTTTAGGTAGGTCTACTAGACACTAGGTCAGACACAAGTCCTAATGTCAACGCCTCCGTTGACTGTACCCGAGTCTCTCTCGGATGCGCACAAATAAATAAATAAATATACAGCTAATAATATAGAATTTAAACAGTACAACAAGACAAGGTATACGTGCCTGGCAAGAGGCTGCGTAGCACCAATAATCTGCTCCTGAAGTCGCACAGATAAATCCAACAGATCTTCGGGGTCAGCGTGCACAGGTTACGGAAACCCGGGGTGACTACTGTGGGTTGTCTGGCAAGGGTGACGGGTCTATGATGAACACGAGGATGAGGGTGATTAGGTCAATGATGATGATCGTAAAGGGGTTGATGATGATTACCATGGTGATGATTATGATATTGGTGGTGATATGGATATTGACTGGGATGATGGCGATAATGTGGATGATAATAGTTAAGGGGGGTGATGATGTGGACGATGGTGATGACGAGGACAATAATTGGGCTGATGGTGATGACTAGGATGAGATATTGATAATGGTAATGGTGTTTAATGATCGTATTAATGGTGATGAGGTATTAATGAGATGATGATGGTGATGGGGTGTTGATGATGATACGACGATGATTAAGGTGAGACGATGATGATAACAACGATGATAATAACGACGATGGCTACGATGATGGTGGTGATGACTACGACGACGATAACGATAGTGATGGTGAAGGTGATGACGACGACAATGATGACGTGGACAATGGTGATGACAAGGACGATGATGGTGATGACTAGGATAATGATGATGAGGACGACGAGGGTGATGACGATGTTGTTGGCGACGACGTTGACGAGGATGATATTAATGGTGATGGTGATAGCTAGTATGATAATTTGGAGATAATGTTGATGGTGATGATGCTAATGATGACGGTGGTGACTGCTGAACTCCGGCCAGCGAGGGGGGAGTCCGGCCAGCAGGAGAAGGACAGGAAGGAGAGGAGGTTGTGGTATGGTGGTCGTGATAGGGGACTGGCTGTTCGTCGGGGGAGGAAGGGAACAGGGAGGTGTGGTGGTCGGGGTGATAATGGTGGTGGTGGTAATGGAGGTTGCGGGGAAGAGAGGAGCTTTCTCGCTGCGACTGCAGGAAGGCGTCAGGCGAGGTCAGGGGGTAGAGGTCCAGCCAGAAGGAGGAGGAGGAAAGGTGGAGCTCAGGGCGAGGGAGAAGATCGTGGTGGTGCTGGTGGTGTGGGGTGCTGGAGTTAATGGTGGTGATGATGATGGCAATGGTGTATGGCCAGAGGCTGCTGGAGGCTCGGTGCTGCTCCGGCCAGACTCAGGTGGCCGAGGAAGGCCGGAAAGCGGAGGAAGAAGAAGGAGGCCAGGGTGGTGGGCTCATCGAGATAATGAAGACGATGGTGAAGGTGACTGGGGTGGTCGACGAGGGAGGAGAGGACCGGGAAGGGTGGTGTAGTATAGTCGTGCGGGAGTCGTGACAACGAGGAAGGTCGACGGTTCAGTCGTCGGCGAGGTCGGTGGACTCGGCGGAGGGAGGGAGAGAGGAAGATGAAGTGGAGGTCGAGGAGGTCGTGGCCATGGGGCTCCGGCGGTGCTCGGGCTGCTCGGGCTGTTCGGTTCAGCGGGTCGAAGATCCGACTGAAAAGGGGAGGAGTAAGAAGAGTGAAGATGGAGGTGGAGAAGGACGGAGGTCGGGGAGGCGGCTCGGCTGAGCGTGTACAGGGGGAGTCGCTGCTCCGGCCGAGGTTCTGGCGAGGTTGGGGTCGGCTCCGGCCAGAGGGTGTTGACAGGGAAGGGATGACGGCTAGGAAGGTTTAGGTCTAGAAGAAAATAATGAAAAGGGAAGAAATATTATTTATATATATATATAACTTGGGTAGAATGTTTGACCTAAAAGTTTGGGCTTGGTCAACCTTCCTTGGAGTTGGGCCTTGGCATGCCATGGGGATGTTTTGAGGTCCACAATTGCATTGTTTAAATGCAATGACTACGATTAAATGAGGGCCGATATTGGCGCATTGCACATTGTTTAAATGCAATAACTACGATTAAAGGGGAAAGTTGGATTTCTTCATGTATTGTCCAATAGTGGGGACTCCTCAATACATTTTTGCATAAAAGCACCCAATAATTGGAAAAATTACTCAAAGATGAAAATTAGGTTTTAATTAATTAAAATACCGTGCAAGGTGTTTTGGAATTAATTAGAAGTACATGGGATTAAAATTAGGTGGCACACAAGTGTCAGGGACATAGAGGGTACAGTGTAAAATATTAATAAAATTCGGGTTACATAAAACGGTCAAGATTGTGTCTCCAATTTCGATTGGGACGCACAAGGGTACAAAGTCATATTTATTTAGAACTAAATAATAACGCCCGTGACGTTTATTGTGCGACTAAAATGTAGCACCATAGAGCATAATTCTAAGTTACACAAAGGTCAGAAGGGTACGCGGGCATGTCTAGGACAAGGTTATGAAATTTATAGGAAGGCAATGGCCAGTGAGGTGCTCCAATTATCGAAGCAACGATAAGGTGCGCTAAGCGATAAAATATTGTATAGTTAAATCAAATGTCGTGTTCTATATTTTTTTAATTGGGTTCAAACTAGCCCTAATTTCACTATCTAAGCCAAGTAGGCCTAATTTTGGGTGAGGGGGTTTACAATCTACCCAACTTGAAATAATTTCGTTCTCGAAATTAAAATAGGGTAGGGTCTCTCAATCTAATCGTACTTGATCACAGTCTAAATAATTTCTCCTCAAGTTTTAACAAGTGCGGTTTCTACCCAACTTAGAATTTACCCATCTATCATCCAAGGCTATACATCTAAGAAAGCTATTCCTCCAATTATTTGATCATGTTATTTAATCCTCCAAGTTTTTAACACCAAACATCTCATCAATGTTGTGCCCTTAATTACAAGCATAGTCACCAAATATTGCTGTTAGCCTACGGGTATATCTAGTACTATCTATATATCAAACTTATACTCGGCACGAGCGTTCGTCTTTTCGGAATAAGGGAAGACGAAAAGCAATAATAAAGGGTTAAAGGGAGATCATAGGATAGAAGTATGGGGATCAAGGCGTTTAAAGAATTCAAATGAGAATCGTCAAGGTAGTTGTGGATTGAAACCCTATTTGGTAGATTCCTATTAGCATGTTCATATCAGAACAGTTATGTAACCGATATGATACGTTCAGACATGTCTAGAGTGCAAGTACATTCGTCTAAGAGCCAAGTCGATTTTATCTCAATCCATATAAGTAATCATGCGAAGGGTGAACCAAGCGCACTAAGGTTAGCTAGACCCTAATACACTAATTCTGATTAGACAATTGTATTAGTGTGGTTGATCAGGCTCCAATAATACATATGTCATGAACAAGCTCGATAAAGAATAAGATTGTAAAACTAGGCTGTAATAGTAGTATAAGTCAAGGTAGTTTAGAAAATATAAATACGCTGGATTATGATGAGAGAAGATACTAATAATTCAAGTTCAGAAAACAAAACAAAAATAAGACTCTACAGTCTCTACAATTGTCATACTAACTCCTTGTCTAAGTTGCTAGTCGACAAAATAGGGGTATAGACCTCTAAGTTCTACAGTTCGAATAAATATTATCTTCTTAGGCAAGTCTATATTTAAGGTCATTCGGTTATGCTTCATCAATGGGTTAAGAGGACAATGTGATACTATGTGGCGAGGCATACTACCCAACTTAAAATAATAAATTAATACGATAATGCCTTAAGAAAGATGTAGGAATTCCTGTTAAGGTTTACGAGAAGAGGTCTTGGTACTTATTAGGGTATCCTCTTATATTATTTAGGTCATGGTCATCTTAAGTCTTAGTCATAGTGCTCATAGAATAGAAGGTTTAACATTAAGAATGGAAGCGTTAGGTAGCACGACAGAAGAACATAATTAGTTGTTTCACAAATAGCGAGCTCTAGATTTTCAGAGGAACAAGATTTGAATTTAAATAGAAATGCTCTAGATAATATCATGGTTGCCTAAGGGGAAGGGGGTATGCTAATATCTGTGTTCGAGGTTTGATCGAGGAAAATATTCTAAGCATTGCTCTTGGCTTTCTAAGGTACTGTCTGCTAATCTCAAGACAAGAATCTAAATGTATATTTCTATAATACTATCTCACTACGAAAGTTAGGTTTTAGTCCTAATCTTTATTCTTGGATTTTTATTAGTTCCTCAATACTAGGGTCAAACAATATGATCAAACTTCTAACTAATTATAGTAGTGTCTATACTACTCTCAAGTTATCCCTAAATATATCAAGAGATAATGGTAAATCAACCTATAGGTAAGGGATACTAGGGTTCGTTAGGTAGTAAGGAATGCTAGGGTTCATTAAGTATTTTAACTCAGTAATGTGTCATTATCCTAGTTGTACTCTTAATAGTAAGGTTACCCTACTTATTATCTAACAACAGAGACTTCTATATTCTAGGAGAAGGCTACTCTCAAGGATCTATTAGGGAAGCACATGAATCAAGCTGGATGCAGCTATTCAAATAGAACAGGTTGGAAGGGAGGTGAATCATAGTCAATTATGGATAAGATCCGTGTTTGATGATAAATAGAAGAAATGAAACTAGGTTTATACGAAACCCTTTCTTTGTTTACAAACAAGAAAAAGAAGTACATTAATCCTATACGAGGATGTTAAGTACAATAAAAAATGATTCTGGGGAAATATTGCTATTGGAGTCTGATCTGCGGACGATCACTTTGTCCCTTGGACCACACGATGACGAAGAAGTGCTGTAGAAGAAGAAGAAGCTTCAAAGATTGCAGGAGGGATTGAACTCTTGTTGCCAAAGTTATCAATCAATACTCTTTGTATGTGCTCCCTTTTGACCTTTTTCCCGACTTCTGCTCTCACTGACCTTTCGACCCTTTTCTCCTGTGACTGGAAGTCTCTATTTAAAGAGATCAGTCAAAGTAATTGATCAGTCGGTATAAAAGCCGATTAGTGAAAAGAGTTGCACCTTTTACGCGGCGGTTATAATAACTACTACCCACGTCTAAATGATCTCCTGAATCCGCATGTGACGCGTGTCCCATTAAGAGGTGACACGTATAACTACTTCTCGAATATCATGACATACAAGCCACGTAGATAACTGCCCCTCCCGTAAAGATGGTTGGCATAAAAGCCAAATAACTGTCTCGTAGGCGTAAAAGCGAAATAGTTATCTTGTTGGCGTAAAAGCCAAGTAACTGTCTTGTTGGCGTAATAGCCAAGTAGCTGTCTTGTTGGCGTAAAAGATAAATAGCTATCTTGTTGGCGTAAAATCCAAGTAGCTGTCTTGTTGGCGTAAAAGCCAAATTCTGCGTAAAGCTTGATGCTGCATAGGTAATAGGTAACCAGCGTAAACTAGTCAATTATCCTTCCTGACTGAGGTCTTGAGCATATTCTGGGCAAAATAGCCTTATCACGTACCTTGCAAATATAGCCTGAGTTGGCGTATTTCGAGGAGATATCAAACGGCGTGCTCCTATAGTTGAAAATAGCCTGGTTGGCGTATTTCGAGAAAATATCATACGGCGTGCTCCTATAGTTGAAAATAGCCTGGTTGGCGTAATATGCAGGGATAGTGACGTAAGCATATTAGCCCTAATTTTAGCTCTCCTAGTCATTAAAATTATAACCAAATCTCGTGCATTAAATGCAGAGATCTGCCCCCATCTCGTGCATTAACTGCAGAGACGTGCCTCGAGTTCTGTACGAAGAACAGCTTTTGACGTGGCGTTTGGTTTCATCTCATTTTGAGCGTAAAAGCTCATTTCTGCCTGTGTAAAAATAGGCAGCGTATTCCTTGAATGCGTAAGAACGACTTGTATCAAGGATATGCCACTAAACGATAGTCTGGGACTCTGTGCAGAATCATCATTACGGCCGTCCTCTCGATCGTCGTGTAGTACTCTTTGTCAAGAGTCAGGTTCACTGTTCTGTCTGACAGGTTCATTCGAGGAATACCAAGAGTTCCTCGTACAACTTTTTGCTGCATTAAAAGTAGACATAGTTTATACCGGAGGGGCGATATAGCAATATTTTTACGCCAAAACAGGCTTGAAGTGCTGCTTTACGCGGGTAGCATTGAAGTCATATTTTACGCGTATAGTTCTGAAGCTTCTGTTTTATGGGTGCTTCATGTATGTTAGGAGTTTTACGTGTATAATTCCCCAGCATATTTTTTATGCTTCTACAAGACCCCTTCAAAGTTTTCAAATTCCTCATAATTTGAAATACTTTGAATGAAGCATGAAACGGTCAAATTTGACTCGTTCTGCGAGGCTGATTTCTCGACGGATTTTAGGAAGTTGTTGGGATTTGATATGTTCTCTCCAGCCTATATAAAGGCAAGTGAGTGAACCTTTCGTTCCATACTTCCTTCACCAAAAGAGATGGTTGCCGAGATCCATTGGGCTGACCTGAGGAAGAAGAAGAAAATCATGCTCTTCCAGCATGTAAGGAGCCGTAAAAGGAGGCATCTTCGAGCAAATATCCTCTGTAATGATGGATCATGGAAGGATATCATAGCTTCTTTTGCTCGGGATAATCAACAATTTTATATGGCGATTCGTCCAGAAGAGAGGAAGGGTCACATTAGACCACACAGCTTGTTAGCTGTATTTTCTTCCATTATGGCGCTGGGCGAAGGTAGGCAGTTTGGTCCTGTCTTCCAGTATTGTGTTGGGTCTGAATCCCTAACACAATTCTAGGACGTAGTTGCCATGGCGTATGAAGAGTGGGCTTGAATAATGCATGCCCAGTTCTGTATCCTCTTGTCATTAATCATTTTCTTGTTCATCAGCCGCAGAAGCCAATAAAGTATCGTAGAAGAAGACAAAGATCTCCACCAATATGAGAACCTGGCACAAAAGATTCTCGGTGTGATCTTAAATGAAAATAAGAAATCCTTTGTAGAAAAAGGATTTCCATCATATGTAATCATAAAAATGAAAAATCCTTTGTAAACTAGATTTCCATCATATATAATCATGATCAATAAACTTGTCTTCTTTTACGGAAGCTGATTTGCCATATTTGCTGTGAGGAAGTCTGATAATGTGTAGCTTCGACACGTCTGAATATTTTTATGCTGACTCCGATAAACGTTTATCTGGTCATGTTCTGTCTTTTACGCGTAACGGAAGATGCGTAAAAAAACTCTTTAGCATTAAGTTTTCTTGAGGATCCAACTGTCATATTATTTTTGGACGAGGAGTCGCATAAAAATTCTGAACTCTCACTTCTCTGATACGAAGAATTTTTGTTCAGACCATCATCTTCAAGAATGGTTTCCCCAAAAATCTCTCGAAATAGGGCGAGAAGTGTCCGCCAAACAGGCCATACTTGAACTTAGATGTAAAAGATTCTGACTAGACTTCGAATGAACTTCCAATGGCCCAAGAAGAAGAATCATCTTCAATGCAGACCTCTGTGTGTTTCAGGCACTTGGAGTATTTTGTAGCCAAAAAGGAACATTTTCTGCGTAAACCCTTGTGATTGACTTTCACGGAAAAGTTATAGACCATAGCATCTGTTACTTCTGAACGTAAAATCATAGATCTGTAGTTTTTGTGCATAAAACTATAGATTTTTGGCCTTTGCGCCTAAAAACTTCTGAGCATAAAACCCATGGATTTATAGCCTCTGAGCGTAAAAGCTTCTGAGCATAAAATCGTAGATTTTTAGCCTCTGAGCGTAAAAGCTTCTGTACGTAAAACCGTAGATTTGTAGCCTCTGAGCGTAAAATCCGGATCTGTTATGCAACATGACTGTTCGTCTTCTTTTTTCAAATGATAGGCTGACGTGGTTCCAAATCATAACCGACTATTAAATATCTGATTTGGTTAGGGATTCGAAGAGTTATCCGAACTCTATAAATAGCCCAAGGTCTTGAAAGAGAAACTCTTTATTTGTCTTCACAAAACCCTTATTTTCCAAAAAACTTTCTTCTTCGTTTCTTTCCTGAGAACTCTGATTCGCCATGGCACCCAAATAAGCTTCCACTGCTAAGGGAAAGAAGGTTGTTTCCTCATCTTGCTCCACTGCTCAAGCACGAGCAACTCCCATTAGGCTGAGCGAATCCCGATCTGAACACAGTGCTCTACCGTCGAGCTGTGCTCTGGACATTATAGGTAAAGACTTTGAGAGAAAAAAATCCTTCGCACACATTGTGCGTGTACGCGCAAGGTCATCTTCTGTGCTAAGAACCTCTTCGAGGAAGATGATGCAGAGAGATATTTCATAATTATGCCCACATTCCTAATGTGTCAGCGTAAAACTCCAAATTTTTTGCAGTCTGGCGTAAAAACTCAGACTGTCGAAATTTGGCGTATACTACAAACTTTGAGTTTTACGTACTGAATGTAAATTTCGGCGTAAAAGCTCAAATTTTGGCAGTCTGGCGTAAAAAGCTCAGACTGTTAAATATTGGCTTATAATGCCAACCTTGAGTTTTACGTACTGAAAATAGATTCCAGCTTAAGACTCAAGTCTTTACAGTCCGGCGTAAAAGCTCAGACTGTTAGTCTTTGGCGTAGCCTGCAAGAATGTAATGTCTAGCGTAAAATACTGACTTGTTTCTTGTATTTTGCAGTTGACTTGCAGATATTTCCTTTGGCTGAAGTGACGGGCTCTGCTGCCAGGATATTGAACTCAAACTATCTGGAGGACTTGTCCCATGTGACATTCCCGATTTCTGAAAATGAGTATCCTCAAGAAAGGGGAACTCTGATTTCGTTCCAAGGAGAACGAATGCTGCTGAGTATGATCAGTGGGGAGCCCCTGACATACATAGATAGGACTGAATATAAGAAACCAGGTTTCTTATTCGAGGATGTTATCGACAAACAGTCCCAAACTAAACCCAAGAAGGAGGATTGGGTGTTTACTGTTGAGGGCACGGTCATGTATCTGCCCAGGATGCCTAAAGATTACCCCATCTCGGCGTTCTTCCATGCCACACATCCTAGGAAGATGATGTGGAATCTGACTCCGGATCTTCATGGACGGCCAGGGAAGATTTTATACAACAATGGATTAAACCAAGGAGCCTTTATGAGCAGACCTTCAGGCCCTGTTATGCCTTTCAGGGGATTACTACCGGGTAGCATCCCGAGTGAGGACACTTCAATGATCCAGCTGGTTCAAATATCGACTTTCTGCAAAGAATTCATGGGGCAGGGAGGAGTGTACCATAAGGTCAACCCTCGGACCAGTGGATGGCTTAGCCTTGGGAATCTTTGATGGGCCAGTTTAACTGCCTGGGCCCTGAAGCACTTCCAGACGGAGCTGGAAAGTATTGCCTTGTTCGCGGCTGTGAGCGCCACTAGTGTTGGGCTGCGTGTCAACCCAACTTGTTCTTAGCCTTGATGGAGCGATACAACTTGCTCACTGGGACTTTTGCCACTCCGCTAGATGAGTTGGGCTTAGCCCTGCATGAGATGGCAGAGATTTCCAAGCTGCCAATGGGAGACACTCCTTATGAAGAGTATATTCCCACCAACAGGGAGCTGAGGGATACAAACCCTCGGCTAGTGGCAGTGTACCAGGAGCTGATGAGCCACTACCTTGCCTGTACCACCTTTTACAAAGAGCCTTCTGATTTGGCCCATATCAACAAATGGGTATCCTACCTCTTCTTCCATCAGGCCAGAAATGCTAAGCCGGACAAGGTTGTAGATAGCAAAGATAAGCCCTTAAACTTCCTGAGCATGCTTAGTGCCGGTACGGTCGATGATCTCATCGAAGATGCAGGGGCTTCAGATTATATTCTCGATGAGGAGACAGGGGGTTATCCTGCAGGCACTAAAGCATTCAGTTATATAAGGTATTATCGCAAGCCTCTGTCAAAGGAGGCTCAACTGGCTGGCTTCCTCTCTGTCTGGCTACGCCGATGGGTAGTGCCTGGCATCGCGTCTGCGGATCGCATTCATCGCAACACCTTATGGACCGCATTACGATTGGTGTTTGGAGAAAGATTGGGCTTGCTTCCTGCCATGGTATGTAGAATACAAGCTGGCCTGAGGGCCATTATTGATGGGCTGTTAGCTGATGATACGCAGCGTGAAGTATTTTCCCGAGTGGAATTACCATTCCTATATCTAATTGGATGGTTAATCCTTCATAACACCAAGGTGATGTCTCCTGGTCCTGTCAACGGTTCGGGAAATAACTTCTTGTTGAATTACAAGAATTCCCTTTGGAACGTGGCGAGCGTCATAGTTTGCCGGCGAGCATTAAATTTTGCCCATGGCTGGAAGCTCTTCTGTGTTATCCCCCCTGTACATATCAATCAACAGGGGACGAAACCTAAGGATGCAGGTCAAGGAAGAACTATTCTTTCTCCTTAAGCCTTTTATTGGTTGGTCTGCATTAGACCTTCCCACCTACTGTACAGAAGTGAGGACCACTGCTACTTGGAGCCTTTTCTACCCAGCCGGTTCGCCAAGCAATTTGGGTACGACCAATTGCATGTGGGGAATCCCATAACCAGCTTCAAGTCCAAAGGTGGACTTATTAATGGCGCTAGAGGACGGCGGTACTTTATCACGGGTTGTACTTGTGCACTTTTTGCTGTGCCCGCGACGTCTCTCTCTATGGAGTTGCACATTCTTCATTCGTACGTGCAGTTTTATGCGTCCATCAACACCTTTCATCATGATTTTGATGTGCATGAAAGTTTCAGGATGCTCACCCATAGGTCCATTGGAAGGGAGAAGATACCGTCTGTCTCATCTGATGAAGGTGAAGACCCTACGGGTGCAGACGAGTTCTTGTTGATAATACCGAGAGGCGTGATAGCCCCACCAGCAGAGCCTCTCATTATCTCCAATAAACGGAAGGCTTCCACTCCGAAAGAGCCTTCCCCCGCAAGAAGAAAACGGCCAGAGGTCCTAAAAAGACTTCCACCAAGGGGGCTTCTAGGAGTGAACCTATTATTTTCCCAGTTAGGGATAATTCTTTGATCAGAGGTCCTTCGCCTTTTAGAGAGGGAACCTCCACAGTTCCAGCTGCCAGTGCTGGAGATTCTTTGCTCGCGATCGCTGTCGCTACTACGGCTACTGGTAGTGCTTCGAGGTCGCCTTCGAGACCAAGCATATTCAGAATCAATATACCTTTATCCAGACCAATAACGGGAGTAACTCCTCCTTCGTCTGTAAGTATTTCCAGCGAGATTTCATCCGATGAACCACGAGTGGATCTGGGTGAAGACTGGGATGACTATCCGCCAGTGTCAGTTGGTGCACCTTCTTCTCCAGGTATGATAGCTTTTCTAGCATCATTAAGAGATGATTTAGCTATATAGGCTGCAGACGTAACATACATGTCATCGGCCATGGTAATTGTTGTCTTCACATTTTCTTTATGAAAATTAACATCAAATTGATATTAACTTTCTCTTGTCTTCTTTTCAGGTGAAGATATCTTCGGGGAGGGCGGAGTCGATGAAGCTTCTGATTTTGTTGCGGATCCATTTAATTAAACGGTGGTGATCAACGTCGAAGAAGGGTGCTTTGAAACTGCCGATCTCTCATCCGCAATATTCTCGGGTGTCATCCCGCCAGTGGGAGTTCAAATAGCATCAGGGGAGGATAAACCCACCATCTCGTCCGTGTCTCTTTCGTCGAGTATACCAGCAACTTCAACTGTTGTTGGTGTCTCTTCTATTGTCGCACCCACTGTTGGAGCAAAGACTGTGGCGACATCCTCTGCAGTCATTCCTGGAAAAAGATTTACTGATATTGCGGCCACTCCAAGCGTCCATTCGAGCTTTACTATGATAGTGGATCAATATACTAGAATATTCTATCTCACTTTGAAAGAGTTGATATCGCTGGTGCTGGAGAAGAACTTAGGTTTCGATGCTCTGAAGATGTCCTCCAATCTCCCTATAGTGTGTAGAAGCATAAAAAATATGCTGCAGAATTATACGCAGTATGCATAAAACCCGCATAAAGCAGAGTTTCATTACTGTGCGGCGTAAGATATGACTTCAGAGCCATTGGGGTACAGCAGAGCTTCATCGCTAGTACAGCATAAAATATAGCTCCAGAATAACCCGTGCAATGCAGTATTTCCAGACTGCTTCAGCGTAAAAAGGTTATTACATCACCACTTCGACGTAAAACCTGCTTGCTTTTAATGCAGTAGAAAGTTGTACGGGGAACTCTTCGTATTCCTCGAATGAACATGTCAGATCATGCAGTGAACCTGACTCCTAACAAAGAGTACTGCACAACTATCCAGACGATGGCTGTAATGATGGTTCGGCACAGAGACCCATACCATCGTTTAGTGACATTTCCTTGATACAAATTGCTTTTACACATTTAAGGGAATACGCTACCTAGTTTTATACAAGCAGATGTGAGCTTTTACGCTCAGTAGAAGACGAAACAAACCGCCACGTCAATGGCTGCTCTTCGTACAAAGCTCGAGGCACGTCTCTGCAGTTAATGCACGTGATGGGGGAAGATCTCTGCATTTAATGCACGAGATTTGGTTCTATTTTCAAAGACTAGGCGAGCCATAATTATGGCTAATACGTCCACATCAGCACCTCTGCATATTACGCCATCAGGCTATTTTCAGCTATAGGAGCACGCTGTACGCTATCTCCTTGAAATATGCCGACCTGGCTATTTTCAACTATAGGAGTACGCTGTATGCTATCTCCTCGAAATACACCAACTCAGGCTATATTTGCATTTTGTGCGTGATAAGGCTATTTGGTCTAGAATATGCTCAAGATCTCAGTCAAGAAAGGAGGATCAGCTATATTTTACGCTAGCTACCTATCCATGCAGCATCAGACTTCTACGCCTACTGGGCTTCTACGCCTACCTGGCTTCTACGCCAGTTTGACAACTATTTGGCTTCTACGCCATGGTGACAGTCATTGGCTTCTACGCCAACCTTTTCTACGCGAGGGGTAGTTACCTACGTGGCTTGCATGCCATGATCTTCTCAGCAGTTATAAGCGTTACCTCATAATGGGACACGCGTCACACACGGAATCAGAAGATCATTTATACGTGGGTGGCAGTTATTATAACCGCCGCATAAAAAGTGCCACAATCTCCACTGTCCGACTTCTACGCCGACTGGATGGTTACTGTCACTAAACTCTATAAATAGAGATCTCCGTCCACGGAGGTCTAGGGTCGAACAGAGGTCGGAAATTTATTTTTGAGAGAGAAGAATCCAGAGCACAGACAGAGAGTAGTGATCGACAATTTTGGTATCGAGCATCCACTCCCTCTTGCAATCTTTGATGCTTCGTGTGGTCCAAGGGACAAAGTGATCGACCGTATATCTGACTCCTATAGCAATATTTACCAAGATTAAATTTTGTACTTAACATCCTCGTATAGGATTAATTTTACTTCTTGTTTATAAACCAAAGAAAGGGTTTCGTATAAACCTAGTTTTATTTCTTTCGTTTATTATCAAACACAAGATGGCGACTCTGCTGGGGACCTCTTTCTTATCTGAGGAGAAATCAATTGCTCAACACGATGCAGTATCGGTATGATCAATGAAGAAGACCTTGGTCGTCCAATTCGACCAGTCAGCCTACGAAGACATGCTTCGAGCAGGGGGTAGATCTCATTCCCTCTCTGTCCAAGACAACAGGAAATTGCGTAAGGTGTGGATGCCCTGGATATCCCCTACCATTTCTATCGACTCTCTGGTTTCTCCAACCAATAAGGTTGTAGCTTCACAACCTGCGCGCCCCGCGCATAAAACCATGTCTCCTGTCTGTGATGTGGCAGACAAAACTTCTGGCAATGCCTCAGTGCTAGTCCAGAAGTTTACTCCGTGCTTTGCGCATAAAAATCTGTGTCCCGTCTGTGACGTGGCAGACAAAACTTCTGGTTATGCCTCAGTGCTAATCCAGAAGTCTGCTTCGCGCTCTGAGCATAAAATTCAGTCTCCCGTCTGTGACGTGGCAGACAAAATTTCTGATAATGCCTCAGCGCCAATTTAGAAATTCTAAATGCGCTACGTGCGTAAAAAGACATCTTCCCTCCAAAGTAAAGCAGATGGTCCCTGCAATCTATGCAAAGGAAAACAAGTGGCGGATTTCTCAACTTCTCGGCCTTTATGCCCGTAAGAGAAGAATCTGCCCGCTCTCCAGATTACGCGAGAAGCTGATGGCCGATTGAGAACTTCCTCAGTTTTACGCCAACCTGAGCAGAGTTCCAAATTACGCCAGGTCAAGCCCCTCAGCGTAAAGAAAGCCCGGTTTGTGGATAGATAGGCTCCTCATAGATTATGTGCTACTCATATGGCTGAACTGCTGTATATAGGTGGCAGAGAAAGGGTTGGGGTTCCCAATATCCGCATCCTAACTGATGTAAACAGGAAGAACAAGCCTTCATCTTCTTCTTTTGTTAATCCTCCTGACTTGCGTGAATTTCTGATCCATAAGCGCAATGATAGGGGATCTTCCAACATGTCTATTATGCCCCCTAGGGAGCACTGTTGTAATAGTCATAAAATTATAGTTAATTATTGCTGTTCTAAAGCAAAATGGTTAGTTTTCCACTGGTTGAACTACTCTTTGCCTTTACAGGAAGAAGAGCCTATATTTGCATCAGTGAACATGGCTTTACACGTTCTTAGAGGAAGGTCAAATTCAAGACGTCATCCCTCTAGAACTCTAAGACAAAGAAGATTCAATAGACTCCTTGAGAATATTGAAGCTGGGGTGTTCCGAAATACCCATTCGAGGTTACGACAACCGGCTTCGTATTCCTCTGATTCCGACATTGGGGGTCGCCAGTTTCCCGAATCAGACGCTGAAAGTATAGAGTCAATCTCTACAAAGACCTATACTAACCCTTCAATGACATCCAGAGAAATGGAAGTCTATGCCATTGAAGATGAACGCGAAGAGGCTTCCCCATCAGGAAGTACTGATGAACGCATCGCTGTGTTGGAGACATCTCTGAAAGAGATACAGTCCATGATGGAGAATATACACCAGATGATGCTGACTCAACACACAGCTGTTATAGCTCAAGTATCGGTCCCTCCGACTCAAATACGCGTGGGGGTGGATTTACCACCACCTATGCGAGCCAGGAGCCTGCTCTAAATCAAGAGTCAGTAGCTCCTCCACTTCCTAACTCGGAGAATGTATTGCCTCCTGTTGGAGTTACGATATAATCGATCTCTCATCACTCCGTGGTCCCTCTACCAGCTGAAGATCTGATGTAGGTAGTGCGGAAATTCAAAGACCAATTTGATGCCTTAAAACATAAGGATCAGCTCAAGAAATTGGGAATCAACCAGCCTTATCCAACTATCTGGGACGAGATCCCTTTCCCTCCTAAATACAAACCATAGACTATGGCTTTATTTGAGGGAAAGACATCACCGAGTCAGTACATGAATTACTTTAGCATGATGACGGTGTTATTGCAAGGGAATGACGCCCTTCTCACTCGAGTGTTCAAATGCTGTCTCTCGGGAGTGGCTTATCAGTGGTACCGTAGTCTTACGGACAACTACATTACTTCCTTTGAGATTTCAAGCTTTGTTCTTTGCACAATTTTATGAAGGGGGGATGGACATGTCTATGTCCTCTCTCATCGAAGTAAAGCAGAAGGAAAAAGAGAACGTTCGTACTTTCATAGAATATTTTCGTTAAGCCACTTTACAAATGCCTCCCGGAGTTTCAGACTCGACTTTGGTGGACATTTGCAGAAAGAATCTTCTTCCAGTGATCTTGGTGTTCACAGGACCATATCAGTTCCATGATTGGCCCTCGTTCATCATCTCAGCGGTGGCCTAAAGACAACAGTCGAAAGGCGTGTGATTATGGAATTTTGATATCTGCCTCTGATAGAGGCAAGAGGTCATCCTCCAACAGCAACCATCCTCGTGGTTCCAATGAAAAAGAAGCTCTGGCAATCAATACGTCCAGGCAAAAGACTGCGGCAACCACACAGACGAAACCTGGGACTTCCAAGCCCATTGAAGTATACTCTTTTGACGACGACGATATTCCGAGCATATTCGAGTGTCTGGTCAAAAGTGGCAAGATTATCCTTCCTAAGGTAAAGCGGCCTAATGAAGTCGACAGTACCAATAACCTCAAGTACTGTATTTTTTATATGTACATACATCACCCTACAAAGGCGTATTATGTACTAAAGAGGAAAATCCAGGAGTTGATCAACGCTAAGGCCATCACCCTACCCAATAGTGAGAAGACGGTCACAGCCAACATGATCTTTTTTCAATTTGGCAATCTGCCTCCTCAAGAAGTTCCGGATGGTATTGTACCTATTTCTCGGACAACGATGAACATTGTTAATCTTCCTCCGGCCAGGGGTCAAAATCATGACCTGGTACCCCTAACTATCTAGCGTGGCGAGATTATGTAGGTTTATCCAGATCTGGTGTCAGAGATCGAGGAAGAGACTCAAGCTGCTAAGGCTAAGTCAAAAAAGAACTCGAAGCGTAAACCATGTCATATGGTTGCGATATTCTCGACATCAGAAGAAGAGGTTTTGGCTACTGGAACCCGTTCAGGGAAAGCCTACCTCAAGGACTATGGAGGGAATCAGGAAGATGCATTGGCAGACACTTCAGCTACCAACCCTTCAGAACCGGAACCTGTCATACCAGAGGCCGGTCCTTCCAGACCAACTTCGGCGGACAAGGGCAAGCAAAAAGAAGTGCGCTTTGATAAACCTTTGAAGAATATTCAAAACAAAGGTTTGGAGAAGCCATATAACTTCGACATCCTGGCCCAGTTGGCTCATACACCAGCCAGCTTGTCCATTTTTGAACTACTCAGGCTCTCCAAAGATACTCGTCAAGCCCTGAGTGAAGCATTAATGCAGGCGGATGCATACTTGACCCAGCTCAAGTCCCCTGATGAAGAACCTGTGGCATGTCCTCAATGCCATAGTGTGATGGAGGTGGTCCCGAATATCACTTTCACTCAACATGACATGCTGTTGAAACATAACAAGCATGACAGACCCCTCTATTACACCGGATACGTTGATTCCATGGAGGTTAACCGGATTCACATAGATCCGGGATCATCGATCAGTATTATTCCTTAGAGTCTGCTCAGACCGCTGAGGATTCCTACCAGCGAATTGGCTTACACCACCACTACAATCGTGGGCTTTAACGCCAGGAAAAGTAAGACGTTGGGGAAGATTCGTCTGAGGATCCAGATTGGCGACCTCAGATCAGTGGCTACATACTATGTCATTGATTCAGAGGTGTCCTACAACATTCTGCTGAGTAGACCATGGATCCATGATCACAATATCGTTCCTTCGACTTTACATCAATGATTCAAATATGTAGATGCCCAATTCTGCTGAGTAGACCATGGATCCATGATCACAATATCGTTCCTTCGACTTTACATCAATGATTCAAATATGTAGATGCCCAAGGAACGGTACAAACGGAGTTCGCTGACCTTAACCCGTTCAAAGGAGTAGAATCCTACTACTCCGATGCCATGTTGTACACCCAAGACTACACGGAGGAGGTATCAGGCAAGACAGAAGAGGAATCCCACCGGGAGCTAGAAGAACCCTTTGCCGAGCAACCTCTGTCAATCAAGGTAAAGGGGCGAACTACTCGTCCAAAAGTCATGGAACCCATGGCTATCCACCTGAACAAAACCAAGTCACGAAAAGGAGGTGATCCTCTAGTGATCACTTTGAACCAGAAGCCTCCACCTTTGGTCATCAACCTCCGGCGCAACAAGCAGCCGACTGATGTAAATATAACCAGGGATGTGATTTCTGACGATAATAAAGATCATCTTTTCCAGTACATTGACGCTCAAATTCCAAATCAGGAATCCTCTCCCCATAACGATATAGAACATATAGCACAAAAATTCTTGGAAGCTATAGACTCCTATCATCCGTATATGTGGGAAGTAGCGTCACCATCTAATGTTATCACGACATATGGGCCACATGAGGATTCTATCTTTATTGTCCCACCTATTCGTAGCAGTCAACATCCAATAGTCTTCAGTCGCATGCGCAATGAACCGATTGTACAAGAAGATTCTCTCAATGACGATGCTGGTAAAATGCAGGTTCACAGATATAGCCCGCAAGCTTTGAAGATTATGCAAAGTATGGGTTATGACTTGAAGCTAGAACCAGGCCTCAACTACGGAAAAGGCAGGCGAATGCCGTTGCACGATAATCCCTACTGTCAATGAACTCGTTTTGGGTTAGGGTACGTCACTTCCCTTGCAACTTCTGAGTCAAATGAGGATATCTTTTCCTCTTCTCAAGATAGCTCGTCGTCCTCCGGCTCATCTGATAATCTCGAACGAGCATTATCATTAAATATGGTATTGACAGATTCCTTCGAAGCAGACGAACAAGAATCTGAACCGTTTAAGAATGACTCTTGGGCTCAGCAAATGGATACGCAATAGGAACTCCGGTTCGAGCAGAGAGAACCGCCCACTGAAGATAAAGTTATCCAAATTGACGTTGGGGATGAATTGTCACGCCCAGTCCCAAAATAACGAGGGACTAGACACATGGCAATGGCCAGCAGCACACACTGATGGACAAACCCAATTTAATGGATCCATCAGGGCGTACTTAAGCTGTAAAATAAAGTCTACGACAATATGGCACAACTAATCTCATCCACACAAGATAAAATATGATCCACAGATATAAGAAATGTAAATCATCAACCAGTCTCAACAAAGTGCTTCGGGGAACAACCCGATAAAAATCTAATACAATAGTTCAACAGACCAGAATATAAATGACTGAATATAGTAAATACTGAGCATAAAACATAGATGCTCAGGAAAAGTCTTCAGCTAACACCTCGTCCTCGGGTGTCGGTACTGCTCCTGTATCTGCTTCTGCTCATGCTACTGCTGTTGTCCCGTATACCTCGGGATAGATATCGTCTACAAATCCTGGGGAAATAATCTGGTATACAGGTCCTCAGGGGACATAACAAGGTACAGAAATCAACATGCCAAAATACAGTATAATAGTAAATGAGATAAATAGGATAAACTATATAACCATCTATGTGAAATGCAAGATGAGAGAATCACGAGTACTCAGGCTGAGCCACTACAAGCTCTGTGCTGGGGAGTCGGTAGCAGAAGTAATGAGTAATGGGCCAAGCTCGGGTTTCAGAGTCTTGTGCCTCACAATAATAGGGGATATATATGAAATCAGCCTGTAGCCTGTGTGTCTCTCCCCACCCAATGTAATCACACATCTCATGTCCATAACGTCTCATGCACATGGCATGCAAGATCATAGCTAATGCAGCAAGTCATAGAGTATCTAGGAATATAATGTCAATGTCAAATCCTGCATCCTATACAGAATTACCATGAATATCTCAGAAAGATCCTATCTCATGAATAGTGTCAAGTGTCCTGGGTATAATGTACTTGATAAGACAAGAACGAGAATGTAAAGGGGTCACGAATGTCCATCTCTAGATGACATACACAATATCGCGTACGGTGTTGGCACCCGACTAATAATCGGACGCTAAGTAAGTCACACGGTCCTAGGTTAAGCATGCACAATAATATAAATAAAGCAAGAAAAAATGCAACAAGAACTGCAGAGTTGGCAAGGTATACTTGCCCACTGATGTGTAAATAAGTCAAGGAAATACGTAGCAAAGCTGCAGGGTTTGGCAAGGTACACTTGCCTGTGGTTTGAATACCAATAGCTATCCCTATATCAGTGGATCCTGCAGGTACTTCTCCAAAAGCTGTAATAAACATCACCAATAGTCTCATAAAATATCAAATAGCTAGAAACGCTTGTCCTTAAGTCCAATTTGGACACAAGGACAAAAATGACATTTCCGGGTCAAAGCGGGGTCCACATGTGGGCCACTTTGCACCGAAAAATGTGTCAGGGTCAAAGGTCTCCAATTTCGTCAAACTTAGTATAAACAAGTCAGGAACAATGATATGAACCCAACGAAACTTACATAATTGGATTCCGATGAGCCGATCACAAAATCGCCCGTAAAGTGGAGCCTGTGGGGCCCACGATACGCGATTTTATCAACGTTCTCAGAATCGAACCAAACTTGGGTCACTGGACCAGCGTATTGCTACGAGTTCGATGGCACAAGTTTTATCTCGATCCGACGTGTGTACACAAAGTTACGACGTGTTCCAGAATAGGCGGATACGGGACGTTGTCGGCAGATATGCGTTAATTCCGGTGTGCACGCACATCCAAATCAGCTTCTGCGAAATCCCACACGTCCGTATCAACGATGCGCACGTTTCGGTAAAGACCGCGTGAGACCAAGTCATCCCGTTTGGCGGGGCGCACTCAGTTCCCGGGTGAAACAGGGCGTTGATTTTCCTGTTTTTGGATCGTGTTTTGCGATCACCACAGGACGCGACGCACCGAGCGGGTTGCACGGGCATCGAGAGGGTTATACTGTCTACGCGACACAACTGACAGAATGAAAATAGAATCACAAGGAGAGAGAATGGGTTACCTGAACAGGGCTCCGTGAACCGAAGATTTCTTGTGTCCGGGTGACTGTTTCGTGTCCTGCCCGAGTCGACTGTGTCCGGGTTCAGAGAGCGGCTGTGTCCGCTGAGTCGGAGCTAGGGCTACGCTGGCTGAGCTGGTAGAGGGCGGCGTTGCTCGAGGGGAGGCGGTTGTTGGAGTTGGCCGTGGGGGTTCGAGGTCAGGCGGGGTCGTGGTGCTGGGCTAGGGAGGAGCGGAGGTCGGCGAGGGGAGGATGAGGTCGGGGGATGGTGCTGGGCTGAGGCGGAGGGAAGGTGGAGATGGTGGTGTTCGTCGAGGGCGGAGCGGATCGGGGTGAGATGGAGATGGTCGAGGACGGGTGGAGCAACGCTGCAGGCGGTGGTCGAGCGGGGTTATGAAGTCGAGCAAGGAGGAAGAAGGCGACGGTAGTCGAGCGGGTTCAGGGCTGCCGAGGTGTTCGTCGATGCGGCGCTGCGAGTGGGAGAGAGGGATCTGGAGAAAGGCGGCGGCGGCGAAGATGATACCTAGGGTTGCGGCGCGGCTGGGCACGGAAGTCGAGGGGCTTTTATAGGTGGTGAACAGTAAATCCGACGGAGATACGATTATGGTTCGGTTAGGGTTTCGGGTCTGGGTCAGGTTTGATTCGGATCCGACACGACCCGACCCGACCCGTTAAGGCTGGGTTGTTCTGGTTCGGTTTAAATTGGTTTGGTTTGGTTTAATTCAAATTAAACCGGGTTCAGTCAGGGTTTATTTAGGTTTAATTCTACATCAGTTTTTATGGCTTTAAAAATGTTTTCGGAGTCCAATAAATTCACAAAATATTACCCTCTGTCTGGTTTTCCATTTTACACCATAAAATATTATTTCCATAATATTTTAATATCAATTAACAGCATTTAAAAATCTTTTAATCACAAAATACCTTAGTTTTATTTCCAAAAAAATACAAAAAAATTGGGAAAAATATTTTAAAAATTTTAGAAAAAAATCAGGGTGTTTACATGAATTTTCGCCAAAGCCGGTATTTATCAGTAACAATCTTTTCGAAGAAGAAAAGAAAGAAATAATCCAGCTGATAAAAGAATATATCGACGTCTTTGCGTGGAATTATGAGGATATGCCAGGTCTCGATCCAAAAGTGGCTACTCATAAACTCAACATACTGCCCAATTCGAAGCCTGTAAAGCAACATCAACGCCGGTTTCGTCCGGATATGATGGACGCCATCGAAGCTGAAATCAAGAAGTTGATAGCCTGCGGGTTCATCCGGGAAGAACAATATCCTGACTGGGTTGCCAATGTTGTCCCAATCATGAAGAAAGTGGGAAAGTACGTATTTGCATCGATTACCGAGATCTGAATGCAGCCTGCCCCAAGGATGAGTTCCCATTTCCCATTACAGACGTCATGATCGATAATACGTGCGGTTTTAAGCGCATGTCTTTCATGGACAGATTTTTTAGGATACAACCAAATCAAGATGCATTCTGAAGACGAGAAGCATACTACCTTCCGGACACCATTCGGGGTATATTGCTATACGATTATGCCCTTCGGACTGAAGAATACTGGGGCTACGTACCAACGAGCCATGAGTAACATTTTCCATGAGCACTTACGCAAAACAGTAGAATGTTATGTGGATGATATAGCGGTCAAAAGCCGCATCAAGGATAATCACATACAAGACTTGAAGACAGTGTTTGAGTTGATGCGCCAACACCAACTCAAAATAAACCCTACAAAGTCCTTTCTTGGTGTATCTACTAGGAAATTCCTGGGATTTGTCATCACCGCTAAAGGCATTCAAGTGGACCCTGATAAAGTGAAGGCCATCCTAGAAATGCGACCACCTCGCAATCTGAGAGAACTCAGGGGTTTTCATGGTCGTCTGGCTTATATCCGGAGATTCATATCCAACCTCTCTGGGAGATGTCAACCTTTTTCCCGCCTTATGAAGAAAGGTGTATCCTTCGTATGGGATGAAGCCTGTCAGCAAGCGTTTAATGATATCAAACGCTACCTCACTAATCCTCCAGTTCTGGTGCCTCCCGTTATAGGAAGACCATTTTTGTTGTATGTTCGAGCAATGGATCATTCTTTGGGAGCTCTCCTTACACAGAAGAACGATGAGGGTCACGAACAGGCTATCTACTATTTAAGCAGGATGATGGTCGGAGCTGAACACCGGTACAATCCAGTGGAAAAAGAAAGCTTGGCCCTAATGTTCGCCATTCAGAAGACGCGACATTACGTCACAGGCCAGACTATTCATATCATCTCTAGGATCAATCCTATTCGGGTAGATGAACAAGCCAAGTGTTCTTAATTCCCGACTGGCGACTTGGGCGATGTTATTAACACCATATGATATGGTGTATGTCCCTCAGAAGTCCATCAAAGTCCAAACATTGGCTGATTTCCTAGCTGCTTATCCGATTCCGGAAATCTCCAAACTATACGAGGACATTCCCGACGAAGTTGCGTAATATAATTTCACAATAGAAAGTGATACATGGCAGCTATTATTCGATGGTGTCTCCAGGACTGGTGTCACAACCCGCACCCGGGGTAAGGGTACTAGTCGGAAACAACGCCCAGCCTACGCCGCAGAATCGGCGGTAGAACGCTGTCTAGAAAGTCTATCTAATATAATGAACCACCAAAAGATAGTGTACTCAATCACAGAACTAAGATAGAATGAACACGGATCAGATAAGAATAGAATAGTCATCAACTCATGGGTTTAAAATAATACATCAATGAGTCTGAAGAGTAACAAAAATAAGCTGGAGACAAATCCAGTACAAAAGAATACTATCATACTACAAGCTACACTCCAGGGTCAATTGTCTCAGTTGGGATAAGTCCCTCTTTAAGCCAGGGTCTCCGAATCTAAACCCACAACATCCTGGGGTCCATAATAGGTAGGGTACTCCTCAGTGTCATCTGGAAAAATATATCCAGTCAGGAAAGGAGCAGAGTACATCTCTAACAGCAGTTCTAATCCATGATAAAAACTATGTAACAGTAAATAGCTGTGGATAAACAAGATGCACAAAATAGATACAAGAGATATATAGACAATAAGGAAATACTGGAAAGAAATACAATAATGAACATTATGCCAATGAAACAATAATACTAATGACTAAGTGTGTGAGTACTAGCTCAACATGTGATCGGCTTGGGCAAGATACAATGCGGCCTGGCTAATCATACGTGCGGTGCATGATCAACACTATTCGCTTACCAATACTTTATTCAATAGGGATTTGATCACATATCTATACTAATACTCTCCACCCCCAACTGGTATAATAGATCCAACCACGGTATGCTATGGCACTAGATTCCCCAAGAAGATAGCTAGTCTCCCCGAGAATCGGTGTCTGTACATGTACAAGATAACCAATAAAATAATACTTGCACCATATACACCATATACCAAGGAATAACATCTCATAACGAGATCCGGATATACCAATCCGTGTAACCATAATGTCGAGAGAAACATGTAAATCTACACTAGATACAACGAACATAGAGGATATCATAAATGAGAAACTATCAGAGAATGTACTCGCCTAACATCCAAAGAACAGTCTCACAGATGTCTGACTCGGTGCCTCGAAGACCTAGATATGGAATACCATATTAAAACAAGATCCCAGAAAGAGAACAAGTCAAACTAGTCAACTCCTAGGTCAATAAATAAATTCTAAGTCAAAAGTCAACTATGGTCAACTCTAAAGTCAACTAAAGTCAAACCAAGGTCAACCTCACAAGAAATCTATATAAATAATATAGAAATAAAATACAACAATTTAGGAATAAAAATTAGATCCCAAATCATACTCACACAAAGTATACTACTAATACAAATAATATATACCCTAAAATAATATATATACAAACCAATATGTATACAAATAACATAATATATTATTACAAATATTATACAAAACACATATATATACACATATATATATATACAATAATAATATATAAAATATAATTTAAAACTGTCAAAGCGTCACTGAAAACAGTGAACAAAACAAGATAAAATAAAAACAGGTTTAATAGTGACAGTCTTGACTGTCACTGAAAATTCGTCGCAGAAACTCCATATACAAAACCGCTGCTGTCACAGTTTGCTGACAGTTTCAAACTGTCAAAAAAAAAACGTCGCTGAAAGGTTGCCGCTCAAAACTGCCGCAGCATAAATGACAGATCTGTCATTAATGCTGACCACTGTACAGCAGCTGCTGTTCAGACCAAATAATGACAGTTTCACTGTCATAGAAATCACTGTCACCAAAACAAATAAAAATATAAAAATATATATATATATAAATATATATATATATGCAATAATAATCACAATACATATATATAGATAAATAATTATATACTTATATATATATGCCCATATAAACTTATAATTAAATACTAATAGTTATAACACATGCACATATTAATGTTCATATTTTACATGGCTAGAAGCACACCTAAAATATATACATTAATATACAAATAATTATATAATAATTATAAATAATATAATTACACAATTAAACACATAAATATATTTTATAAAATATTTATGTATAATTTATACTATTAACATAAGTACATATATAATTACATGCAAGAAAGCTACATATTATATTTGTACATCATATTAGCACACACAAAAATATATAGATCTATGATACAATAATTACTATAATAAATACACAAAATAAATATATAATATCTATATATATTTAATAATTATATTAAAGAATTTAAACCATACATAATTAGATCTATTCAAAAATCCACACAATTGGAGAGTATCACACCGTATCCCACTAGATCTAGGATACGCATGTGACACGAGTCCAACACACAACCAATTGCACCCCGAAGGATACAAATAAATCACAAATAATATTTATGAATAAATTAAAGTGTCAAAAGTAGATCTATGTGTCCGTGTCAAAATACGACATGTTCAAAGCCCCGTGTCGGAGGAAAACCCCCCAAAATGACACGTATCACCAAATAGTTGGGATATGAACCACATTTACCAAATTATGGATACGACACTAGCCCCAAACACATAAGCTCATGTCCAATTGATCTATAGGATCAATTGATACACACAACAAAATGTAAATTCGGAATTCCAACAAAATTAACACAAAAAGCACCATAACTTTCTCTATGGGTCTCCTATGAACACAAAACAAAGTCCTATGGGTAGTACATACATATAGGTTGATTTTACATGATTAAATCTCAGATTTAAAAGCTATTTAAATGGGAAAATCTGAATTATACCTATTGGAAGATGGATTCTCAATGAAACCTCCAATTGAGAAGAACTTGCTTCCAAATTGTAGATCCTTGCTCCTCTATGTAGTTCCTTACTTCCTTCTTCTAGATCCTTGCTTCCTCCTTCTCTAATGGTGAATTGGGAAGAATTTGGAATGAATTTGGTAGGGAATTGGAATAGGAATGGAGGGAATTTGGGAGTGGGAAATTCTAGATCTAGATTTGGAATGAGAATGAGAGGAGAGAGAAATTTCCCCCCTCTTTTAATAGCCCGGCCTTGCCCCTCTCTCAAGCAATTGTAAAATGTCCAATGTACCCCTTGGGGCCTCTCATGAAGAAATAATTAAGGAAGGAAGCTTCTAGTCTAATCACTTAATTAATTTAATCCATCTTCTTAACTATGGGCTTTCTAAATGGGCCAAATCTAACTATTTAATTCATGTTGGTCCATGGGTCCAAACTACACTAGTTGGGTCCACTAAAATAAGTCCAAAATAATTAAATAACATCCAAAAATAATTAAATAATACAACAAAAATTATTTTCCATGCACAATATTTATTTAAATAGGAAATTACTAAAATACCCTTTTTTCTAAAATGTGGTAGTGACAACTGGTCTTAGGGGAAACGTAGTCTCAGGAGTAGGAATTGTCCTGGTCACTCCTGATAAACTCATTATCTATCGAGCATATTCTCTTAGCGAGCTTTGCTCTAATAATGTGGCAGAGTATAATGCCCTACTCATCGGACTCCAAGTCGCTAGAGAATTGGACGTCGAATATCTGGAATCTTTCGGTGATTCTCTGCTGATCGTCAATCAACTCATAGGAATAAATAAAGTCCGTAATCCAGACCTCATTCCTTATCACCAAGCAACGATCGAGATAGCCATGTCTTTCAAAGGGTTCTTCCTAGAGCATGTGCCTCGATCTCACAATCTGGAAGCTGATGCCCTGACCAGTCTAGCTGCAGATTTAGCTACTCCTATAAGAAGGCAGAATTCGGTGATCCTTCTTAACAGAGATTTAATCTGTGTGAAAAACAACTTTCACATAGAATGCAGCTACGTTGTGAACACAGATCCTCCCAAGAGAGACTGGAGAAGTCCCTTTATAGATTTCGTGGCATACGGGATCTTACCGGAGGATCCTAAAGAAGTAGTATCCATCAAAAGACGATCATTACGCTTCTATTTTGATGCGTCATCACAATGTCTATATCGCCGAACCTACGACGGACTGCTATTATGATGCCTCTCCGATGATGAGGCACAACGAATTATCCATGAAGCTCACGATGGCGTATGCGGATCTCATCAACCCGGTCCTAAGATACAGGATCGTATCAGAAGAATGGGCTATTACTGGCCTACTATGATCACAGATGCAATAAAATATGCAAGACAATGCAAAGCCTGTCAGGTTCATACAGATTTTATTCGTCAACCTTCTGAACATTTATATCCTACGGTTGCATCCTGGCCTTTTGAAGCATGGGGTATGGATATCATTGGTCATATTCACCCGTCTTCTTTCAGAGGTCATCGGTTCATTTTGGCCATTACGGATTATTTTTTTAAATGGGCAGAGGCAATCCCCCTTGCTGAGGTAAAGACATCCAACATGATCAGCTTTATCAAGCACCATATTATTTATCGCTTTGGGATACCCCGAAAGATAACTCATGACAATGGGCCTCAATTCATCAGCCAAGCATTTTACCGATTTTGCGATAAGAATCGGATACAAAATATGGCCTCTACGGCATACAATCCTACTGCTAATGGTTTGGCGGAAGCTTTCAATAAAACCATTATCAAACTCTTGAAGAAGTTTGTTTCTTTGAACAAAAGAGATTGGAACGAGAAGCTAGGAGAATATCTATGGGCATACCGCACAACGGTACGAACACCGACAGGGTGTACCCCATTCTCATTGGTTTACGGGAGTGAAGCAGTTCTCCCCATTTAAGTTCAAATTCCTTCACTCAGAATAGCGGTGGCTAATGAGTTGACTCAGAAAAAGAATGATCTACTACAACTTTAAGAGCTAGAAGGATTAGACGAGAAATGCCTTCTAGCCCAACAGCGTATCGCGTTCTACCAGGCACGCATTTCCAGAGCTTTTAATCAAAAAGTGAATGAAAGGGTGTTCAAAGTTGGCGAGCTAGTTTTAGCTGTGAAGAGGCCAATGATCATTACTCACAAGAGTAAGGGTAAATTCTAGCCCAAATGGGAAGGCCCTTATGTGATCGAGACGACATTCTCAAACGGTGCTTACAGATTAGCCAAGCCTAACGGAGACTTGTTAATGGCTCCTATCAACGGCAAATTCCTGAAGAGGTACTATGCTTAATCTCTTTTGCTCAAATAGAGGATGATGAAGATCTCATTCTGACAACACTACGTCCAAATAACTAGTTGGAGCATATTCTATCATGTCCATATAACCTCTAAATAGATATGTTCAACTAATTTGGAACTTTAAAACCTATCACTTCCATATTACCTATGATAGTGTTTTGTATACAAATTTAGTTGGGGCATATTCTATCATGTCCATATAACCTCTGAATAGATATGTCCTGCTGAAGCTTACCGAAGGGATATCACGTCCATATCACCTCTGATATCACTTTCACCCTAACCTATCATCTATATTCAAAAAATGATGGGTCCACCAAAGTCAGATAAAGTCTTTTTATTATCTCCAGAAAGAGCAAGTTACATATAAAAGCAAAAGGTACATCATTCGGGAGGAGCAGTTAAGTCGCGAATCTGTCGCGCTAGAGAGGCCATTCTTTCATTCCTGGAGCTCAAAACTGTAGCGCGAGCCTGTTCCAACCTTGCCTCATCATTATTCAAGGCAGATATTTTAGACCGAGCACGTACAAAATTTGCGTGGAGGACACCCACACGTGCCAGGTTCTGCTGAGCCGCTTCCATTCGGTCTTTCAACACATCTCTAGCTGCCGATGAGGCGAGAGCCCTCTCCTCTGCCTGAGCGAGTTCATCTTTCAATTTGCGGACCCTCGCTGCCTCTTCCTCATATTCGGCTTCACACTTAGCCAGCTGGGGAATGACATACTCCAATACGGTACACTCTTCATTCATCTCTTGCTGCTGAGCCTCGATGGATTGCTCAGAGTTTCCATCTCCCCAACAAGCCTCGCAGTCAAAGAGTCATACTCAGCCTGAATGAGGTCATCAATGCTGCCTTGGGATAGTTGTAAATAATTGTTAATGGGTTATTCTAAACCATTAACTATTTGCTCCAGCTCATCAGCTCTCCCAGTGTCGTTGAAATCTCTGATCGGCGCTATCGTAAACTGGGAGGACCTCCTCAGAGCCTCGAAGTCTAGATTCTTCTCCAGCACCATTGATATCAGTATTTTCAAAGTGGTATAGAAAATACTAGTATACTGTTCAACTATCATGGCGAGATCCGAATGGACGCTGGGAGTGGCTGCAATATCGACGAATCCCCTTCCAGGAACGACTACAGAGGGTGTCGTCACAATTGTCGCTTCAGCAGATGGCGCGACAAAAGTAGAGACACCAACAACGGTCGAAGTGGCTGGCATACTGGAAGGAGGCATAGTCGTGATGACAGGCTCATCCTCCTCTGAATATATTGGGACTGTATTGGGCGAGCCGGCACCCGAAATGTTTCCTCTTCAAAGTTGGGCACCTCCGTGTCATCGGTAGGAGCTGCAACAAAGCTAAAAGTTGCGTCGACGCTGCCCTCCCCGTTGATGTCTTCCCTTGAAAAGAAGATAAGGGAAAGTTAATATCAACATGATGTTAATTTTTCTAAAAATAGGCGTAAAGACGATATTTACCCATGGCCGATGGTATATATGTCGCGTCTGCAGCCAATACAGCTAAATCATTTCTTAATGATGCTAAGGAGCTATCATACCTGGAGAAGGGGGTGCACCAAACGACGTCTGAGGGTAGTCATCCAAGTCTTCACCCAGATCCAATCGAGGTTCATCGGGTGGAATCTTGCTGGGGATACTTACAGATGAAGAAGGGCCTGGACCCATTATTGGACTGGTGTAAAACCCCCTTCCTAGAAAAACTTATATACCTTTTATTTATTAATTATTAATTAAATTGTATTAATTAGGTCTAAATAGGAGAAATAGATTTTTAATAATTTTTATGTTAGGTGTTCGGGCACTTAGATGACTTATGGGACCATCAGGAATTTTTCGGAATTTATTCCATGTAGGAGACCCCTTGAGCTGTTGCTAGCCTAGCGATGTGCAATACCCTAATCTATAAATTTTCTTATGAGTATATATACATATATATATGTATATACAAATATATATATATATGTATATATATATTTTATAAAGGAAAAGAAAGAAAGTAAAAGAATTTAATAAGTAACTAATAATAATAATAATAATAATAATAAGACCCTTCAGCAACTTGCTTAAGACCATTCCAGCAACATGCTTAAGACCCTTTAGCAATTTACTTGCAATTCCTAAGCCCCGCCCCTTAGTATACTACTAGCCTACTTAGCAAAGCAACTTAGTTTGCTTATTCCCATCAGCAACCCACCTAAGTCAACCCGCCAGCTTATTGCTTCAAAACTGTGCGTTAAGCACAGAGACCCGAACCCCTCCAAACCGCTCCATCCGTTCCTTCTCTATCTCCCTATAATATATATATATATATATATATATATATATATATATATATATATTTCTCTCTCAAACCCTAACCTAAATCTCCAGACCTACTCTTCCCATCTAGAGCCATCACCGCAGCCAGAGAGCCCCACCAAGCCATCCAACCATCCCGACGACGCCGACCTCGCATCCTGCAGAATTCCACTCGAGGCACCGTCGCTCCGGCGTAATTTCCCGTCGGCTCGCTCAACCAAACGCTGTTCCATTTTTATCGGTATGATCATCCCTTAACCTTCTCCAATATCTATTTTATAGCCAACCTCGGAAAACGTGCACCCCTAGGTGAAAAATAGCGTCCAAAGTGGGCGGAGCAGACAGAATTCTGGAATCGCAGAATTCCAGAATGACCACCCGTATTGCCGAGTTCGTATCTCCCACCACAGAGATCCAAATTCGGCGATTCTTTTTGATACCTGTAGAATACTTGACCTAGTTTATTTTCTGTTAAATAACCCTATGCTATTAGTTGCTGTGGACATAATTATATTCGTCACAAAACTGCGCGCAACCATTTTTTCCAGATTTCCAAAAGTTAGAAAAAGGAGCGCGCCCTGCCAAACGGGACTGCTCCGCCGTGTGCCAAGTGTACCGAATGGTGCACGCAGCGTAACCGGACACATAAAAATTCGTAGGAACTGATTCGGACGCGTGTGCATGCCGTAATCAGACCGTATCCGTGGACACATTTCGTGTCGCAACTTTTGTGGAACTCGCGCATATTTTGTGCACGCTTGTCAGATTGAGACGAAACTTGCGCCACTAACTCGTGCTAATGCGCTGGTCCTGTGACCCAATTTTCATGCAATTCTGAGACGGTTGACCAAATCGCCAATTGGCGGGTCCACAGTTGACTTTTTGGACAAAATTCTGTTCGACCCATCGGAATCCACATTTGGACATACCGTTGGATTCGTATTGATATCTAGAGTTGTTTGACCTATAGTTTGTCCCATTTAGAGACTGTTACCCTTGGCACACTTTTCGGTGCAAAGTGAGCCACACGTGGACCCTACTTTTGCCCGAAATTATTGTTTTGCCCCTGTATCCAAATTGGACAAAAGGGATGTATTTTTTAGCTATTTTGCTCATTTCGAAAATATTGGTGATGTTTATTTCAGCATCCGGAGACGTTTGTTCGGAGTCCTTAGTTCCAGGTTCAGTGTCCTTGACATTTGGGCGCGTACACTTTACAGATTTCTTGCCAGGCAAGTATACATTGCCATTGTACTATTTTTACATTCCATATGAGGCATGCATGTTTACTTTATGTTTATTTAGTTCATTTATTTTAACTGTTATATAAACTGCGCGTCCAAGGAAACTTGGGTGCAACGACGGTGTCGTCGTACTATGTTTTTATTTATGTATATGCATTGGACCTACTTTATGAGACTACCCCATTTTCATGAGGTATTTATGTCTCATTGGCCATGACAGTATTCTAACACGAGTGTGAGTCACATGTAGGACACGGACTTGCATACTCGGCTGGCCACCGGTACGTATAGGTCGTGCAACGGATTGAGGTAACTGCCAATAGAAACTTTGCATGCTAGTAGACCTGGTAGTTATTAGAGGTATTATCGTGTCATGGACATGACATGCTTAGAGCATTGGGTGGGAAGAACAACAAGTAAGGCATTTGGGCTCCTTTGCACTTTCCTTGTGTAACCCGTACGCTCCGCCGGAGATGCGCGGTCATGATGACACCTATACTACTTGGCGGGCCTCCGCCGTTCAAAAGACGACGTGCCTTTGTAGGCCCCTGGATCTCCAAGAGAACCATGCCAATCCTATTTATGGCCAGATAGCCCACTTGTTAGAAAGTTGTTCTCAAACTGCATTCACATAGATGGTTAGGCGACCCCAATGGATGTTTATTTTCAGTACTTTATTGGCATGTGCTTTTTGTATCTTGTTACGTCCCTCTGAGGACCTGGTCCCTTCCAGATATAGGTGAGCAGGAGTACCCACAGGAGTATGGACCTGGACCTGACGCTACCTATCAGTCTGAGGAGATCTTACCTTCTGATTATATGTGATTCATTGCAGCTGTTTAGAGATGCTAGTTGCTATTCTTTTCTAGACATTTATTCTTATATTAGAGTTATTCTCTTCTCTCTTTAGTAGTTTATTATAGTCGATTTGCAGTAGATTTGTTTCCACCCGACTATCACACTTTGAGATTACTATTTGAGACTGCTTCTTTGATATTCATTTATTGATTTCCATTATTCTATTATTTGTGCTGTGGATGAGATATAGAACTGCGTGTGACTTGTTGTGACATATATTACCACTGTGGATTGGATATTCATGTACAGCGTACGTGTGTATATGGTTTCCATATATTGGAGTTCGTATACATACGGCTGGCGTGTTACGTATTCCTAGTCCTACGTATTTTGGGACTGGGGTGTGACATGTTTTTGTGGTGGCCCATGCAGGTTAAGAATATATTGTCTCGGTTACGTAACGGTACCGAACAAGCCTGCGTATAGGAATAGAGTATAAGGATCTCATCCACGCTTGATTGAAATTCATCCTTCCTATTTTATACTTGCATCATGTTTGATTCATGTACTTTTTTTAATTATTTCGTACATCAACTGCAGAGAGATAGATTTGCAGAATGGATGTACTGCCGCCAATGGCAACACAACTTCTGGAGTCAATGGTCAGACTCAAGGAGGGACCCCAACGATTCCTAGGCTTCCGGGACCAGATGGACAGACTCACACCCCAGTTCCATCTGATCTTCCCACTTCACCTATTGGGAACCTTCCACCTGTCCCAGTACCGCAAGATGGCCAAGCGTAGATGTTCCAATTCTTTCAGATGATGATACAGGAACAGAGGCAGCAGGCAGCCGAGCAGAGGCAGCAGACAGCCGAGCAGAGGCAGCAGGCAGCTGAGCAGAGGCAAGAATTTTTGGCAGCACTGGAGAGGATGGCTGCACATGCTACTGTACCAGCCCAAGCACTAGCTCCAGTACCTCAAGCTAGGGTTGGATCAGTAAAGGATTTTGTTCAGATCGGTACAAGGCAATACAAGGGCACTGAGAGCCCGGAGGAGACCACCAGCTGGATCACTCACACGCAAAAGCTATTGGAGGCATCGCAGTTACCTACGGACCTATGGATGACGGGTGTACAGACGCTTCTAGATGGTAAAGCCCCTCACTGGTGGGAATCCATGGAGCGCCAGTTGGGTACTGTCACTACCCAATTCTAGAAAATAGGGTTATATTTTTTTTTATTTGATAAATAGTGTATTGTATTTAATTATTTATATTTATAATTAATTAGTGCTTGTCTTATTTTTATTTTGATTGTTTTAGGGTTTTGGCTAGCCTAGACCCATGTCAGACCCTAGTGGACCCATGTTCGACCCAGCCCACACCCTTGTGAGAATTATTTTTGGGGCTTAGATTTATTATTTTATATTTAGGAGGTTAGTTGGAGAGATTTGGAACTAGTTTGAGCGCATTTGGAGACCCGAAACCCAAAACCGAGTTACGGGAGGGCATTTTGGTCATTTGGACTTAGTGGAACCCCCTTTATTACCCATGGCCGGCCCCTACCTACCCATTTCTGTGAGAACACAGCAGCCCCCACCCGATCACAGCAAGCACAGCCCCCCCTCTTCATATTCTTCACTTCTTCTTCTTCTCCACTTCTTCTTCTTCTCCTTCTTCCTCCAAAGTAAGTCTCTTCTTCCATTTTTCTTCTTCTTTCTTCCATTCCTTCTTCCTTAAGCTAACCCTAACCTTACATTTTCTCTAACCTAGGTGTGAGGAGCTTAGATATAGTGTGAGAGTTAGAATTGGTGGCCTGGAGCTTGAGGGAGGTGAATTCTAGGGATTGTGAGACTTTGGCCTTGGGATTCCAACTCCCAAGAGGTAAAACCTAACTTTCCCCTTCCTAATTATTTTTGTGTAGTGTAATTAGTGTTGTAGAACCCTCCTAGACCCTAACCCTACCCGTAGGAGGAAGTTGGAACTAGTTTGGGTGAGTTTAGAGACTTTGACATTAGGTTTTGTGTCGAATTCGGATGGAATCCGAATTTGGCCCAATTTTGGGTGATGCCCTAGGTTAGATGGACCTAGGTAGACGTTGTCGGGTGTCTAGAGGGTGAGTGCGTGTCTCCGTTCGGACACGGGAAGCCGTGTCGCGGAGAAACGGGCGTTTCGGGCGAAATTGGGGCTTTTCGTCGTCGCCGATTCTAAGTGCGTGTGCGTTTCCGCCACGGGCCTAGAATCGACGTGGGAGCACATTTTCTAGGATATAGACATCGTGTAGAGCGCGTGGATAAATTTTGGGCCGATTCCGAGTTCGTTTGGTGTGCGTTTCAGGAGGTTTTCCGAGCCGCGCACCACGTGTTCGTCGAAATGACCGAACGGCCATTTCGACTTGGTTTCCTCGTTTCGGTTTTGTGCGTGCGTTGGGTTAGTATCGGGGAGTGTGTGCTAGAGTTTTCGGGCTATATTTTATATATTTTAGGGTATTGGTGAGTGTCGGGGTCGTTGGGCGTGAGTAGGGCGTGTGGTTTGAGTGTTGTGTGCGTGGTTGTGTTTGTATTGATATGTGTCTATATATATATATATTTATATATATGTATGTGTGTTTATGTATATATATTTATATATATATGTGTGTATTTATATTTATGTACTTGTATATGTATATGTCTATGTGTATATATATATATGTATATGTGTAAGTGTGCTTGTGTGTGTGTATGTATATATATATATATATAGGTGTATGTATATATATATAGTTGAGAGTGTGTGTAGATATATATATATATATTAAGTGTATATATATATGTAGCTATGTATATATATTTATGTGTGTGTGTGTTTATAGTGTTGTGAGTGTGTGTGTATTAATGTGTGAGTGTGTTAGTGTGTGTGTTAGAGTGTGTAGATGAGTGTATATATATATAGATATCGAGTTATAGATATATAGATATATATGTATGTATATATATATATAGATAGTGATATATATATATGTATATATATGGATGTGTGTGTGTGTGTATGTGAGATGGGGGGGGGGAGGCAGCCACCACTGTGCAACAGCAGCAGCAGCTGCTGCCCCCACAGCAGCAGCAACAAGGGGCAGCAGCAGCACAGCAGCATCATCAGCTGCAGCAGCAGCTTTGAGAGCAGTAGCAGCAGCAATGCGAAGCACAGCAGTAGCAGCAGCAATGCCAGGAAGCAGCAGCAGCGCGTTGGCGAGGCGAGTAGCGAGGGATGGATAGCTAGCTAGATTAGAGAGATAGATAGGTAGTTGGATAAATAGGTAAGATAAGTTATGGATAATTAGATAGATAGATAGATAGATATTGATAGATAGATAGCTAGGTATTTAGATAGATAGATAGATACTAGATAGGTAGATAACTAGATTCTTAGATATACCTATCTAAGAGATATAAATATCTATATGCCTAAGTTATATACATATATAGGTGTATAGGTAAGATAATGGGTAATCGGGTAAATGTGTGTGGATATCTATATACATAGGTATATAAATACTTAGATATATATAAATATAGTAGATATCTATATTATCTAGCCTAGATTAATAACTAGGTATATAATTAATAGCTAGGTAGCTAGTTAGAGGGTTTTAGAGCGAAACCTCAATACCTTGAGATACCGAGGTATCTCGATACCTTAAGATATTCAAGGTATTGAGTTTCGAGCGGGGTATTTGAGCATTAGCCTAGGAAATGCTTGGAAGTGATTTTTATATGTTTATATATATATAATTACGCGTGCTAGCATAGGTTTTAGCGGGTTTAGGCGGGGTACGTGGCCTAGGGCGAGGTATCGGATACCGAGGGTATCCCGGTATCTCGATTAGGCGAGTTTGTGAGTTTAGTAGCTTTATGAGCTCGGTTTGACCTAGAATTTCAGGGGCACCCTAGTTTGACCTAGCTTTGACCATAATTGTCCCCGTTGACCGTAAAAGTCAACGTTTGACCTAGTTTTGACCTAGAGTTGACTTTTTGGACCCCGGGTTGACTTTTTGACCCGAATTTCACCGGTTTGACCCGTTCGACCTAGAATAGCCCTAGAAGCCTGTTTTTAATTATTTTATATCAGTTTAAATGCTTAGAACCCTGTTTAATCCTTGCTTTTCGCATTAGGTCCTTGCGACACCGGTCCGGATCTCGATCCTCATCAGTTGCTCAGGACATCAGGCGAGTACCTACCTCTGATAGTTTCCATTTCATGATAGCGTTTATATCACCTGTTCTAGAACTGTAATACTTGATTCTGACACTTTATTACACGAGCTGGTACTAGTGGATCCCGTCATGAGGTGCTATCCCCCTTACCGTGTTCAGCGGGTACTCTATCACGTGTATTTCATCATGTGCTTCGGGTATTGATTATCATGTGCTATCATGTGCTTCTTGTGCTCTCGCCTTCGTGTGCGCGAGCTATTATCATGTACGTAGCGTGTTGTGGTTGGATCCAATGGTATTAGTGGGGGAGGGGAGTAGTGAGTTGGTTATATGATCAAAGCCAAACAGTTTTCATGTGTATGTCGGTTATGCAACTCACGCATAACGGAGTTATCGTAGTAACTTTCATGTGCAACCTAAGCCGATCATATAACGAACTTGTGCTCAAGGCACTTAGCTAGTATTCATGTTTCTCACCTGCAGTTACTTTTCCACTACTTGTATTGTTCTCCAGTTTACATTGCAGCTACTTATTGTGCTCCAGCATATATTTATTTCATGTGCATCTTGATTACTTTTCTATTGCTCGTCATATACACCTTACCATGTATTTGGAGTTGCTTTCAGAGTTATGTACTTCGCTCCAGTCCTGACTAGGCATATTTTTTCCAGAGGATCCTGAGGACTATTGCCCTACGTTCTACGGGCCTGGTATTGTCGACTGTTGTGACCCCGTGATCGAGGAGGAGTGCGCCGAGGAGACGCCGTTAGCACCCTAGTTAGCTAGGTGGGTTTCCTGGGTTATTTCCAGTGGGTTGTATTTTGGATGACTGTACTTATTCTTTTGTGCTTCTGTGAGATGTTGTAGCTTTTAGACTTGGACTGTATTATTTTGGATTGTCTTGCTCTCTTGGTTCTGGTTTTCTTTGTTTATATCATATCGTGCTTATTTCTTCCCCTAGATTTTGTGATTGAGATTCATATATATATTGCGTGGTTGCCCTCCTTCGGGAGAAGATTATTTTGATATATATATTGCGTGGTTTTGCCCTCCTTTTGGAGAGGTCATGCCGGCTTTTTCATTGAGATATAGATAGATATGGTTGACCTAGAACGGACCTTTACAGCGTTCTACCGCCGATTCTGCGGCGTAGGCTGGACGTACCCACGGCTCATGCCCGATTTTCGGGTGCGGGTCGTGACATATTTTTGGTGGTGGCCCATGCAGGTCTGCTTTTTAGGGTTACCTGCAATAGGATATAGGAGATAGGCTGAGAGAGAGTGTGCTCAATCACAACTAGGACCCTTCCTGCTTCCTTTTGCTATCTTTAATTCTTCTAAAATTGTTTTCTTTTGCAATATTATTGTCCTTCTTTGATGATATCGTTTCTTGTACCATATTGACTTCTTTTGATCTGTGTTCTTCTTGATTCTATTCCAGCACTTGCTTTATTTGATTCTGGTGCTTCCCATAGCTTTGTGTCTGTATCTTTTGCTGTTAGACACCATCTTGTTGCTGAACCTTTAGCTAGACTCTGCAAGATCACGACCGGGGGTGGTATCATCCTAGTCCGTGATGTTTGCAGAGACCGGAGAGTTACCTTGGGAGGCCGGGAGTTGAGTGTGTGCCTACTCGTAATGCCACTTCCGAGCTACGATGTTGTACTCGGGATGGATTGGTTGAGTACGCATTGTGCTAGTATAGATTGTCGTGGAGGCAGAGTTTTGTTCAGTCCGCCGGGTGAGCCAGAGTTTCAGTTTGCCAGCGGAGCAGACCGAGGGAGTCTTCTGCGGAGCCCTGGTGGTAGAGCCGAGGTCACTACATCCACTGATAGAGGATTATATAGATGTCTTTCCGGAGGAGTTGCCAGGGTTACCTCCGGACAGAGACGTGGAGTTCTCTATAGACTTGGTGCCAGGCGCGGAGCCGATATCCCAGCACGTCTATAGAGTCAGCAACAGTGAGCTGATAGAGTTGAAGAAGCAGGTGGATGAGCTTCAGGACAAGGGATTTATCAGATCTAGTTCTTCTCCGTGGGGTGCTCCGGTACTTTTTGTGCCGAAGAAGGATGGGTCGATACGGATGTGTATCGACTACAGGGCTCTGAACAACCTCACAATCAAGAACAAGTATCCGCTGCCGCGTATTGATGATCTATTTGACCAATTGAGTGGAGCATTCCAGGATTGATCTGAGGACAGGCTACCACCAGGTGAAGGTCAGGAAGGAGGATATTCCGAAGACAGCTTTTCGGACCAGATATGGACAGTATGAGTTCTTGGTGATGCCGTTTGGGTTGACCAATGCCCCGGCAGTGTTCATGAATCTGATGAACAAGGTGTTCCATCAACATCTGGACAGGTTTGTGGTGGTATTTATAGATGATATCTTGGTGTATTCGAAGACCCCAGAGGAGCACGAGGAGCATCTGAGGATAGTGCTGGAGACTCTCAGGAAGGAGGAGCTTTATGGAAAGCTCTCGAAGTGTGAGTTCTTCCTTGACAAGGTTGAATTCCTTGGTCATGTGGTGACTGGAGAGGGTATCTCGGTGGATCCGAGAAAGATCGTGGCAGTTGAGGCATGGAGTGCTCCGAGTTCAGTAGTCGAGGTCAGAAGTTTCTTGGGACTGGCAGGCTACTACAGGAGATTTGTTCAGGATTTTTCCCGGATTGCAGAGCCGTTGTCCAGGCTGACCCGGAAGGACGTGGAGTTTGTTTGGTCAGAGAAGTGCCAGATCGCCTTTCATGAGCTGAAGATGAGGTTGACGACAGCTCCAGTGTTGACGTTGCCATCAGGTTCTGGAGGATTCACTATCTATAGTGATGCATCGGGGAAGGGACTGGGTTGTGTGTTGCAGCAGAATGGGAGGGTGATTGCCTATGCTTCCAGGCAATTACGTCCTCATGAGAAGAACTACCCTACCCACGATTTGGAGTTGGCAGCGGTCATCTTTGCTCTTAAGTTGTGGAAACACTATTTATACGGAGAGCGTGTGGAGATCTTCACAGACCACAAGAGCTTGAAGTATGTGTTTACCCAAAAAGAGCTGAACATGAGGCAGAGGAGATGGTTGGAGTTGATGAAAGACTTCGACATATCATTGCAGTATCATCCAGGGAAGGCGAACATAGTTGCGGATGCATTGAGCAGGTATCCGGTAGCTATGTGCCTGACTACAGATCGTTATCTTCTGGCAGATCTAGAGAGCTTGGGCATTGAGGTGATAGTGCCTGGAGTTGAGATGCAGATGTGGGGACTGCAGATTCAGTCAGAGTTGGTAGACCGGATCAGGGCTACGCAGTTTGAGGATGAGTCCCTGAGGAGCATCAGGGAGTAGGTTCAGATGGGTTTAGCAGACGACTTCACCATTGCTGATGATGGTTCATTGCGGCACGGTACCAGGTTGTGTGTGCCGAGTGGGTCGTTGCGCGAGGAGGTTCTCCAGGAGGCGCATCGATCCCAGTACTCTATGCATCCCGGTGCCAACAAGATGTATAGAGATCTGAGACAGCATGTATGGTGGTACGGGATGAAGCGGGAGGTAGCGCGCTTCGTATCCCGATGCTTAGTGTGCCAGCAGGTGAAGGCGGAGAGGCAGAGGCCAGGAGGATTACTCCAGCCGCTACTCATTCCGGAGTGGAAATGGGAGCATGTGACCATGAATTTTGTTTCTGGGCTTCCCCGTTCTCCAGGCGGGAAAGATGCGATTTGGGTCATCGTGGACAGGTTGACCAAATCGGCCCACTTCCTACCATTCAAAGTGGGTACGTCTACAGAGCGACTAGCAGAGATGTATGTGTGCCAGATAGTCAGACTGCATGGAGTTCCAGTGAGCATAGTATCAGATCGAGACAGTCGCTTTACTTCGCATTTCTGGAGGAGTCTGCAGGCTAGCTTGGGCACCCAGCTCAAGTTTAGTAGTGCGTATCACCCACAGACAGATGGTCAGTCAGAGAGGACCATTCAGACACTTGAGGACATACTTCGGACCTATGTTTTGGATTTCAGAGGCTCTTGGGAGGATCACTTGCACTTGGTAGAGTTTGCTTACAACAACAGCTACCAAGCCAGTATCGAGATGTCACCTTTTGAGGCATTGTATGGACGGAGGTGTCGTACTCCGTTGTCATGGGATGATGTAGGTGAGAGAGCTTTGCTTGGCCCGGAGATGGTGGTTGATGTAGCGGAGAAGGTCAAGCTCATTAGAGATAGACTTCGGGTGGCGCAGGACAGGCAGCGGCATTGGGCCGATAGCCACCGGAGACCTTTGGAGTTCGAGGTATAGCTTAGAATCTAGATTTTGTTCTTGTGTTTGCTTGTGATTGCTTGTTTTAGACTAAGTGCAGAGACCTTGTTTGTGCTAGGTTGGAGATCTGGTATTCCTGAGGATTTCTCCGATGAGGGGCACTATTCGCTTCGGTGGAGGCGAAAAGCTTAGCCCACGTTTTGTTGGACCCTTCCGTATCCTCGAGAGGGTCGGCGCCGTGGCGTATAGGCTTGAGTTGCCGCCTACGCTGGAGGGAGTTCATGATGTGTTCCACGTGTCGCAGTTGAGACGGTACGTGGCGGATCCCAGTCACTTATTGGATCACTCGGAGATCGCAGTGGGCCCTACTCTTAGCTATCCAGAGCAGCCGGTGGAGATTCTGGATCGGCGGGAGAAGGTGTTGAGGAACCAGACTATTCCCTTGGTTCGCGTCGCGTGGAGGCATCACTCTCCAAGAGAGTCGACCTGGGAGAGGGAGGATGAAATGCGCGAGCGATACCCCTATCTCTTCGAGCCCTGAGGTATGGTTCTTTCTTGCATTCCTGTCCTAGTTTCGTCTTTAATTTCGAGGACGAAATTATTTTACGGAGGGTAGACTTGTCACTACCCAATTATAGAAAATAGGATTATATTTTTTTTATTTGATAAATAGTGTATTATATTTAATTATTTATACTTATAATTAATTAGTGCTTGTCTTATTTTTATTTTGATTGTTTTAGGGTTTTGGCTAGCCTGGACCCATGTCAGACCCTAGTGGACCCATGTCCGACCTAGCCCACACCCTTGTGAGAATTATTTTTGGGGCTTAGATTTATTATTTTATTTTTAGGAGGTTAGTTGGAGAGATTTGGAACTAGTTTGAGCGCATTTGGAGACCCGAAACCCAAAACCGAGTTACGGGAGGGCATTTTGGTCATTTGGACTTAGTTGAACCCCCTTTATTACCCATGGCCGGCCCCTACCTACCCATTTCTGTGAGAACACAGCAGCCCCCACCCGATCACAGCAAGCACAACCCCCCCTCTTCATATTCTTCACTTCTTCTTCTTCTCCACTTCTTCTTCTTCTCCTTCTTCCTCCAAAGTAAGTCTCTTCTTCCATTTTTCTTCTTCTTTCTTCCATTCCTTCTTCCTTAAGCTAACCCTAACCTTACATTTTCTCTAACCTAGGTGTGAGGAGCTTAGATCTAGTGTGAGAGCTAGAATTGGTGGCTTGGAGCTTGAGGGAGGTGAATTCTAGGGATTGTGAGACTTTGGCCTTGGGATTCCAACTCCCAAGAGGTAAAACCTAACTTTCCCCTTCCTAATTATTTTTGTGTATTGTAATTAGTGTTGTAGAACCCTCCTAGACCCTAACCCTACCCGTAGGAGGAAGTTGGAACTAGTTTGGGTGAGTTTAGAGACTTTGACATTAGGTTTTGTGTCGAATTCGGGTGGAATCCGAATTTGGCCCAATTTTGGGTGATGCCCTAGGTTAGATGGACCTAGGTAGACGTTGTCGGGTGTCTAGAGGGTGAGTGCGTGTCTCCGTTCGGACACGGGAAGCCGTGTCGCGGAGAAACGGGCGTTTCGGGCGAAATTAGGGCTTTTCGTCGTCGTCGATTCTAAGTGCGTGTGCGTTTCCGCCACGGGCCTAGAATCGACGTGGGAGCACATTTTCTAGGATCTAGACATCGTGTAGAGCGCGTGGGTAAATTTTGGGCCGATTCCGAGTTCGTTTGGTGTGCGTTTCAGGAGGTTTTCCGAGCCGCGCACCACGTGTTCGTCGAAATGACCGAATGGCCATTTTGACTTGGTTTCCTCGTTTTGGCTTTGTGCGCGCGTTGGGTTAGTATCGGGGAGTGTGTGCTAGAGTTTTCGGGCTATATTTCATATATTTTAGGGTATTGGTGAGTGTCGGGGTCGTTGGGCGTGAGTAGGGCGTGTGGTTTGAGTGTTGTGTGCGTGGTTGTGTTTGTATTGATATGTGTCTATATATATATATATTTATATATATGTATGTGTGTTTATGTATATATATTTATATATATATGTGTGTATTTATATTTATGTACTTGTATATGTATATGTCTATGTGTATATATATATATGTATATGTGTAAGTGTGCTTGTGTGTGTGTATGTATATATATATATATATAGGTGTATGTATATATATATAGTTGAGAGTGTGTGTAGATATATATATATATATTAAGTGTATATATATATGTAGCTATGTATATATATTTATGTGTGTGTGTGTTGTTAGTGTTGTGAGTGTGTGTGTATTAGTGTGTGAGTGTGTTAGTGTGTGTGTTAGAGTGTGTAGATGAGTGTATATATATATAGATATCTAGTTATAGATATATAGATATATATGTATGTATATATATATATATAGATAGTGATATATATATGTATATATATGGATGTGTGTGTGTGTATATGTGAGATGGGGGGGGGGAGGCAGCCACCACTGTGCAACAGCAGCAGCAGCTGCTGCCCCCATAGCAGCAGCAACAAGGGGCAGCAGCAGCACAGCAGCATCATCAGCTGCAGCAGCAGCTTTGAGAGCAGTAGCAGCAGCAATGCGAAGCACAGCAGCAGCAGCAGCAATGCCAGGGAGCAGCAGCAGTGCGTTGGCGAGGCGAGTAGCGAGGGATGGATAGCTAGCTAGATTAGAGAGATAGATAGGTAGTTGGATAAATAGGTAAGATAAGTTATGGATAATTAGATAGATAGATAGATAGATATTGATAGATAGATAGCTAGGTATTTAGATAGATAGATAGATACTAGATAGGTAGATAACTAGATTCTTAGATATACCTATCTAAGAGATATAAATATCTATATGCCTAAGTTATATACATATATAGGTGTATAGGTAAGATAATGGGTAATCGGGTAAATGTGTGTGGATATCTATATACATAGGTATATACATACTTAGATATATATAAATATAGTAGATATCTATATTACCTAGCCTAGATTAATAACTAGGTATATAATTAATAGCTAGGTAGCTAGTTAGAGGGTTTTAGAGCGAAACCTCAATACCTTGAGATACCGAGGTATCTTGATACCTTGAGATATTCAAGGTATTGAGTTTCGAGCGGGGTATTTGAGCATTAGCCTAGGAAATGCTTGGGAGTGATTTTTATATGTTTATATATATATAGTTACGCGTGCTAGCATAGGTTTTAGCGGGTTTAGGCGGGATACGTGGCCTAGGGCGAGGTATCGGATACCGAGGGTATCCCGGTATCTCGATTAGGCGAGTTTGTGAGTTTAGTAGCTTTATGAGCTCGGTTTGACCTAGAATTTCAGGGGCACCCTAGTTTGACCTAGCTTTGACCATAATTGTCCCCGTTGACCGTAAAAGTCAACGTTTGACCTAGTTTTGACCTAGAGTTGACTTTTTGGACCCCAAGTTGACTTTTTGACCCGAATTTCACCGGTTTGACCCGTTCGACCTAGAATAGCCCTAGAAGCCTGTTTTTAATTATTTTATATCAGTTTAAATGCTTAGAACCCTGTTTAATCCTTGCTTTTCGCATTAGGTCCTTGCGATACCGGTCCGGATCTCGATCCTCATCAGTTGCTCAGGACATCAGGCGAGTACCTACCTCTGATAGTTTCCATTTCATGATAGCGTTTATATCACCTGTTCTAGAACTGTAATACTTGATTCTGACACTTTATTACACGAGCTGGTACTAGTGGATCCCGTCATGAGGTGCTATCCCCCTTACCGTGTTCAGAGGGTACTCTATCACGTGTATTTCATCATGTGCTTCGGGTATTGATTATCATGTGCTATCATGTGCTTCTTGTGCTCTCGCCTTCGTGTGCGCGAGCTATTATCATGTACGTAGCATGTTGTGGTTGGATCCAATGGTATTAGTGGGGGAGGGGAGTAGTGAGTTGGTTATATGATCAAAGCCAAACAATATTCATGTGTATGTCGGTTATGCAACTCACGCATAACGGAGTTATCGTAGTGACTTTCATGTGCAACCTAAGCCGATCATATAACGAACTTGTGCTCAAGGCACTTAGCTAGTATTCATGTTTCTCACCTGCAGTTACTTTTCCACTACTTGTATTGTTCTCCAGTTTACATTGCAGCTACTTATTGTGCTCCAGCATATATTTATTTCCTGTGCATCTTGATTACTTTTCTATTGCTCGTCATATACACCTTACCATGTATTTGAAGTTGCTTTCAGAGTTATGTACTTCGCTCCAGTCCTGACTGGGCATATTTTTTCCAGAGGATCCTGAGGACTATTGCCCTACGTTCTACGGGCCTGGTATTGTCGACTGTTGTGACCCCGTGATCGAGGAGGAGTGCGCCGAGGAGACGCCGATAGCACCCTAGTTAGCTAGGTGGGTTTCCTGGGTTATTTCCAATGGGTTGTATTTTGGATGACTGTACTTATTCTTTTGTGCTTCTGTGAGATGTTGTAGCTTTTAGACTTGGACTGTATTATTTTGGATTGTCTTGCTCTCTTGGTTCTGGTTTTCTTTGTTTATATTATATCGTGCTTATTTCTTCCCCTAGATTTTGTGATTGAGATTCATATATATATTGCGTGGTTGCCCTCCTTCGGGAGAAGATTATTTTGATATATATATTGCGTGGTTTTGCCCTCCTTTTGGAGAGGTCATGCCGGATTTTTCAGTGAGATATAGATAGATATGGTTGACCTAGAACGGACCTTTACAGCGTTCTACCGCCGATTCTGCGGCATAGGCTGGACGTACCCACGGCTCATGCCCGATTTTCGGGTGCGGGTCGTGACAGGTACTTACCAGACTTGGGAGCAGTTCTTGGAGTTCTTTGAGGGAAAGTACTTCCCGGACACTGTCAGGGATACCTTGTATGATCAGTTTCTTCACTTAGAGCAAGGGAACCGAACACTGGACGAGTGTGATGCCGAGTTTAGTCGACTCAGCAAATATGGCGCTGCTTTGATACCAAATGACTTGGCTAAGGCTAAGAGATTTTATCGAGGACTGACCCAGGAGCTACAACATTATACAAGCTCGCAGTCCCGAGTCTCTTATGCTGAACTTCTGACAGAGGCCAGATTTCAGGAAACCATTAGCAGAGGAAAAGGAGGTCAGCTGAGGACACAATAAGGATCAGCAAGGATACAGCAGAGACCAGCCAGGACACAACAGGGAGGATCTATCAGACGTCCCTTAGCACAGCAGCATCAGCAACACAGAGCTGGACCATACCAGAATCCAGAGAAGCCCTACTATAATTATTGTGGGAAATGCGGACATGTATCGAGAGATTGTCGGACTCGCTTGGGTCAGTGTCTGAGATGTGGCTCTGGGCAGCACATGGCGAGAGACTGCCCAATGTAGACATCGACACTCCCACCACCAGTTCAGAGACTAGCGCTTCCAGCACCGAAGCCAGCCCAGCAGATGACCGGACCGGGAGCACCCCGTCCTCCAACAGCAGAAGGATTTCAGAGAGGACCACCGCTACCCACTCAGGAGGAGCAGTATATGAGCACCGAACATGGACAGCCATAGAGGAACGGGCGAGCTTTTGCATTGGAGGTAGATGACCTGGATCATGAGGTGGATGTCATAGCAGGTATTACCCTTGCTTTTACTTTTCTTGCGGTGACATTATTTGATACGGGAGCCACCCACTCATTCATATCATCTAGTTTTATTGCCAAACACAAAATTGCTTCTACACCATTATCTAGTTGTGTTAGAATTCTAACCGGAGGAGGAGTTGAACCAGTTAGTCGAGTTTGTAGATCGGGTCCTATAGTGATACGTGACAGAGAGATGAACGCCCAACTCTTAGTCCTTTCTATGCCATCTTTTGATATTGTGCTTGGAATGGACTGGCTAAGCAAGTACCATGCTTTCTTCGATTACTTTGGAGGAAGCATTCTTTTTAAGGTACCAGGCCAGCCTGAACTTGAGTTTGCCCGAGGATCCACAGAAATCCTTGATGGTATGCAGCTCGCAATGGACGATGTTGTCTATCACCATATTATTTCAGAATTTCTAGACGTCTTTCCAGAGGATTTGCCAGGACTACCCCCAGACAGAGACGTAGAGTTTTCAATTGAACTAGCACCCGGAGCAGCACCTATAGCATCACATGTTTACAGACTAGCGAAGAAGGAGATGGACGAGCTGAAGGCACAGTTAAAAGAGCTAGAGGAGAAAGGTTTCATCCGACCGAGTGCATCACCCTGGGGAGCACCAGTGTTGTTTGTACCGAAGAATGATGGGTCAGTGCGTATGTGCATTGACTACAGAGCCTTGAATGCAGTGACAGTGAAGAACAAATATCCATTGCCACGCATTGATGACCTGTTTGATCAACTCAGTGGAGCTAAGATATTCTCGAAGATAGATCTGAGATCGGGATATCACCAAGTGAAGGTACGGAAGCAGGACATTCCGAAGACCGCATTCAGAACAAGATATGGACACTACGAGTTTTTGGTCATGCCATTTGGATTGACCAATGCTCCAGCGATCTTCATGGACTTGATGAATCGAGTCTTCCACCAGTACTTGGACCAATTCGTGGTCGTCTTCATAGATGATATACTTGTCTATTCGAAGAGCCACGAGGAGCACAAGGAGCACCTGCGGATTGTTCTAGAGACTTTAAGGAGAGAGCAGTTATATGCTAAACTCGGCAAATGTGAGTTCTTCTTGGACAGAGTTTCATTTCTTGGACATGTTGTTACAGGAGATGGTATTTCTGTTGATCCAGAGAAGATCTCAGCAGTTGAGACATGGCCTATTCCTAAATCAGCAGCAGAGGTGAGGAGTTTCCTTGGACTTGCGGGATATTACCGACGGTTCGTGGAAAACTTTTCAAGGATAGCGGCACCTATGACTCGTTTGACTTGTAAGGATCAAGAATTTATATGGACTGACGAGTGTCAAGAAGCCTTTGAAGAGTTGAAGAAGCGACTGACTACAGCACCAGTATTGGCGATTCCGTCAGGATCAGGAGGTTATGTGATCTACAGTGACGCATCAGGAAAATGCTTAGGATGCGTATTGATGCAGCATGGCAAGGTGATTGCATATGCATCTAGGCAGTTACGAGTACATGAGAAGAATTATCCGACTCATGACTTAGAACTTGCAGCCGTTGTATTTGCTCTGAAGCTATGGAGACATTACTTATATGGAGAATGAGTAGAAATCTATACAGACCACAAAAGCCTCAAGTACGTCTTCACGCAGAAGGAGTTAAATATGAGTCAACGTCGATAGCTCGAGTTGATGAAAGATTTCGAGATAGAGCTACATTATCATCCAGGCAAGGCTAACGTGGTAGCAGATGCGTTAAGCCGGAAGCCAGCAGCTTACTTCTTGACAGCACAGAGGGAACTTTTGGAGGACTTGCAAGAGCTTGGCATTGAAGTAATATTACCCGGAGCAGATGGGACACTAGCCCACTTATAAGTTCAATCATCATTAGTAGAGAGGATTAAGGCAGCTTTGCCTACAGATGCCAGATTCAGGAGACTAAAGGAAAGGACAGAGGTCGGAGAGTAGACCGGATTGCGCATTCATGAGGATGGGACATTACGATGTGGTGATCGTCTTTATGTTCTAAATGGAGAGATTCGACAGGAGCTGATGACAGAGGCTCATAGTTTGATTTATTCTATTCACCCTGGAGGCACCAAGATGTATCGTGACTTACGACAACACTTTTGGTGGCAAGGAATGAAGAGAAAGATAGCTCGCTTTGTAGCTAAATGTCTGGTATGTCAACAAGTGAAGGCGGAGCACCAGAGGACAGCAGGATTATTGCAACCACTTCCGATTCCAGAGTGGAAGTGGGAGCACATCACTATGGATTTCGTCACGGGTTTTCCCAAGAGTCCAAGTAGGAAAGATGCAGTGTGGGTAATAGTGGACCGACTCACCAAGTCAGCCTATTTTATACCTTTTAGAGTGGGTCATTCTACAGAAGCTTTAGCTGATTTATATATGAGGCAGATCGTGAGAGTGTACGGCATACCAGTCAGCATTGTATCGGACAGAGATTCGTGCTTCATATCGCACTTTTGGAGGAGTATGCAAGAGAGTCTTGGTACTCGTCTGAAGTTCAGTACATCTTACCACCCGCAGACAGATGGGCAGTCGGAGCGTACTATTCAGACCTTGGAGGACATGTTGAGGGCTTGCATGTTAGACTTCGGAGGATCATGGGATGACCACCTACATCTTGTAGAGTTTTCTTACAACAATAGCTATCAAGCGAGTATTCAGATGGCTCCGTTTGAAGCATTATATGAAAGAAAATATAGGTCTCCTGTGTGTTGGAGTGACGTGGGAGAACGTCAGATTTTGGGACCCGAGTTGGTGGTCAACACCGTAGAGACAGTCAAGAAGATTCAGGGACACTTGCGAGGAGCGCAAGACAGGCAGAAGCAGTGGGCAGACCTTCATCATCATCCCTTGGAGTTCAAAGAGGGCGATCATGTATTCTTGAGGATATCACCGACCAGAGGCACCATCCGATTCGGAGGGCGCGCCAAGTTGAGTCCAAGGTATATTGGACCATTTGACGTGCTCGAGAGAGTTGGAGAGGTGGCATATCGACTTGCGCTACCAACTTCACTGGAGGGAGTACATGACGTATTCCATGTGTCGCAGCTCAGGCGATATGTGGCAGACAGCAGTCATGTTCTCGACCATTCAGAGATCACCATTGGGCCGAGCTTGTCATACCAAGAGCAACCCGTGGGAATCCTTGATCGTCGAGAGAAGGTATTGAGGAACCATTCTATTCCCTTGGTTCGCGTAGCATGGAGACATGGTGCGCCAGGAGAATCAACTTGGGAGCGCGAGGACGACATGCGCAAGCGTTTTTCGAACCTATTTGCAGACCAAGGTATGAATTTATAATGTTAATTTATATCTTATACCATCCTTGCATTCTATCGTGGCTTAATTTTAATTTCGAGGACGAAATTTTTACAAGTTGGGTAGAATGTAAAACCCCCTTCCTAGAAAAACGTATATACCTTTTATTTATTAATTATTAATTAAATTGTAGTAATTAGGTCTAAATAGGAGAAATAGATTTTTAATAATTTTTATATTAGGTGTTCGGGCACTTAGATGACTTATGGGACCATCAGGAATTTTTCAGAATTTATTTCATGTAGGAGACCCCTTGAGCTGTTGCTAGCCTAGCGATGTGCAATACCCTAATCTATAAATTTTCTTATGTGTATATATACATATATATATGTATATATAAATATATATATATATATGTATATATATATTTTATAAAGAAAAAGAAAGAAAGTAAAAGAATTTAATAAGTAACTAATAATAATAATAATAATAATAATAAGACCCTTCAGCAACTTGCTTAAGACCATTCCAGCAATATGCTTAAGACCCTTTAGCAATTTACTTGCAATTCCTAAGCCCCGCCCCTTAGTATACTACTAGCCTACTTAGAAAAGCAACTTAGTTTGCTTATTCCATTCAGCAACCCACCTAAGTCAACCCGCCACCTTATTGCTTCAAAACTGTGCGTTAAGCACAGAGACCCGAACCCCTCCAAACCGCTCCATCCACTCCTTCTCTATCTCCCTATAATATATATATATATATATATATATATATATATATATTTCTCTCTCAAACCCTAACCTAAATCTCCAGACCTCCCCTTCCCATCTAGAGCCGTCACTGCAGCCAGAGAGCCCCACCAGGCCACCCAACCATCCTGACGACGCCGACCTCGCATCATGCAGAATCCCACTCGAGGCACCGTCGCTCCGACATGATTTCCCGTCGACTAGCTCAACCAAATGCTCTTCCGTTTTCATCGGTATGATTATCCCTTAACCCTCTCCAATATTTATTTTATAGCCAACCTCGGAAAACGTGTACCCCTAGGTGAAAAATAGCGTCCAAAGTGGGCGGAGCAGACATAATTCTGGAATCGCAGAATTCCAGAATGACCACCCGTATTGTCGAGTTCGTATCTCCCACCACAGAGATCTGAATTCGGTGATTCTTTTTGATAACTGTAGAATACTTGACCTAGTTTATTTTCTGTTAAATAACCCTATGCTATTAGTTGCTGTGGACATAATTATATTCGTCACAAAACTGCGCGCAACCACTTTTTCTAGGTTTCCAAAAGTTGGAAAACGGAGCGCGCCCCGCCAAACGGGACCGCCCCGCCGTGTTCCAAGTGTACCGAATGGTGCACGCAATGTAACCGGACACATGAAAATTTGTGGGGACTGATTCGGACGCGTGTGCGGGCCGGAATCAGGCCGTATCCGCGGACACATTTCGTGTCGCAACTTTTGTGGAACTCGCGCGTATTTTGTGCACGCTTGTCAGATTGCAACGAAACTTGCGCCACTGGACTCGTGCTAACGTGCTGGTCCTGTGACCCAATTTTTATGCAATTCTGAGACGGTTGACCAAATCGCCAATTGGCGGGCCCCACAATTGACTTTTTGGACAAAATTCTGTTCGCCCATCGGAATCCACATTTGGATATACCGTTGGGTTCTTATTGACATCTAGAGTTGTTTGACCTATAGTTTGTCCCATTTAGAGACTGTTACCCTTGGCACGCTTTTCGGTGCAAAGTGGGCCACACGTGGACCCCACTTTTGCCCGAAATTATCGTTTTGCCCCTGTGTCCAAATTGGACGAAAGGGATGTGTTTTTTAGCTATTTTGCTCATTCTGGAAATGTTGGTGATATTTATTTCAGCATCCGGAGACGTTTGTTCGGAGTCCTTAGTTCCAGGTTCAATGTCCTTGACATTTGGGCGCGTACACTTTACAGATTTCTTGCCAGGCAAGTATACCTTGCCATTGTACTGTTTTTACATTCCATATGAGGCATGCTTGTTTACTTTCTGTTTATTTATTTCATTTATTTTAACTGTTATATAAACTGCGCGTCCAAGGAAACTTGGGTGCAACGACGGTGTCGTCGTACTATATTTTTATTTATGTATATGCATTGGACCTACTTTATGAGACTACCCCATTTTCATGAGGCATTTATGTTTCATTGGCCATGACACTATTCTTACACGAGTGTGAGTCACATGTAGGACACGGACTTGCGTACTCGGCTGGCCACCGGTACGTATAGGTCATGCGACGGATAGGGGTAACTGCCAATAGAAACTTTGCATGCTAGTAGACCTGGCGGTTATTAGAGGTATTATCGTGTCATGGACATGACATGCTTAGAGCATTGGGTGGGAAGAACAACAAGTAAGGCATTTGGGCTCCTTTGCACTTTCCTTGTGTAACCCGTACGCTCCGCCGGATATGCGCGGTCATGATGACACCTATACTAATTGGCGGGCCTCCGCCGTTCAAAAGACGACGTGCCTTTGTAGGTCCCTGGATCTCCAAGAGAACCATGCCAATCCCATTTATGGCCAGATAGCCCACTTGTTAGAAAGTTGTTCTCAAACTGCATTCACATAGATGGTTAGGCGACCCCAATGGATGTTTATTTTCAGTACTTTATTGGCATATGCTTTTTCTATCTTGTTACGTCCCTCTGAGGACCTGGTCCCTTCCAGATATAGATGAGCAGGAGTACCCGCAGGAGTATGGACCTGGACCTGACGCTACCTATCAGTCTGAGGAGATCTTACCTTCTGATTATATGTGATTCATTGCAGCTGTTTAGAGATTCTAGTTGCTATTCTTTTCTAGACATTTATTCTTATATTAGAGTTATTCTCTTCTCTCTTTAGTAGTTTATTATAGTCAATTTGCAGTAGATTTGTTTCCACCCGACTATCACACTTTGAGATTACTATTTGAGACTGCTTCTTTGATATTCATTTATTGATTTCCATTATTCTATTATTTGTGCTGTGGATGAGATATAGAACTGCGTGTGACTTGTTGTGACATATATTACCACTGTGGATTGGATATTCATGTACAGCGTACGTGTGTATATGGTTTCCATATATTGGAGTTCGTATATATACGGCTGGCGTGTTACGTATTCCTAGTCCTACGTATTTTGGGACTGGGGCATGACAGCTGGATAAAGAAATCCTTATTTTGCTCAGCCTCGAAGGCGATCTCGTAGCATTACCTGAAGCGGTAGCAGCGACAGCAAGTTCAAGCAAAAAATCTCTGGCACTTGCAGCCGGAATTGTAGAGGTTCCCTCTCTAAAAGGCGAGGAACCTCCAATCAAAGGATCATCCCTGATTGGGGAAACAACAGGTTCACTCCTAGGAGCCTCATGGCTGGAAGTCCTGACAGGACCACTAACAGTCTTCTTTTTCTTGCGAGGGAAAATCTCCTTCAGAATAGGATCCCTTCGCTTACTAGGGATAACAAGAGGCTCTGCAGGCGGAGGTATTATGCCCCTCGGTACTGTCAGCAAAAACTCATCTGGATCGACAGAGTCTTCACCCTCGTCAGAGGAAATTGATGGGACTTCCTCTCTTCCAGCGGACTTATGAGAGGGCATCCTAAAACTTTAATGCATATCAAAATCATGATGAAAAGTATTGATGGCCACATAAAACTAGGCGTACGAATGGAGGATGCGCAACTCCATGGAGAGATAAGTTGCGGGCACAGTAAAGGTTGCTCCAGTACAACCCATTATAAAGTACTGCCATCCTCTCGCTCCATCAATAAGTCTACCTCAGGACTTGAAGCTCGTGATGGCATTTCCCACATGCAATTGGTCATACCCAAACTGCCTGGTGAACCGACTAGGCAAATAGGGCTCCAAGAAGCAATGGTCTTCACTCCTGTAAAGCAGATGAGAAGGTCTAATGCAGACCAACCAGTAAAAGGCTTCAGGAGAAAGAATAGTCTTCCCTTCACCTGAATCTTGAAGTCTCGTCTCCTGTTGATTGATATGTACAGTGGGGACGACACAGAAGAGCTTCCAGCTATGAGCAAAATTTAATGCTCGCCGACAGTCTACGACGGTGGTCACGTTCCAGGTGGAATTCTTGTAATTCAACAAGAAATTATTTCCCGAACTACTGGAAGAGCTGGGAGACATCACCCTGGGGTTATGAAGAATTAACGATCCCATCAGATATAGGAACGATAATTCTACCCTGGGAAAGCTGTCACGCCGTGTTTCATCCGCAAGCAGCCCATCAGTAATGGCCCTCAGGCCAGCTTGTATCCGGCATACCATGGCAGGGAGCAGGCCCAGTCTTGCCCCAAACACCAAACGCACTGCAGGCCATAAGGTGTTACGATGAATGCGATCCGCAGATGCGATGCCAAGTACTTCCAATCGACGTAGTCATACAGAGAGGAAGCCAGCCAGTTGAGCTTCCCTTGACAGAGGCTCGCGGCAATGCCTCTTATAACTGTAGGCTTTAGTGCCTGCAGGATAATTCCCTATCCCTTCATCGAGAACTTGATCTGAAGCCCCAGCGTCTTCAATAAGATCATTGACTACTTGAGCATTAAGCACGCTCAGAAGGCTCAGAGGCTTATCCCTGCTATCCACAACTATGTCTGGCTTAGCATCCCTGGCCTGATGAAAGAAGAGATAGGACGCCCATTTGTTGGTATGAGCCAAATCAGAGGGCTCATTATAGAAGGTGGTGCAGGTTAGATAATGGCTCATTATCTCCTGATAGACTGCCACTACCCGAGGGTTTGTATCCCCCAGCTCCCTGTTTGTGGGAACATACTCTTCATAAGGAGTATCCCCCATTAGCAGTCTTGAAATCTCTGTCATCTCGTGAAGGGCCAATCCCAACTCCCCTAGCGGAGTGGCAAAAGTCCCGATGAGCGAGATATACCGCTCCATCAAAGCCAAAAATAGGTTGGGGTTGAGAGGTAACCCAATACTGGTAGCACTCACAGCCGCGAACAGACCAATGCTCTCCAGCTCCGTCTGAAAGTTCTTCAGGGCCCAGGCAGCTAAACGAGCCCATCGAAGATTTACTGGGGTGAGCTACCCGTTGGTCCGAGGATTAACCTTGCGGTATACTCCTCCATGCCCCATGAAGTCATTACAGAAAGTCGGTAATTAGACTGGTTGGAGCAGTGAAGTATCTTCACTCGGAACACTGCCTGAAAATAATCCCCTGAAAGGCATTACAGGGCCTAAAGGGTGGCGCACAAATAATCCTTGGTCTGATCCTTTCTGATAAAATATCTTCCACGGCTGGCCGTGAAGATTAGGGGTCAGGGTCCACGACATCTTCCTGGGATGCGTGGCAGAAAGAATGCCGAGATAGGATAATCTCTCGGCATCCTGGGCAGGTACATTACTATAGAAAAGCTAGTTTTATAGCCGAGATAGGATAATCATATCCCCAAATAGGAAAGCTGGTTTTATATATTAGGCTACATCTATATACGTCAGGGGCTCTCCGTTGATCATACTCAATAGCATTCATTTTCCTTGAGACGATATCAGAATTCCCCTTCCTTCAGGATACTGGGTTCCAGAAATAGGGAATATCACGTGGGACAAATCCTTCAGGTAATTGGAGTTCAGCATCCCAGCAGCAAAACCCATTATCTCAGCCAACGGAGAGATATGCAAGTCCACTACAAAATACAAGAAGAACAAGTCAGTTTCTATACTAGACATTACAGTCTTGCAGCTTACGCCAAAGATCAATAGTCTGTGCTTTTACGCCAAGACTGTAAAAAACTTGAGTTTTACGCTGGAATCTATTTCCGAGGAGTAAAACTTAAGATTGGCAGTATATACAAAAATCTGACAGTCTGTGTTTTTACGCCGGACTGCCAAAATTTAATTTGTTACGTCAGAATTTTCATCCAGTGCGTAACACCAAAAATTTGTAGTATACGCTAAATTTCGACAGTCAAAGCTTTTACGCCAGATCGCGAAATTTAGAGTTTTTACGCTGACACATTAGGAATATGGGCGTAAATAATAAAACATCTCTGTGCATCATCTTCCTCGAACAGGCTCTCAGCACAGAAGATGACCTAGCGCGTTCACGTACAACGTGTGCGAAGGGTTTTTCTCATTTTTGTCGTCCCAAAAGCTTTACCTATGACGCCTGGTGCACAGCTTGACGGTGGAACACTTTGTTCAGAGCGAGGTTCGCTCAGCCCAATGGGAGTCGCTCGTGCTTGAGCAGAGGAGCGAGAAGAGGAGGTAGCTTTCTTTCCCTTAGCGGTGGAAGGTTGTTTCGGTGCCATTGCTAAAAACTCATAGTGCTCAGAGAAGGAACGAAGAAGAGTTCTCAAAGAGACGAAGGTTTTTGCAAAAGGCAGATGAAGAGTTTCTTCTCTGAAGGCCTTGGGGTATTTATAGAGTTCAGATAAACTCTTCGAATCCCTAACCAAATCCGATATTTAATATTCGGTTATGATTGGGGACCACGTCAGCCTATTATTTAGGGAAGACGGACAGTCAGCGGATTCAAAATTCTCAAGAAGCTACAAATCTATGATTTTACGCTAAGGAGTTTTTACGCTCAAAGGCTTCAAATCTACGGTTTTATGCTCAGAGGCTATAAGTCTATGGTTTTACGCCCAGATGCTTTTACGCTCAGTAGCTTTTACGCTCGAGAGGCTACAAATCTATGAATTCACTAAATCTACGGTTTCAATCAGAAGCTACAAATCTATGATTTCACGCTCAGAAGCTTTTTACGCTCAGAGGCTACAAATCTACGACTTTACGCTCGAAAGTTTTCTTTTCAGAGGCTATAAATCTACGGTTTTACGCCCGGATGCTCTTATGCTCAGCAGCTTTTACGCTCGAGAGGCTACAAACTTATGATTTTATGCTCGTCTACATTACGGATCCATAACTTTTCGCATATCTTAAAACACGCAGGCCAGAGTATGCGTATATCTGAACAATTCTTAAGACGGCCAATTACAAGGGTTCACGCAGAAGATGCTCCTTCTTGGCCTCAAAATATCCCAAGTACCTAATACATATAGAGTTCAGCATTGAAAATGACTCTTCTTCTTGGGTCGATTGGAAGTTCATCCAAAATCTAGTCTGAATATTTTCTCTACCGTTCAAGCATGGTCAGTTTTTGACAGCCATTTCTCGCCCTACTTCAAGGGGTTTTTGGGAAATAAATCTTAAAGATGATGGTCTGAACAAGAATTCTTCTTATCAGAGAAGTGCCAGTTCAGAATTCTACGCAACTCATCGTTCAAAATAACATGACAGTTCGGATATTCGACTTAAATGCTAAGCAGCTTTCTACGCATCTTCAGTTACGCGTAAAAGACGGGACGAGACCAAATACTCTTTTTATCAGAGTCGGCGTAAAGTTATTCATACGTGTCGAAGCTGCACACTATTCAGGCTTCATCACAGCAAAATATGGCAAATCATCAGATGCGTAAAAGAAGACAATTTTATTGATCATGATTAAATATGATGGAAATCCAGTCTACAAAGGGTTTTCATCTTCATGATTACATATGATGGAAATCCTTTTGCTACAAAGGGTTTCTTATTTTTATTTAGGATCATGCCAAGAATCTGTTCCGCCAGGTTCTCGTATTGGTGAAGATCTTTGTTGTCTTCTACAGCAGTTAATCGGCTTCCGCGGCCGATTAACAAGAAAATGATCAATGGCGGGAGGATACAAAAGTGGGCTTGTCTAAATTATTCAAGAGCCCATCCTCTATACGCCTTGACAGATTGAGTTAAGGTTTCAAACCCAACTCAATACTGGAAGACAGGGACAGTTTGTCTGCCCTCGTCCACCATCATTATGGAAGAAAATACAGCTTGCAAGCTGTGTGGTCGAATGTGACCCTTCCTCTCTCCTGGATGAATCGCCATATAAAATTGCTGATTATCCCGAGCAAAGAAAGCTATGATATCCTTCCATGATCCATCGTTGCAGAGGACATTTGCTCGAAGATGCCTTCTTTTTTGGCTCCTTACATGCTGGAAGAGCATGATCTTCTTCTTCCTCAAGTCAGAAAGACGAACCTCGGCAACCATCTCTGTATGGTGAAGAAAATGTGGGAAGAATAGGTTAACTCATCAGCCTTTATATAGGTAAAGGAGAATACACCAAATCCCAAAAAACTCCCAAAAATCCGTCGAGAAATCAGCCTCGAGGAACGAGTCAGACTTGACCGTTTCATGCTTCATTCAAAGTATTTCAAATTACGAGTAATTTAAAAACTTTGAAGGGGGTCTTGTAGAAGCATAAAAAATATGCTGCAGAATTATACACAGTATGCATAAAACCTGCGTAAAGCAGAGTTTCAGTTCTGTGCGACGTAAGATATGACTTCAGAGCCATTGGCGTATAGCAGAGCTTCATCGTTAGTACAGCATAAAATATAGCTCCAGAACAACCCGCACAATGCAGTATTTCCAGACTGCTTCAGCGTAAAAAGGTTATTACATCGCCACTTCGACGTAAAACCTGCTTGCTTTTAATGCAGTAGGAAGTTGTAGGGGGAACTCTTCGTATTCCTCGAATAAACCTGTCATATCATGCAGTGAACCTGACTCCTGACAAAGAGTACTGCACAACTATCCATACGACGGTTGTAATGATGGTTAGGCACAGAGACCCAGACCGTCGTTTAGTGACATTTTCTTGATACAAATTGCTTTTACGCATTCAAGGGAATACGCTGCCTAGTTTTATATAGGCAGATGTGAGCTTTTACGCTCAGTAGAAGACAAAACAAACCGCCACGTTAAAAGCTGCTCTTCATACAGAGCTCGAGGCACGTCTCTGCAGTTAATGCGCGTGATGGGGGCAGATCTCTGTATTTAATGCACGAGATTTGGTTCTATTTTTAAAAACTAGGCGAGCCATAATTATGGCTAATACGTCCACATCAGCACCTCTACATATTATGCCATCAGGCTATCTTCAGCTATAGGAGCACGATGTACTCTATCTCCTTAAAATACGCCGACCTGGCTATTTTCAACTATAGGAGTACGTTGTATGTTATCTCCTCGGAATATGTCAACTCAGGCTATATTTGCATTTTGTGCGTGATAAGGCTATTTGGCCTAGAATATGCTCAAGATCTCAGTCAAGGAAGGAGGATCAGCTATATTTTACGCTAGCTACCTATCTATGCAGCATCAGGCTTCTACGCCTATTGGGCTTCTACACCTACCTGGCTTCTACGCCAGTTTGACAACTATTTGTCTTCTACGCCATGGTGACAGTCATTGGCTTCTACGCCAACCTTTTCTACGCGAGGGGTAGTTAACTACGTGGCTTGCATGCCATAATCTTCGCAGCAGTTATACGCGTTACCTCATAATAGGACACGCATCATACGCAGAATCAGAAGATCATTTATACGTGGGTGGCAGTTATTATAACCGCCGTGTAAAAAGTGCCACACTCTCCACTGTCCGGCTTCTACGCCGACTGGACGTTTACTGTCACTAAACTCTATAAATAGAGACCTCCGTCCACGGAGGTCAAGGGTCGAACAGAGGTCAAAAATTTATTTTTGAGAGAGAAGAATCCAGAGTACAGACAGAGAGTAGTGATCGACGATTTTAGCATCGAGCATCCACTCCCTCTTGCAATCTTTGAAGCTTCTCCATCTTCTACAGCACTTCTTCATCATCGTGTGGTCTAAGGGACAAAGTGATCGACCGCAGATCAGACTCCTATAACAATATTTACCAAGATTAAATTTTGTACTTAACATCCTCGTATAGGATTAATTGTACTTCTTATTTATAAACCAAAGAAAGGGTTTCGTATAAACCTAGTTTTATTTCTTTCGTTTATTATCAAACACATAGTGCATATTAGAAATTTTAGTGATGCTGAAGGAGCTGATGCGTTAGAGCAAATAGTTAATGGTTTAGAATAACCCATTAACGAGTATTTGCAGCTATCTCGGGGTAACATCAACGATCTGGTTCAAGCTAAGTATGACTCCTTGACTGCAGAACTATCTGAGAAAATAAAAACTCTGAACAAATCCATCCAGGAACAACAGCAAGAGATGGATAAAGATCGGGATATCTTGGTAGATTTTATTACTCAGTTAGCTAAGTGTCAGGCCGAATATGAAGGAGATGAAGCGATGGTTCAAGATTTGGAAGTTGAACTCACTAAGGCAAGGGAGAGGCTTTTCAAGACATCGGCAGCTCGTGATGTATTTAAGGGCCAAGTGGAGATAGCTCAGCAGAACTTGACGCGTGCGGGTGCCATCTGTGCCGGTTTTGTTGATGCTCGGTCCGAACTATCTCGCTTGAACGACGACGATACAAGGCTGAAACGGGCTCGCAACCATATTCTGAACTCTAGGAATGAGAGGATGGCTGCTTTGGCACGACATATTAGGGATTTAACTGCTCCTCCCCAATGATGTACCTTTTTGTTTCTTCTGTAATTTCTCAGAGATAATAAAGACACATTTTCTGACTTTGTGGACCCATCACTTTAGAATATGATAGGCTAAGATGAAAGTGATATCAGACGTATCCTTAACATGACATACTTTCGTTAAGGTTTTACTGAATGTAAATCTATTCAGAGGTAATATGAACCTGATAGAGTATAATCTAACTAAATTTGTATACCAAACATTATCAGAGGTAATATGAACATGATAGGTTTACAAATTAGTTAAGCATATCCATTAAGAGGTCATATGAATCTGATAGAATATGATCCGGCTAACCTTTGTGCATGGTATCGTCAGAATAAGATTTTCATCATACTCCGTTAAGCAAAGGAGATCAAGTATAGTACTTCTCTGGGAATTTGCAGTTGATATAGCCATTTATCAAAATTTTTATTAGACTTGGCTAATCTGTGAATGCCATTTTGCAATCATATAAGGACCCTCCATTTCTTTATGATTGTTTGTGCGAACTTTGGTTTGTTGAGGACATTCCACTGGGGGATTCTTTGGTGGACCTATTATTTGTTGCGCACGTTGAGTGCAAATAATAAGTTTGAAACAAGCCCTATCAGAGGTTTTATGGACGTGATAGGTTTTGTGGCTGGTAAAGACGTCATGCTGGAAGATTTTTGTGGACCCATTACTTTTTGCGCACGAGAGTGCAAGTAATAAGTTTGAGACAATTCCTGACGGATGCTTGTAAAATATGACTCTGTGGGGATAAATATGGACTGACTCTTTCTTCGCGGGAGAAAATGAGAATAGTTCAGAAGTAATATGGACATGAACAATTTATTTCATTGCGGATATCCCACAGAGAGGTTTTTGGTGGACCTATTACTTCTTGTGCATGAGAGTGCAAGTAATAAGTTTAGGACAAGCCCTGCCAGAGGTAATATGTACGTGGCAGTTTTTGTGGACCTAACACCACTGGCGTACTTAGAATAAAGTACGGGTGTTAAGTTGAACTGACAACCGATATCAGAGGTAATATGGACATGATAATCAATAGCCGGACTAGGAAGGTTTGTTCATAGGTAATATGAACATGACAAACTCAGCCTGCGAGAAATATTATGACAGCAGTTCAGAGGTAATATGAACATGAACTAGTGTCTGAAAAACTCATTGAGTGTTTCGTTGAGTGTGGTCTATCCAAACATGAAGATAGACCAAAGGATTATTCCGCTGGGGAAATTGATGGGACGATAGCTCAGAGGTAATATGAATATGGCTAGCGTCTAATGAGACTGGTTTGAATAGTCCTGGCGGGAGTGTGCAAGTAGACCTAATGATAGCTCCACTGGGGGAAATTTTGAGGATCCATCATCCATTGCGTATCCGGGATTTTTTTGTACTGATGATAGCTATTTAAAAAATTGTGACGAAGGATAAAAATGTTGCACCTAGGCATTTGCTGGGGATGCCATATTGCTGAACATATCTATTCAAAGGTCATCTCAACCTGATAAAATATGATTCTCGATCTTCGACGATCGAGACAATATTGCTCTTAGGAACTTGTTGGGGATGAAGAACCAAGAATTGATTTACTCATCTGGTTTGTAGACTTATTACCCATGGCGTACTTTAAGTACAGATAATAAGTTGAAACGACTAGCACTATCAGGGGTTATACGAACGTGATAGTAGGAAGTCGAAAAAAAGAACTTGACTCAAAGGTAATGTGGATATGGAAAAGTTCTGAAAATATCTTACTCAGAGATAATGTGGACGTGGTAAGATATGGTGGGGGTAAAGAAAAACAAGGCAGAGGTAATATGAGAATGACCATCTTTCATGGTGATAGATTTACTCTGCTGGGGAAAGTAAAGATATATAGTTCAGAGGTAGTATGGACGTGAACTAATCTATAGCCAAAAACTGGGAGGTTTGCTCAGAGGTCATTTGGACATGGCAAATTCAGCTGGAGAAACAAATGTTTAGACAATAGTTCAGAGGTAATATGGACTTGAACCCATGTCCGAAAAATTTACTGTGGAGTAATTTTGCTAAGTGGGGATAGACCTGAAGAACCCGCTGGGGAAACTTTAGGGACTCATCATCCGGTACTTCTTGAGGGAGCAAATTGTCACGTTAGAGTGAAATCAATTTGCAGTAATTGTCCCCTCGTTTATCAATGCAAAGTGATGACTTTGGCGTCGATCAACTCCTGGATTCTCCTTATTAGTACATAGCATGCCCTTGTGGGGTGATGAATGTACCGATGAAAGAGGCAATAATCTGGGTCATCGACTTTGCCAATCCTTTTAGGATATCTGATGTTGGGTAGCTGAAGTTTATTTTTCTTTATCAATATATTGAAGATTTCAATGATGTCATCTTCATTGAAGGAGAAAGTCCCCTTTAGCCTTCGGGCTCCCGATGCCTGAGTTTTATGGTCTTCCGGGAAAATGGTCATCGTTGCATCATCTTCGAACTCAGAGGGAATTCTACCCCCAGCTTTGGATGCTATCCTATTTTGTCGAGGTAGACTACCCCCAGACATGTCGTGGCGTTTGTCCACAGAAGTTGATTTAGAAGGAACTGCCTCTGGTATTACAGGATTAGACTCTGGAGATTTTGAGTTTGCAAGAGATATAGTACACCCCAACCCAAAACGAGTTTGTTGACAGTAAGGATTACCATGCAACGGTGTTCGTCTGCCTTTTCCATAGTTGATGCCTTGTTTCAACTTCAAATCATAACCCATGCTTTGTATAATCTTTAAAGCCTGTGGGCTATATCTGAGGATTTGTATTTTCCTACTATCGGACTCGTGAGATCCTTCTTGTACAATCGGTCTATTCCGCATTCGACCGAAGATTATTTGATGTTGATCGTCGCGAGTAGGTAGAAAAATAAAGATAGACTCTTCATGTGGTCCATATATCATGACGACATTAGATGTTGATTTATTTTCCCACATGATCTCTCCACGCTTGGAAGTTAGGGGCGCTAAATCTTGATTTTGACCCCTGTCTTTGCATTTTCGGATCAAGAAATCACGCAAATCAGCAATATTAGCAGAAGAAGAAGAAGAAGAAGGCTTATTCTGCCTTTTTACATCAGTGGGCCTGTAGAGATTAGGAACCAGAACACTTTCTCTGCCATATGAGTAAAGCAGTTCAGCCATATGAGTAGCACATGATCCATGAGGAGCATATTTTCCATAAAACATGTCTTCTTTACGCGGATGAGCTTACCCTGGCGTAATCTGGAGTTTCGCACGGGTTGGCGTAAAACAGGGAGAACCCTCAAATGGCCTCCAGCGTCACGTGTATTCTGAAGAGCGGGCAACTTCTTCTCTTGGTGGCGTACAACTCTAGTAGTCGGGAGGTTCGCCACTTATTTTTCTTTGATATGATACAATGGTCCATCTACCTCCTTGTAGATGGGAGATGCATTTTTACGCGCAAGGTGCGTTTAAATTTTCTGCGCGGGCACTGAGGCCTTGTCAGAAATTTCCTCTGTCACGTCACAGATGGGAGACGAAGTTTTACGCGCGGTGCACGTTTGAAATTTTTGAGTTGGCGCTGAGGCCTTGTCAGAAATTTTGTCTGCCATGTCATAGACAGGAGACGAAGTTCTACGCGCGGGGCGCGTTTGAAATTTCTGAATTAGCGCAGAGGCCTTGTCAGAAATTTTGTCTGCCACATCACAGACGGGAGATAAAGTTTTACGCGTGGGGCACGTTTGAGACTTCTGGATTGGCACTAGGGCATTGCCAGAAGCTTTGTCTGCCATGTCACAGATGGGAGACGGGTTTTATGCACAAGGCGTAAAGGTCGTGATGTCACAACCTTGTTGATCGGAGAGGGAGAGTCCGCGGGAATGGTAGAGGATGTCCGGGGCACCCATACTTTACGCAGCTTCCTGTTGTCTTGGACAGAGAGGGAATGAGAGCTACCCCCTACTCAAAGCATGTCTTCATAAGCCGATTGGTCAAATTGGACAACCAAAGTCTTCTTCGTTGATCCGACGAATACAGCATCGTGTTAAGCAATGGCTTTCTCGTTAGATGAGAAAGTAGTCACCAGCAGAGTCGCCATCTTCTGTTTGATGATAAACAGAAGAAATGAAACTAGGTTTATACGAAACCCTTTCTTTATCTACAAATAAGAAAAAGAAGTACAATTAATCCTATACGAGGATGTTAAGTACAATAAAAAATAATTCTGGGAAAATATTGCTATAGGAGTCTGATCTGCAGTCGATCACTTTGTTCCTTGGACCATACGATGACGAAGAAGCTTCAAAAATTGCAGGAGTGATTGAACTCTTGTTGCCAAAGTTATCAATCAACACTCTTTGTATATGCTCCCTTTCGACCTTTTTCCCGACTTCTGCTCTCACTGACCTTTTGACCCTTTTCTCCGTGACTGAAAGTCTCTATTTATAGAGATCAGTCACAGTAACTGATCAGTCGGTGTAAAAGCCGATTAGTGGAGAGAGTTGCACCTTTTACGCGGCGGTTATAACAACTGCTACCCACGTCTGAATGATCTCCTGAATCTGCGTGTGACGCGTATCCCATTAAGAGGTGACGCGTATAACTGCTTCTCGAAGATCAAGGCATACAAGCCATGTAGGTAACTGCCCCTCGCGTAAAGATGGTTGGAATAAAAGCCAAATAACTGTCACGTAGGCGTAAAAGCCAAATAGTTATCTTGTTGGCGTAAAAGCCAAGTAGCTATGGTATTGGCGTAATAGCCAAGTAGCTGTCTTGTTGGTGTAAAAGCCAAATAGCTGTCTTATTGGCGTAAAAGCCAAGTAGCTGTCTTGTTGGCGTAAAAGCCAAATTCTGCGTAAAGCTTGATGCTGCATAGGTAATAGGTAACCAGCGTAAATTAGCCAATTATTCTTCCTGACTGAGATCTTGAGCATATTCTGGGTAAAATAGCCTTATCACGTACCTTGCAAATATAGCCTGAGTTGGCGTATTTCGAGGAGAAATCACACGGCGTGCTCCTATAGTTGAAAATAGCCAGGTTGGCGTATTTCGAGGAGATATCTTACGGCGTGCTCCTATAGTTGAAAATAGCCTGGTTGGCATAATATGCAGGGATAGTGACATGAGCATATTCGCCCTAATTTTAGCTCTCCCAGTCATTAAAAGTAGAACCAAATCTCGTGCATTAAATGCAGAGATCTGCCCCCATCTCGTGCATTAACTGTAGAGACGTGCCTCAAGTTCTGTATAAAGAACAGCTTTTGACGTGGCATTTGGTTTTATCTCATCTTGAGCGTAAAAGCTTATTTCTACCTGTGTAAAAATAGGTAGCATATTCCTTGAATGCGTAAGAACGACTTGTATCAAGGATATGCCACTAAACGACAGTCTGGGGCTCTGTGTAGAATCATCATTACGGTCGTCCTCTCGATCGTCGTGTAGTACTCTTTGTCAGGAGTCAGGTTCACGGTTCTGTCTGACAGGTTTATTCGAGGAATACGAAGAGTTCCTCGTACAACTTCCTGCTGCATTAAAAGCAGACATAGCCTATGCCGAAGGGGCGATATAGCAATATTTTTACGCCAAAACAGGCTTGAAGTGCTGCTTTACGCGGGCAGCACTGAAGTCTTATTTTACGTGTATAGTTCTGAAGCTTCTGTTTTACGCGTACTTCATATATGTTAGGGGTTTTTATGTGTATAATTTCCTAGCATATTTTTCATGCTTCTACAATCCTATACTCTAATCCTAGGTGCAGGCTTGCTCGGTACAGTAACGTAACCGAGACAATATGCTCTCGACCTGCATGGGCCACCACTAAAAATGTCACGCCCCAGTCCTAAAATATGTAGGACCAAGACACGTGAGCATGCCAGCCGTATGAATATGATACTCCAATATATAAAAACCATAACACACGTACGCTGTAATATGAATAACAATTCACAAGTGGTAAACATATATGTCCCAGGGCATAACTAAATCTCATCCACAGAAATCAATAGAAATAAATAACCAGTATCTATGAAACTAGATCTCAATATAAAGAATCTAAAGATGACAGTCGGATGGAAACAAATCCACTACCGGACCAGAATATAGAATAAACAGGATAAATGCAATATAAGAATCTCAACTATCAATCACGGCTCGAAGTGAAGTCCTTATCGCAATATATGTAGCAAGTCTGAATCTGCGCTCCTGCGAATACTCATGAACAATACACCTGGAAAGGGCCAGGTCCTCAGAGGGACATAACAAGATACATAAAAGCATGCCATAAAGTAAATACTGTAAAACTCAAGGGTGACCTAATCAGCTATGTGAAAATACACTTTGAAGACAAGCTTGGTACGTATGGGTAGGTGAAAAGTATAAAGCATAGCGTCGAGCCAGAGGCTAAGTATTTGGCATTAGCTGTAAACTGGATGCCAGATGTATATGCTGACTGCATCACCGATCATGATAGCACGGAGCTAGTAACCTCTGCCGGATGTATCGACAAGCATATACTCCCATAATCGGGCAATACTGATCCCATAATCGGGTAACACTAGCCCATAACCGGGTAACACTGATCCCATAACCGGGTAACAATGGCCCATAACCGGGTAACACTGAGGCTCACGGCCCCGTAGTTTACTCTGAAACTACGAAAACCAAATGTCTATCCCATATGCCTACTAATTGTCTTCCCCGTCCAATGATCTATGCATGTTGTATCCACAACACGCAGTAGCTACTACACTGAGACGAAGTGCAAGTATCGGTGTCGTAACTCAGGCTCATAGTCTATCGTTAGAACGATAGTCCAACCTCACAACCAAACAAGGACAAGGGTTGGACCTTCATACTACAATAGTCTATGCTTCGACTACTAATAACTGCTAAGTCTCTAACATGCAACACTATTAGTAGTTATACCCTAACCGCCGTACGACCTACACGTACAGGTGGCCAACCACATACGCAAGTCTGTGCCCTTCATGAGACTCACAACACGTGTAAAAAATATGTCAAGGCCTGGGGAGTCATACCAATAACTTTATGACTTTAGGTGGGTCTACTAGACAATAGGTCAGACACAAGTCCTAACGTCAACGCCTCTGTTGACTGCACCCGAGTCTCTCTCGGACGCGCACAATTAAATAAATAAATATGCAGCTAATAATACATAATTTAAATAGTACAACAAGGTAAGGTAAACTTTTCTGGCAAGAGGCTGCGTAGCACCAATAATCTGCTTCTGAAGTCGTGCAGATAAATCCAACAGATCTTTGGGGTCAGCGTGCACAGGTACGGGAATCGGGGGTGACTGCAGCGGGTTATCTGGCAAGGGTGACGGGTCTATGATGAACACGAGGACGAGGGTGATTAGGTCAATGATGATGATCGTAAAGGGGTTGATGATGATTATCATGGTGATGATTATGATATTGGTGGTGATATGGATGATGACTGGGACGATGGTGATGATATAGATGATAATAGTTAAGGGGGTGATGATGTGGACGATGGTGATGACGAGGACAATGATTGGGCTGATGGTGATGACTAGGATGAGATATTGATAAAGGTAATGGTGTTTGATGATCGTATTAATGGTAATGAGGTGTTAATAAGATGATAATGGTGATGGGGTGTTGATGATGATACGATGATGACTAAGGTGAGACTATGATGATAACGACGATGATAATGACGACGATGGCTACGATGATGGTGGTGATGACTACGACGACAATGACGATGGTGATGGTGAAGGTGATGACGATGACAATGATGACGTGGACAATGGTGATGACAAGGACGATGATGATGATGACTAGGATGATGATGACGAGGGTGATGATGAGGTTGTTGGCGATGATGTTGACGAGGATGATAGTAATGGTGATGGTGATAGCTAATATGATTATTTGGAGATAATGTTGATGGTGATGATGCTAATGATGATGGTGGTGACTGCTGAACTCCGACCAGCGAGGGAGGAGTCCGGCCAGCAGGAGGAGGACAGGGAGGAGAGGAGGCTGTGGTATGGTGGTCGTGATAGGGACTGGCTATTCATCGGGGGAGGAAGGGAACAGGGAGTTGTGGTGGTCGGGGTGATAATGGTGGTGGTGGTAATGGAGGTTGCGGGGAAGAGAGGAGCTTTGTCGCTGCAGCTGCGGGAAGGCATCAAGCGAGGTTAGGGGGTGGAGGTCCGGCCAGAAGGAGGAGGAGGAGAGGAGGAGCTCAGGGCGAGGGAGGAGATCGTGGTAGTGCTGGTGGTGTGGGGTGCTGGAGTTAATGGTGGTGATGATGATGGCAATGGTGGATGGCCGGAGGCTGCTGGAGGCTCGGTGCTGCTCCGACCAGACTCAGGTGGCCGAGGAGGGCCGGAAAGAGGAGGAAGAAGAAGGAGGCCAGAGTGGTGGGCTCGTCGGGATAATGAAGACGATGGTGAAGGTGACTGGGGTGGTCGACGAGGGAGGAGAGGACCGGAAAGCGTGGTGGTGTAGTCGTGAGGGAGTCATGACAACGAGGAAGGTCGACGGTTCAGTCGTCGGCGAGGTCGGTGGACTCGACGGAGGGTGGGAGAGAGAAAGATGAAGTGGAGGTCGAGGAGGTCGAGGAGGTCGAGGCCGTGGGGCTCCGGCGATGCTCGGGCTGCTCGGTTCAGAGGGTCGGGGATCCGGCCGGAAAGGGGAGGAAGAAGAAGAGGGAAGATGGAGGTGGAGAAGGACGGAGGTAGGGGAGGCGGCTGGCTGAGCATGTACAGGGGGGAGACGCTGCTCCGGCCGAGGCTCCGGCGAGGTTGTGGTCGACTCCGGCCAGAGGGTGTTGACAGGGAAGGGATGACGGCTAGGAAGGTTTAGGTCTAGAAGAAAATAATTAAAAGGGAAGAAATATTGTTTATATATATATAAAACTTGGGTAGAGTGTTTGACCTAAAAGTTTGGGCTTGGTCAACCCTCCTTGGAGTTGGGCCTTGGCATGCCATGGGGATGTTTTGAGGGCCACAATTGCATTGTTTAAATGTAATGGCTAGGATTAAATGAGGGCCGAAGTTGCGCGTTGCACATTCTGAAAAATTATAAAAAAATTCTTATGAAGGGGAAAGTTGGATTTCTTCATGTATTGTCCAATGGTGGGGACTCCTCAAAACGTTTTTACAAAAAAGCGCCTAATAATTAGGAAAATTGCACAAAGATGAAAATTGGGTTTTAATTAATTAAAATACCGCACATGGTGTTCTGGAATTAATTAGAAGTACATGAAATTAAAATTAGGTGGGACACAAGTATCAGGGACGTAGAGGGTACAGTGTAAAATATTAATAAAATTTGGATTGCATAAAACGGTCAAGATTGTGTCTCCAATTTCGATTGGGACACACAAGGGTACAAAGTCATATTTTGTTTAGAACTAAATAATAACGTCCACGACGTTTATTGTGCGACTAAAATGTAGCACCAAAGAGCATAATTATAAGTTACACAAAGGTCAGAAGGGTAGGCGGGCATGTCTAGGACAAGGTTGTGAAATTTATACGAAGGCAATGGCCAGTGAGGTGCTCCAATTATCGATGCAACGGTCAGGTGCGCTAAGCGATAAAATATTATACAGTTAAATCAAATAACGTGTTCTATATTTTTTTAATTGGGTTCAAACTAGCCCTAATTTTACTATCTAAGCCAAGTAGGCCTAATTTTGGGTGAGGGAGTTTACAAATATGGGGCGTTTGATTGGAAATTCTATTTTGATATGTCTGCAGTTTCGAACTTTTTCTCAGATTTACGAGCTCAGTTTCGCATGGATATAATCCTATTTGATCCAAACTATTTGGCAAATATTGTAGAGGGTCATTTAGTCTACGAATAGGAGTTGATAGATTGGATTTATGCTACACCGACAGAGACAAATCATACTGTGAACAGGGGTACCTTGTTGTGCTCAACAGAGTTGAGACTGACTGGGTTTCCGGTGATCGCTGACGGGTCCACGGGGTTCGTACGGTGGCTGCAGTCATCGGAGGTCGGCGCTGGCCTGCCAAGGTGCTCGGGTTGGGGTCGGCGCTAGGGTTGTAGGAGTCGTCAGAGGCTAGGGTTAGGGTTTACGAACTGGGAATATATATATATATATATATATATATATAGGCAGCGGGTTAGATGAGAAGGGGTCGCCGCCGAGGGGTTCTGTTCGCGGGCCACGGGATGGGGTTAGGCGGGGCTGGGGGTTAGTTTAGAGATTAGTCTTAAGGGATTAAGTTAAGGGTTTTAGTTTTTATTTTATTTTTTTCTTTACTTAATAGTATATATTTATATATATGTGTGTATATGGTATAAAAAAATTCCAGAAAATTTAGTAGTACATTCTAAAAATAATCTATCATCCCTCTACAAGTTTTCCCAAAATAAAATAATATAAAATAATAGTTTTTGTTCAAAAATTCTAGATGAGTATTTACCTTGGAAATTAATTCAATTAAATTTTATTTTCTAATTAACTAAGAAATAATATAATTAAATTAAATAATTAATTAAATAAATATAATATTTAAAAATTAGTGGGTTTTACAGTTGGAGAAGAAGAATATCAAATAACAAATCCCTAATTTCTTAAGGCAAGTCCTCTTCCACTCTCTACATTTTTTTTGAATTTACATAAGTTAATTTTGCCTAATGCAAGTTCTTGCCAAATCTTCTAATTCCTTTTCCAAACCTCATCATTATTGTTAGAATTATATTTTAGTTATAATTTTGAAAATTATCTTCAGATTTGATTCATATTTGGCTAATGATATAAACTTTAGGATAGAGAAGTGTGGATACAATGTTTGGACATGATAGAAAGTAAGGGACATAAGAAATAGTATGTGTGTGTGTGTGTGTGTGTGTGTGTGTGTGTGTGTGTGTGTATATATATATATATATATGGTATGTGGTTAGTATAAATATTCTCCTAAATTGTGTCAATACCTATGTGAAAAGTGTGTTTTGTGTTATTTTTATTTGAAAAGTCTTAAGTTTTGTGTTCCTTTTTAAATTGAAAGTTATAAGTGGTTATAGTATAGGCTTAAACTAATTGTATAATATATGCTTAGCACTTAGTATCGCATATGGTTAGGTCCTAATTGTTTTAGCCTAAGTTATATGAATTACTAAAAAATTAGTGATTTTCACAATAATATATATATGTTTAATTATGTCCAGAATTTTAACTATGCTTGGTTAGGAGGAAATTATGTTGTGGTTCACAAAATTAAGTGGTTACGGATATTCGAATATATAGTACTCAATACATAAGTGTTTGTCAATGTCCACAACCGAAAAATGATTGGTTTGGGCTCATTTGGGTAAGTTCAATTAAAATTCAACATTAGTAGTTATCAATTTGGGTCTTTATCGACAATTTTGAATTAGTAAACTCATATGTTGTAAATAATTTTAGATAAGGTTGAACCTAGGTGGCACTAAAAGCCTACATTAAGTTTCGAACTATAACTAGATTTTTTCAATTTATTCAGAATATACATATTTAGAATAAGTCATTGACAATCATAGGGATAGAACTCCTTGAGAATTTAAGATACGTAGGACATGGACATGTAGACACGCAAGCCAAATCTAATTGTGTATATTATGTGTTTCTGCTAGAGGAAAACCAATTATCAAATTGGATAACAATATATGTTCTATCATGTTTAAATTGGAAAAAGATTAGAGTATTGAGAATTTGATATCTTGTGACTCTGTATTGATTGCTTCAAAGAAAGAACAAATTATTAAAATTATGATATCTCGAGTTCAAGATATGACCCTTATGGAAAGTGGCAAAATATTGAATTATATTCTCATTGTAAGTGATATTTAAATACACGAATCGAGATCAGATTCATACCTGTGCCTAGCTGAAATTTAATGCAAGATAAAAGAATATGATTGTTTGTAGATTTAGATTAGTGCATTGGACGGAAGAGAACAACTAGTTCATACCCAAAAATTTTACAATATAATAACAAGAAAAAACTGATCAGTAGAGTTCTTCACATCGTAAGGTCACACGATGTTGGGGGTGAGACTTAGTTCACCAAGAGAGATTTCGGATTCCAGAATTTTTTGTATTAAAACAAGATATAAGAGTGTAAAAGTTACAAGTTACAAGTTTTACTCCAAGTGCCGGAGGTGCTAGATTCTAAGGACCATGTCACCGAGATAAAATATGATATTTGGTCACAGAATTATTGCCAAAAAAATAGGATATATGTGATCTAGATGTATTTTTCTCTAAATTGCATCATCATATAGGAAACTTGATTGTGTTTGTGGTAGTAAACTTAGGTTATTTATGATTGTGATTGTGATTGTGGTTGTGATTATAAATTATTAGGATTTAGTTATAGGACGAACCATTATAAAATTCACTAGGATATGAACTAGTCAGTATCATACTTTAGGTTAATACAATAATTCGTATAAATTATTTAATTCCTTTTTGGATTCCGAAAATCTGGCTACCTATCAGATTATCAATTTATTTTGTTTACTTTTCCGTCCTTTGACCGAGGGATTGCATGTCATTTGACGACCAAGTATTGCTTACTAGTTTGGTAGCAATATTCCAAAGGAAGCTGCTATCAAAATTCGAAGAACATCTAAAGAGCCAGATCGAGATGTTACAATTGAAGGCGATCGAGTTGGAAATACAATTATTCTTATTATTTATTAAAGGTATAAATGTATTATATATATATATATATATATATATATATTGGTTTAATAGTTGTAATTGGGTAGAATAGTTTATTTTCAAATGATTGTTTAGAACTGTCTTTCAGTCTCGATGTTATTCATTATATCATTGAATTAATGACCTATGGTTAACATATCCTAGAACCTTACATGCGACAATAACGAGTATAGTGTCGCATCCCCGTCCCAAAATACGTAGGACTAGGAACACATAAGCATGCCAGCCATAAGTGTATGGAGACCCTAATATATGAAAATTATAACACATGCGTACGTTGTATTATGAACAATAATTCACAAGTGGTATAAACTATCACAAGACACAGGGCATCATCTAAATCTCATCCACAGAAAATCAAATAGAAATAACTAACCAATAACCAAGTAACTAAATCTCAATATGAAGTATCTAAGGATGATAGTTGGGTGGAAACAAATTCACTACAAAACTAGAATATAAAATCAATCAAAATATAAGTACATCACTAATAATCATGAGGCTCGAAGAGAAGACCTCAAAATATAAGTAGCTAGTCCGGATCCATGCTCCTGCGAATACTCATGAATATCTACACCTGGAAAGAGACCAAGTCCTCAGAGGGACGTAACAAGATACATAGAAGTATGCCAATTAAAATACAGTAAACATGCATAATAGGTAGCAAATATGTAAGTATGCTGTACAAGACAATCTATAAGAATGCATAAATGAGGACAACATTTTGACGTATGGACATGGGTAGGCTACTCGATCTAAATCTCACAACTCACACACACGACAGGGACATCAAAAATCGATATACCTCGGGGGTAGCGACTAGTACGACATCAAAAATTGACATACCTCGGGGGTAGCGATCAGCGCGATACACTACCATAGTGCGTGCTAGATACTACGGTTTACCAGAGTGGTTATACCCCATACACCTACTGATTGTCCTCCCCTCCAATGATACTATGTGTCAAGTGTGTGTCAACATATATAATATATAGTAATGACTGAAAGAAAACACACATGTTGCATTAATATATGGAAATATAATAAGCATGCAAAGTACTGTAAGCAATTTGGCAAGGTATCTTGCTTGGCAAGAGAGCTGCAAAGTGTAACGTCCAGGAGTCAAGCACACAGGATCAGAAACAGATGGATATGGAGTGTAAGAAGTATGTATCAGTGTCTAATAGGAGGCAGTATGTTAATATGTGTGTGTATGATGGCAGTAAGTTGCTGTACACCTTGCACAGTGCAACAGAGGAGAGAGACTCTAGTTTGGAGCTTATGGATATGTGTATCAGTTAGAAATAGGTAACGATGAATTCATAGATGCTTGTACATGACTATGTAGGTAATGGCTTCACCTTGAAGTAGTCGCAGTTTGGTAGATAAGTTATAGCCTAAATGCTATGAGTTAGTACATATTTCAGTGAGGGTAGTTAGTGTTAGTGGATATGGTATTTTAAGTATGGTTATTGAATAAGTGTTGATGTCTTATTATTAGATGTTAGGAATGGTTAAGTGTCAAGGGTGTCAACCAAGGTATTAGTTAGATAAGTATTAGCTAGTTGATATCCATAGGTAATGTAGTTCATAGTATATTTAACTAGTGTATTTATAATTGGTGTTAACCAATACTTAGTGTTAATAGATAAATAGCTAATATACTTGGGAGATACACTAGCCTAGATTGTTTTAACTTAGAATGATAGAGTTGACCTAGCTTTGACTAGAGTTGATCAATATTGACTAGTTTGACTTTAAAAGTCAACATTGACCTAGTTTGACTCTGTTTGACCAAAGTGACCAAGTATGACCTAGAGATTACCCATTTCTTTAATTTTAAATTCATTTATCTTTCATTACACCTCGTAACCTATAAATTTCTATATAGTTTGTGTGACACCGGTTCAGGCATTGTTCTATTTCACTTGCTCAGGACCTCAGGCGAGTACATTTCTTTGTTAATTTTTATTTTATAATAGTATATATATCTCATATTCTAGAACTGTATACTTGATTTTGATACAAGGGTTTCACGGACTGGTACTACATGGATCCTATTAGAAGATGTTATCCCTTACCTTATTCAGTGGGCACTCCTTCACATGTATTTTATCGTGTGTATCGGGTGTTAATTTAGTATAATTCGTGTTCACACACTGCTCGTGTTCAGTGTGCCCATATTCGTGTTCATAACGTGTCATGATTGGATTCCATTGGTATTGGTTGGGAATGGGGGAATAGGAGTTGGTTATGTGACCAAGCCCTAGTGTATTCGTGTACATGTCGATTACATAGCACACGTGTAATCGAGTTACCATATTGTATTCGTGTTCAACCCAAACCGATCACATAATGAACTGGTATTCCATGGCACATCAGCTAAATTTTATTTATTTTTATTATATTACAGTTATAACATTGTATGTTCTTCATTCTAGTATATTAACTGTTCACTCTAGTTTATTTCATTCTGTTGTTTAATTATCTTGTATTATTTTTTATTATTTGTTGTATATGCTCTATTATGTATTTCAAATAGCTTTCAGAGGTATGTACTTTGCTCCAATCCTGACTGGATATATTTTCAGATGATTGGCTCGTAGACCAATATCCTACATACTACGGACCGCAGGATGAAGTTCTATTAGAGGATACCCATTTAGAACAAGAGGACTTAGTACCAGAGCCAGAGGAGGTTTAGATTATTACTAGACTTGTATTAAACTTTTATTGAGGTTATTGGCATGTATATATTATTTCGGACTTGTGGATGCATCGTGATTCTTTCTTTCGTTATTCCATCTTGTGCTTTATCTTCCTTAGTTTGCATTATGATTGAGTATAGTTCACAATTATCAGATACCGTTTTGTTCCTCCATTTGGAGTTGAGATAATTGACATGTACTATGTATATATATTGTATGAGATGTTTAGATAGTAGAGATGACCCAAACAGCATTCTGCCGCCGATGCTGCGACGTAGGCTGGGCGTTGCTCACTACTCGTGCCCTCATTTCGGGTGTGGATTGTGACAATTCGTGTACATGTTGATTACATATCACACGTGTAATCGACTTACCATATTGTATTCGTGTTCAACCTACCCCGATCACATAACAAACTTGTACTTTATAGCACTTTAGCTAGTTTATCTATTTTTATTACTTGCGATTATTCCATATTGCATGTTCTTTTATTCCAGTATTTTACATGTTTACTCTAGTTCATTTCCATTTTCTATTTCTAGTTACCTTGTATTCTTTTCTATTAATTATCATATATGCTCTACCATGTATTTGGAACTGCTTTTAGAGTTTTGTACTTCGCTCCAATCCTAATTGGATATATTTTTTAGATGATTGGCTTATGGAGCAGTGTCCCACTTATTACGATCTGCAGGATGGTCAGCTATTAGAGGATACTCCCCTAGAGCAGGAGAATCTAGTGCCGAGGAGACATAGTTATATATTTTTGGACATTGTATTAGTCTTATTTCTAGACTCATGGCATGTATATATTATTTTGGGAGTGGCTATGTCTAAGTCTCATTTCTAGACTTATGGATTTGGACTTGTGGATGTATTGTGACTCTTATTTTCTCTTTTTTATTCCATATCGTGCTTTCATCCTTCTTTAATTTTATATTGTGATTGAGTCTTGTTTACCATTATCATATAACATATTTCTCCTCCTTTTGGAGTTGAGATAGAATAACAGGTACCCTTTTATATATTGTGTGAGATGTGTAGATAGTTATATTAACCCAGATAGCGTTCTATAACCGATGATGCGGTGTAGGTTGGGCGTTATTCACTACTCGTGCCCTGTTTCCGGGTGCGGGTCATGACAATATATTCTACAAATCTACTAAGACTTCTGAACTCTGCAATATATTTGTATACTGTGTTACTGCCCTGCTCTAAGTTCTAAAATTGCCTCTCCAGAATTTCCTTCACCTCTGAAGGAAAGAACTTTTTCTTGAAAAGGTCTCTAAATATCTCCTATATGAGGTTTGGTACTATAAGATTGGTCTCATTTCTGAACCAAGTCCTCAAAATATCATGTTGGTAAAGTCCTATCGCCTCAATCTTCAGATCATCTGGTAGCTGGGAGACGCGAAGAAGTCTCTCAATATCATTAAGTCACACATCCTCATATAAGATACCCTTGATACCATATAAATCACTGCACTTCATCTTAACAAAATCTAAGATACTCTCTACCTTCGGTTGTGAAGTCTGCTGAGCCCTAACCATGTCTAAGGCTGTTTGAGCCACAAATTTGGCATTCTCCAAGCCCTCTCTCAAAACTGCAGTCTGGTCCCTCTGTGCCTCATTCTGGGCCGTGTGTATCTCAGTATGAACTCTCTGTGTCTCTAGGAATCCTCGAAGCACCTCTAAGAGCTGCGCACTATCCAAGGGAGCTACCTCAGGAACTGATGGGGGTAAAGCTCTATCGGAAACTGTACTAGGGGGACTAGTGATAACTCTATCCTGAGCTAGCGGAGGTGGTGGAGAAGGAATTATCTTTGTCGTCTTCGGATCTGCTGATCCTTTCTCTAATGCCTTAGTGAATAAGGCATGACGATGATGACATCTACGCCTAGACTTGGTCATCCTGGCAAAATTGAAGGATCAAGGAATTAAAGACAGATAAGATAATCAAATGTCAAGTTAGAACATAATTCAACTATAAGAAGATTTTAATGATGGAGATGATATACTAAAACTAATTTATGATATAATCTGATTATCATATACATCTGATATACTAAAACAATAACAACCTTAAATACTTGGTTATTATGAATCACAAAATAGATAGTCACTACTCACGAAGAACGGGTAATCATGAATCATGACATAGATAAACACATGTCATGAATATGGATAGTCATGAATTATGACACGATAATTACGCATCACAACTTAGACTCACGTATCAAAACTAGGATGGTCACGATGTTACGACATGTATGTAACTCAATCATGAATCAAGATAAACGGTTGGTATGCATGTATCATAGTGTCAAGACAACTAGCAAGGATGAATAATAACATTTATAATGTAAAGGTAAATATATAATTGTAAAGTACTTGTCTATCGCCTTGAGTTGTTGGTACTTTTCAAAATCTGTATCGAAGTCCAAGTAACCAATATTAGGAGTTAACAATTTCAATAGGTGATTTGAAAGCAATAACAACCTTAAATACTTGGTTATTATGTTTCTAGGTCAATTCTAAATCAATTGGGTTTATACTAGGTAGGTATATATCATATAATCTGATATATATATATATATATATATATATATATATATATATATATATATATATATATATATATATATATAATACCTTAACATTTTACCCTTAGCTTGACCAATATCCAATACCCAAGTATCTCATACTAATACCTTACCCATGACACATTCCTAATACTTTGACACTTGGTATCTTGTGATACCAACACCTATTACATTCAATATCAAATCCTAGACTTGACACTTACCTACACTTGGAACTAAATACAACATTGTATCTTAGTATTTTGATACCTTGATACACTCTAGGATACCCACTACACTAACTCTATACACTAACACCTATACATGATACTAACCTATATATAACACATAACCTCCCTCACTAGCTCACTCATATAATCACTTGCAACTCATAAATACCTCAAAACCGTGTATACTTGCACTCAGATGGGCAAAATTGTCCATACTGTGGCACTGACTGCACCTATATTCACTGCACTGTCCCCTTTCTTCTTTATACACTGCAACGTTTGCACATGCACTAACAAGACAAGAAGTGGCTGTTGCCAAACTTCTATGCAAACTACCTGTGCACATGCATAGTTCTGCATCTGTGCGGAACCTCTCTTTTACCCCTGTTGATGCAACTCACTACAGACTTGCAGCTGCTGTAGGCTTCTTAATATGTTTCTATGTTGCTATAGCTGCTGTTGTGCAAGAAAATTTGCTGCACATGCTAAACTACAAAATTTTGCAGTAGCAAATTCATGCACACAAGCACACTCAAGTCTAACACCAACTCATAAGCACTCTAACATCTACACAATCAACTCCTAAGATACCTACAAATAACACTATCGAACCTTAACACACTCACCCTACAAGCACACTCAAGTATACACACATATGTGCACCACTCCCTCAATGGAACACTCAAACTACATGCATACACAAGTCCTCTATGTAGGAATGTAAGGCAACTCTAGAGGGTGAAAAGAGTGTAGCAAAATAATCTATCCAATTAAAAATAATACAAAGTAAAGACAGCTACCAACTAATAATAGTAAATAAAGTAGAGCAATAAAGTTGAGAGAGTGCAAACACAAACATTGTGATGTATACTGGATTCCTTAAAAGAGAAATAGTCCAGTCCCGAGAACTCTTGCTTGGATTTTTATCTACTATAATCACCAATAGTAAATAACAAGCTTTGATATGAAGTCTTGCCACTTCTTTACAACCACAAGCTTTGATACGAAGGCTTGCAACTTCACAGCTAGAGAGAAAACTTGTTGAGCTAAGACCTTACAACTCTAACAGACTTCTAAACCGAGATTGCACTTGGCACTAGAAGGCTGGGGAGTTAATCTTGGATATGGGAAGGTTTAGGCTCTGAGGGTTTTCTCACTATAGGATAGAAAGATGAGAAGAGATGAGTGAGTAAGAGTGTAAAAATCTAAGTTTTTTATAGGGATTTATGGGACAGAGTTCGGCCAGAGTTCGGTCAAAAATATTTAAATTTTCAAACGTTGGATCAATAAAATAAGGAATTACACAACTGGCTAATCTTCTGTAAATAGCAAAAGTGAGTTCGATCAGAGTTCGGTCCGAGTTTGATTTTACTAATTTTCAGAATATTCTAAGTTGTGTATTGGCTAGTTTTGGTTTGATTTAGGTTTGTATATGTGTATAGGTTTCAGGCTATTTTGAGTGGACTTGAGTATGCCAGTGCGACTCGATGTACATAAGTCCTCGACTGATTAAAATGAAGATAACATTCAGAAATAAATAACTTGATGCAGTATGAATAGCTATCTTTACAGCATCATCGAGTCTTCGGTTGCATACAGTTGTATCATATTTGCGACATTAAAATATGATTTAGTTAACTACAAAATCAAGTTGAATGAGACCTAATGGGACAACAATCTCCCCCATTTTGATTATTGATAAAATATGAATGATACTGCTAGTCTTGAATATGCATAGCTCCCCTGCAACTTGTCGAGCGATTGATACAACAATGTCAAGTATCATGTTTCATCTTCTTCTCCTCCGTTGTTATTTGATCAAAATGGTTCACTCTCCCAAATTGGTGGAATAGTATGTATGATAAAGAAATAAGAGAGTAAAATAACACATATATAATGACCAATAGTTTATGTCAAATGTTGATAATATTACATTTACTGAATTCAAAATTCTAATTTTAAAACAAAAGATAAAATACATAAAGTTTTCTAAAACATAGAAAACCAATATCCAAAAGTGATGTGAACTAAGAACATCATAGTAGAGCAAAACTTGATTCTTAAGCTTCAAAATCTACTGTAGCATCTAGTGGTTATCTCCATTGTCGTCAGGTTCAACTGATCTATTGGGGTCATAGAAGGCGTCAGCTGGATCCAAGTATCTCTGTACATAAGGATGATCGATATGATAGCCTGGTCGGTTGGGATCTATGAGAATCAAAAATGGTCCAACAGGGCGCTGAGAGAGTCTATACTGAATATCCATCAAGGTGTTACCAACGGCCTGAGTCTGAAGTGTCTGACGGTGATCAAAAGCAAGATAGCGTTCATCTTCCATTTTAAAGTGATCATGCAACAAGACAATGATGGATTCCAAGGTGTTAGGTGGTTCAGTAGCAGTTGGAGGTGAATCAACAGGTTGTGTGTTTGAGTTCGAGGAAAAGTTATTAGGTAAATAAAATGCGGGCTCAATCCTACGAACTCGATTAAGAGATAGTGGTTCATCAAGAAATGGACACGTGTCAAGAGATATGTCAAAGAAACTGAAAATAGTTGGCAAGTACATGGCATAAAGTAATTGATGCCCTTTCTTGCGATATTAAACCATTTAGGATATGGTAGTCTATGGAAGATTGAATGGAATTGAGAAATACAGATGATATAAAGCAAACATTTTTATGTAAGAAACTTCATAAAAGTATATTTAATTAGGTAGAAATATGGAGAAAATGATGTGATACATTTCAACGAAATAATTGTTAAGATATCTATCATGGAATCTTCCAGGTAGAAAATTATAAGGGGAACAAAGGATGTTTTTGAAAGTGTCTAGAGTAACGTGTAGCAACAAGTTCTTCAAATTAAAACTTTTGAAAAACAGATAAGTAGTCATTGTAAAGATGGAAATCAATAGGATTGCAAGAACAAATAATGCGTTTAGAAAAATCATTAAACCATGCGTTGAAGTTTTCTAGGTTTCTGAAAAGAAAGCCATCAAATTCTCCAAAATTTGGCATAAGAGGAGAATATAAAGGATCAATGGACAAAGAGGAGTCACCTAACTTTCCTTTAGGAGCCATGGATAAAATAATTTTTTTGATTATACCTCAACAAGTGAAATAGATCCTTAAAAGGGGAAGAGAAAATTAGATTCTTAAGGAGAATGAGATAGTTTTTCATAGGTCTGAAGGTTAAACCACGAAAAAGAGTATATATAGAACATCCAAATCTTAATTAGGAAGTCGGCCAGCCAGATTTGAATATTCTGCAATATTGCGGATCGAGTTCGGTCCGAGATCGGTCATAGACCGAGTTTGGTCCGATTTTTGTTCCAATATGAACCAGAATTCTTGTGTTAACTTTATTCGATAATTTTGATTTCTTGACTTGATATAATATATAAAATATAAATGCTAAAGGGGCTTTATAAGATCATAAATTCTCATAAATTTTAGATTATCTCAAAGTAGCTATAGGGACCGGATCCCAGCTAACAATAGTCCGAAGACACTTAAGTACCGTGTCGCTTAAGATTATTTACAACTTATTGATAGAAGGGCCCTTTCGGCTTGTATCTAAAATTATCAAAACTTGAAAGAACTTAGATTGAATAAGAATTTAAAATAACTTATATTCTTATATTGTATCAGAATCTAGATGTCCTAATTCTCGACGGATAAAGTTGAAGTGATCTTAAGCTAAAGGTTTAGTAAAGATGTCTCCTAATTGATGTTCTTTGTCAGCAAATTCTAAGCATATATCTCCGTGTTGTTGATGATCCCTTAGAAAATAATATCTGATTTCTATGTGTTTAGTGCATGAATGGCATATTGGATTCCTAGTGAGATTAATAGTGCTAGTATTATAACAGTAAATAGGAATGTTCTTGTAGTGCAGATCAAATTTTCTAGGGTTAGCTTCATCCACAAAATTTATGCACAACAACGTCCTACGGCGATATACTCAGGCTCAGTTGTTGATAATGCGATAGAATGTTTCTTTTTGCTAAACCAGAAGACTAGAGACTTTCCTAGGAAATGACAAGTGCCATTGATACTTTTTCGATCGACTTTGCATCCAATAAAATCAGCATCCGAGTAACCAATAAGGTCAAATAATATGGTTTTGGGATACCATAAGCTTGCTGATAAAGTTCTTTTAAGTTATAAGAAGATTACCTTAACTGCGCATAGATATGATTCCTTACGGTTAGCCTGATATCTAGTACAGAGACATACATAAAACATGATATCTGGGCGACTAGTAGTTAAGTATAATAAACTACCAATCATACCTCGATACTTATGTATGTTTGTAGGTTTACCACTTTCATCAAGGTCCAGATTTGTTGATATTGCCATTGGAGTTCTGATAGGTTTTGCATTGTCCATGTCAAACTTTTTGAGCAAATCATTCGTGTACTTAGCTTGATTAATGAACATTCCTTGTGAATCATGCTTGATTTGCAATAATAGGAAGAATGTGAGTTCCACTATCAAGCTTATTTCAAATTTACTATGCATACACTTAGCAAACTCATTATAAAGCATTTCATTAGTAGATCCAAATATGATATTATGTACATATATTTGCACTAATAACATAGAATCATCAGTAGATTTTTGAAACAGGCTTGTATTAACTTTTCCTTTTGAAAAATCGTTTTCAAGTAGAAAGGAGCTAAGGCGCACGTACAAAGCTTGTGGGACTTCTTTGAGTCCATATGGAGCCTTTCATAATATCACGTTCCAGAACCAGAATACTGGAGAGCAGGACTGACAAAGCCAGCTACGTATACTAAGAGCACTCCGGTACTCTACATATACGGTAAAACTGTTAGATATAAGGGTCACTACTATAAAACATCAGCCAAGCCTAGGTCCAACAAACCCTAGTGTTTCAATCACAAGAACAAAAAAAATAATAACAAGATATACGAGCAGCTAAAATATAATAGTAAAGCATACCAAACTATAATATACAGAATATCATGATGCTAGTAAACACAGAATGAATAAACTAGCCGAAATCTGAGTCATACATGAACAACCCTAGGATATGTCAATCATGCTAATGCCCGTAGGCTAATAGATCAATCCAAAACATGATCTAATCATATGCTTGGTGACTAAACGCCAATAGAAGTAGAATGTATATCTAAGTGGGGAAGTAAGAAAACTCACTCATGCGGTCTGCTGCTCCTGGTGGCTAACATCCTCAGAAAAGTATGGAAGATCCTTCGATGCTGCTACTCGACCTGGCCTTGCAAAACCAGCGGGGTCAGACCCCCAAATATCAAGTACCACAAAGGAAGCCAATCTAGGAACTTAAACCATAAAACAAATAATACAAATACTGAAAAGTAAAGAATGGATGTAAAAGATCTCAGGATAGTAAAAGAAATATTATAAACCTTTAATGAGACATATCCTGAACTGATAAGCAATAGAGTAATAAGTGCAGAAAATAAAGGTGTGATCATGAAAAGCCTATACTGTCTATCATCCATAAATTACGGTAAATTATATAAGTACGGCTTGATACTTTAACTAACTAGGGTTATCACAATCCTAATTACTAGCAATTATAATGCAACTCAATTCTAGAGTTCCTTCTGATCGCATACCTCATTAGTCAGTCCGGGATATCCATACGTACAAACCAGCACTGGATACTCCTCAAGATACTCCATAATATAAACCAATGGATATTCCTCAAGATAACTATATGAATAACCGAGACTGCATGCAATCTAGGAAAATCCCTAGCCATGTACTAAGTGAATCTCTAGTTATAAACCCCTAGTAGTTTCTTGTATGAATACGGGTGTGACATTCCACAGAATTCATCCTAGACATGATGCAATAAAGCAAGTTCTAATAGTAATATAAACAAGTTTAATATATATTGTACAAACGGACTCATGTTATCCACGACAACAACCAAGCCACGTAAAACCAAGTAAAGCCAAGTAAATCCAAGTAAAGCCAAATATAGCCAAGTAAAGCCATGTTAATCCATGTGAAGCCAGGTAAAGCCATATAAAACTAGGTAAAGCCATGTACAACTAGGTGAAGCCATGTACAACCAGATAAAACCAAGTGAAACCAAGTCAAGCCATATCCGATGAAGCCATATAAAGTCAAGCCAAGTCAAGTCTAGTCAATTATGTCATCACGTGTAGATGGGCAAAGCTGGGTAAAATTGAGTAAAACCAAGTCAAGTCATCTGAAGCCATGTAAGTTCATGTCCAAATCTTTTCAAGTCATCGCGTATCCAAGCAAATGCCAGAAGTATCAAAACAAAAATCACGAAAACCATGAATTCCTAAAGAAAGAGCATGATCAGTATACCATCGGTACAGTCCAGTACACCATCGGTACATTGGTCCAGAGATAGAAAAAATACAACAAGTTTTAGATTCCAACAAATTGGTATACCGTTGGTATACTGTAGTATACCGTCGGTATGCCATTCCAAGTAGGCAAAAAGTTACTAAAAAACAAAGTTTCCCAAATCGGCATACCGTCGGCATAGATAATACGTCGTTGGTATGGTGACTGTCACGACCCGCACCTGGTGTAGGGACGCGAGTAGTAAACAACGTCCAGCCTATGTCGCAGCATCGACGATAGAACGATGTTTGGGTAAACTATCTATCCAGCAATAATGATTATCAAGAAATAAAATGCCACCAAAGATGTATGAATACTCCATCACAGATCTATAAGATGGAACAATCGCACGAATATGATATAAAAAACTGAAGAGTCAAATACAACTCACGAGACAAAGTAATAACCAATGAGTCATCAAAAATAAGAAATGCTAATATCAAATGCTGGAGAAAATATCAAATGCTAATATCAAATGCTTGAGCTACAGGTACTAGGACGTTTGTCTCAACTAGAATAAGACCCTCACGAGCCAAAGTTTTTGGCTCTAAGCCAACTACGTCCTAAGGCCCGTAGTGAGTGGGATACCACTCATCAATGTCATCTGGGAAAAATATATCCAGTTAGATAGAAAAAATGTACACCTCTAACAACAGTTCCAATGAATAATAAAAACTATGTAACAGTAAATAGAGTAAATATACAAGATACAAGTACAAAAGATATTCAAAATAGGAATACTGGAATTAAATACAAGAAATGAGCATCATGGAAATAAGAAAGAAATACTACTACTATGTGAGTGAGTACCAGCTTCAACATGTGATCAGCTTAAAAACTTACACAAGGATTAGGGCCTGGTTAATCATACGTATGGTGTATGATCAACACTCATAATGACATGTACAAGGAGGGTATGATCACATATATACACTAACACTCCCCGTCCCGACTAGTATAGTAGATCCAACCATGGTACGTTATGATATGGGATTCACTGGATAGGTAGCTAGTCTCCCCAAGAATCGATGTATGTACATGTACAAGAAGAACGAAAAACAAGGCTTGCACAAGATACACCACAAATACAAAAGAATAACATCTCATAACGAGATCCGGATATACCAATCCATGTAACCATCGTGTAAAAAAATTAAGGATATCTACACTAAATATAAGAAACATAGGGGATATGATAAATAGAAAACTATAAGAGAATATACTTGCCAAAAATCCGGTGAACAGTATCAAAGATGTCTGGATCGGTGCCTCGGAGACCTAAATATGAAATTACATCAATACAAGATTTTGGAATAAAAATAAGTTAAACTAGTCTAATTCTAGGTCATTAAGCCATTTCTAAGTCAAAATAGTCAAACTAGGTCAACTCTAGGTCAAAATTGGTCAAACTAGCAATTTCTAGGTTGTATGAGTCTACCTCTGGGTTATTGGATTCATACACTATGTAACTAGGCTATACTAGATGTATGATACTAGTACTATACCTTATCATAAGAAACGTAATATCTAATATATAAAAATACTATATAGATACACAAATAATATATGCTAGTATTCCTAGCTAAACTAGTACTATGGAAACCTTGGCTTGGTATCATACTACCCATCTTGACCCAATACCTTGAGTCAACTCTATTACCTTACCTTACCTTACCTTACCTTGGTAATACAAGGTAATACCTATTAACCAGTGAATCTAACTCGCTAACTCATATATGTATACAAATATATATACTATCATATATAACTATCAATCATAAGTAATAATATCTATTAAATAACTATATCATCCCACATCAACCTACAACTTAACATAAAACACCAAATAACAAACTTATAATAACATCTAATATAATCTAACTCACAACTACTAACTAACTGACATTAGTAGTTAACTATGAACTAACATGAAAACATATGTATAACTAACACTAACTTATAGCTAACAGCCACTTAACTTCAACTCAAAACCTCACTAACATATCTAACCAAACACCAGACAACTCAACACTCAAAACCCGACCTCCCCCCCCCCCCCCGTTTATCCTTATTTTTGTTGCTCCTAGCAGCCTTGTTGCTGCTGCTCTGAGCATATTTCTGCTACTGCCCTTCATCATGTTGCTGCTACTGCTGTTCATCATGTTGTTGCTGCTCTCAGCATGTTGCTGCTACTGTTGTTCTCACTACCTGTGCAACAAGTACATAGGCTTGAGTTCCCCTCCTCTGTCTAACAGTCGATTGTGCACACTTGTGTACACAGTCCCTAGCTATTTGACTGCTCCAAGCATACTGTGTACACTTGTGCACGGCCCCCTTAGCTAAACACGACAGCGAATCAAACACTAATCGGTGCACCTTCAACAACAGTCCAAATAGGAATCTAATTATTCCCTACACTCCTTGTTAGTCCCTATCAATACAATATGTCAGTCCATATACATCAGTAATAGTGCACACGAACTTCCCTAATCTCCATATGACAACCAACACACTCAATGCAATAGAAACACACACACACACACACACACACACACACACATACACACATATATATATATATATATATATATATATATATATATATATATATATATATATATATAACAACTATAAATATAATACTCTAATAGCTATAACCAAGGTAAATTAAATTAGAATGCAAAGTATCAAACACGTGGAGTGCACTGCATCCGTTTCACACTCAATCTATTATACGGTTGCGATACGGCTCCAACACACCACCAAACATATCCTGAAGGACAAAAGCAAGTCTAGAATCATAATTAGAAGTACTACAAAGAGCTAACTACTAAACTACGTACCCGTGACATGCTCAACCTTCCGTGTCGGAAGAAAACCCCTAAATCAACCCGTATCGCCAAATTATCATGATACGGCCTACACGTATCCAATTGTGGACACGACACTAGTATCATATAATCAAACATATATTAATTTGGTCTAATTGACCTATTGATAAACGCATTATTAGTCAATCTCAAATTTCTTTCGAAATTGACACAAAACACCACATAACTTCCTCCATAGGCCTCATATGAACCTAATTCCACTTCCTATGGGTAGCCTTAGTATATTGGAGGGTTTCTAATGATTAAACTACATATTTAGACTCTAATTAGAGAGAGAAAATTGAATTATATCTTTTGGGAGATGGATTTCCAATGTAAGTCTCCAAATGAGTGTCAAGAGCCTTCAACTTGTGTTCCTTCGTCCTCCTTGTAGATTCATGCCTCCTTGTTTCAATAGCCTCCAATAGTGAATAGAGAAAGAATTGGAAAAGAATTTGGGTAGGATTGATGTAGGGATGAAAAAAATTGGATGAGAAAAATTCTAGATCTAGAAATGAGATGAATGGATCAAGAGAGATAGTCTCTCTCCTCCCCCTACTATGGTCGGCCTTGCCCCTACTCCAAGTTACTATGAAAAGTACATAATACCCCTTGGGACTTGTCATGAAGGAATTAATTAAGGAGGAAAGGTTTTAATCCAATTGCTTTAACTAATTAAGTTATCCTCTTAATGAATGGGCTTATTTGTTGGGCTCAATCTAATAAGAATTAATGTTGGTCCATGAGTCTAACCTAAACTAGTTAGGTCCACTAAAACAAGTACAAAATTAAATATAACATCTAACAATAAATAAATAATACAATAAATAAATATTCAACAAGCACATATTTAACTAATTATGAAATGACCAAAATACCCTTGCTAAAAATTATGGTAGAGACAAGTCTACCCCCCTTAAAATAATTTCGTTGCTCAAAATTCAAAGACGAAACTACCCCTAAAAAATAAAACAGAATCAGAAAAGAACATACATCAAGGTACAAACAAATATGTATAACACTCTGGCATTTCATCCTCCCTCTACCAGATAGAGTCACCCGGAGAGTGAGGCCTCCATACGACGCGTACTAAGGGAATGGTCTGGTTCCTCAACACCTTCTCTCTCCGATCCATAATCTCAACTGGCTGCTATGGATAGTAAAGAGTAGGGCCCACCTCTATCTCTGAGTGGATCGATCTAATACGAGACTAGTATCCGCCATGTATGTCTCAATTATGATACATGAAACATATTATGCACTCCCTCCAAAAAAGGTGGTAAGTCTAGTCTGTAAACAACTACACTGACCCTCCCAAGAATACTGAAGGGTCCGATGAATCACAGACTAAGCTTTATGCCTCCAAGGAAACGAATCGTACCTCGTGTCGGAGAAATCCTCAGAAACACCTGACCACCAACCTAGAACAAAACACAATCATAAGAACTTAATCTATAACAAACAACCAATATCAAGCACAAAACAAAAAATCTAAAACTATACCTCAAACTCCAAAGGTCTCTGGTGGCTATCAGCCCAATGTCGTTATCTGTCTTGCGCCACTCAAAGTCTGTATCTGATAGCTTAACCTTCTCCGCTGTATCCCCAACCATCTCTGGCCCTAGCAAAACTTTCTCTCAATATAATCCCATGACAAGGGAGTACGACATCTTCGAGCGTACAAAGCCTCAAATGGTGACATCTCTATACTAGCCTGGTAGTTGTTGTTGTAAGCAAACTCTACCAAATAGAGATAGTCCTTCCAAGATCTCCCAAATCTAGTACATAAGTGCGCATCATATTCTCGAGAGTCTGAATGGTCCCCTCTGACTGCCCATCCGTTTAGGGGTGATATGCAGTACTGAACTTGAGCTGGGTGCCCAAACTCTCCTGCAAACTCCTCGAAAAATAAGAAGTAAAATGACTATCCCAATACGAGACTATGATGATGAGAACCCCATTTATCCTGATGATCTACCTCATATACATCTCTGCCAGCTTCTCCGAAGACAAATCCACCTTGAAATGCAAAAGTTGGGCCGACTTGGTCAACCTGTCAACGATGACCCAAATCGCGTCTTTCCCTCCTGGAGATCGTGGAAGTCAAGACACAAAATCTATAATAATTTTCTCCCACTTCCACTCTAGAATGGATAATGGCTGAAGAAATCCACCTGGCCTCTGCCTCTCATCTTTTACCTGCTGGCATAATAAGCATCTGGATATAAACTATGCCACCTGCCTCTTCATGCCATACCACCATATACTCTCTCTCATATCCCGAAATATCTTGTTGGCACCTGGATGCATGGAATACTGAGAGCGATGCGCTTCCTACAATACCTTCTTACGTAGCTCCCCACTAGGTACACATAATCTAGCACCATGCTGCAAAGAACCATCCTCTATAATGGTGAAATTATCCTCCAATCATGCTCTTACCTGAGCTCTGATGCTCCTTAGAGATACATCCTCATATAGGGCTATCTTGATACTGTCCATTAACTCTGAGTATATCTGCAACCCCCACATCTGTATAGCAAAACCAGGGACTAATACCTCAATGCCTAAGCCTTCCAGATCCTCCAACAAATACCGATCTTACGTCAAAAATATTGCTACCGGATACCTGCTCAAGGCATCGGCAACTACATTTGCTTTTCCCGGATGATACTGTAAAGTTATGTCAAAATATTTTATCAGTTTCAACCACCGATGCTGCCCCATGTTCAACTCCTTCTGTGTGAAAACATACTTCAAGCTCTTATGGTCTGTGAAGATCTCAACATGCTCTCCGTACAAATAGTGTTTTCACAACTTCAAGACAAATATGACTGCTGCCAACTCCAAATCATGGGTAGGATATTTCTTCTCATGTGGATGCAACTTCATGAATGCATAGGCAATCACTTTCTCATTCTGCTGAAGAACACAACCCAGCCCTTTCCCCGATGCATCACTATAAATAGTGAAACCTCCTGACCCTGATGGCAACATCAAAATAGGAGCAGACTTTAACCTCATCTTCAATTCTTCAAAAGTAACCAGGCACTTCTCTGTCCAAACAAACTCTACATCCTTCCTGCTGAGTCTAGTCTTCGGCTCAGCAATCCTTGAAAAATCTTGCACAAAATTCCTGTAGTAGCCTGCTAGACCCAAGAAACTTCTGATATCTGCCACTAAACATGGGATCTTCCATGATTCCACTACTGTGATCTTCTTCTGATCCACTAAAATTGCATCATCAGTCACAACATGTCCTAAGAACTCTACCTTATCCAGGAATAACTCATACTTGGACAGCTTTCCATACAACTTCTCATTCCTTAGTACATCCAACACAATCCGCAAATGCTCCTCGTGCTCCTCTGGTGTCTTCTAGTATATGAGTATGTTATCAATGAACACCATCACGAACTTGTCAAGGTACTGGTGGAATATCTTGTTCATCAAATTTATAAATATCGTCGGAACATTAGTCAACCCAAACGGCATCACCATGAACTCATACTGGCCATACCAAGTCATAAAAGCAGTCTTTGGAATATCCTTCGGCTTTACTTTCACCTGGTGGTAGCCTGATCTCATGTCTATTTAGGAAAATACCTTAGCGCCACTCAACTGATTGAACAGGTCATCAATCCGTGGCAACGGATATTTATTCTTGATAGTGAGATTATTCAATGCCCTATAATCGATGCACATGCACACCGATCCATCCTTCTTCTGCACAAACAATACCGAGGCTCCCCACGATGAAGAACTGGATTTGATAAGCCCCTTATCCTATAATTTATCCACTTGTTTCTTTAGCTCGACCAGCTGACTGTTGTTCATTCTATCGACATGTTGTAAAATTGGCTCCGCACCTAGCACTAAGTCTATAGGGAATTTAATATCTCGATCTAGCAGCAATCCTGACAATTCCTCAGAAAATACATCCAAGAATTTTGCTATCAAAGGATGCAGAAACTCCTTGTCTTCCACAATAGCTCCACAGATAATGCCTTCTCTCTGCTCTGCAACTCCTCTAGCAAACTCAAACTCTGGCTCTCCTGGCGGGCTAAACAAAATTCTACCTCCTTTGTAATCTATACTAGCATGGTGTCTACTCGACCAATACATCCCGAGTACAATATCGTAGCTTGGAAGTATCATTATAAGTAGGCATACACTCAGCTTTCGGCCTTCCAGAATAACTCTTCGATCCTTGCAAATATAACTAACCAGGATAATGCTTCCCTCGATCATGATCTTGCAAGTCCTAAGCAAAGACTCAGCTACCAAATGATGCTTCAAAGAAAAAAAATAGATATAAAACTATGGGAAGAACCACTATCAAACAATACTAAAGCTGGAATATAATTAGGAAGAACATAACCTGCGATGACATCTCCGGTGGACTCGGCCTTCTCGACAATCAGAGCAAATACTCGTCCATGAGGTGCACCCCCCTGATGTTGGTGTTGGACATAACGCTGTTGCTGGGTCGGAAGCGGCGGTCCCCTCGATTGTACTGCAAGTGGCCTAGCCTGTGTTCTCGGAGCTGGAGCTGCTCCCTGAACTGTATGACGAGGTTTGGAAGTACAATCCCTCAGCTGATGCCTCTCGGTACCATAATACAAACAAACTCCCAAAAATTTTCTGCAAACTTCCCAGATGTGGCCGAGTTTCTTGCAGAAGTGGCAGAAAGCTTGTTATGACTGTCTCTACTACTGTTGTGGTGCCTGGTGAACCGACACCCTATCTGGACTCTGGTGTTGTTGTGGCTGCTAAAAAGGCCTAGACTAGAAATAAGGACGCTTAGCAAGCCCTGCACTTCTACTAGCCCCCAGAAAAGAATCGTATTCTCTCTTGGGTTTCAAGCACAACTCCCACTCAACCTTGCGTGCCTCGGCAAGTATCTCGGAATATATCTCATAGAAAGATAGAATGAGAATCTTCACTTTTTAGTTCAAACCCTCTTGGAAGCGGATAGCCCAAACCTCTGGCTCCCTCACCAAATATTTTGTAAATCGGCTCAGCCTACCGAGCGTACTCCTCCATGGACATGCTCCCCTGAGTAAGTACCTCAAACTTGTCACGCCCCAGTCCCAAAATACCAAGGGACTAGACACGTGGCAATGGCCAGCAGCATACACCGATGGACAAACCCAATTTAATGGATCCATCGGGGCATACTTAAGCTGTATTACAACTATCAGGGTTTACTAATCTCATCCACAGAATAAATACAAAAATATCAATAGAAAATATTAAACAACATCCAGTCAAAAGTAAATAAAATCGGGGAACAACCCGATATTAAGTCTGTTATAAATGTTCTCATAAACAGGAAATAAAGAGTTTAATTGCCATAAAACTGAGCATGGAAGAAGTCGTTGTTCAGGAGAAGTCCTCAGCGATCACCTCGTCCTCAGGTACTGGTACTGTTCCGAGAAGTGCTCATGTTCTGTATACCTCTGGATAAACCTCGTCTGCTAATCCTGGGGACATAATCCGGATCCAGGTCCTCAGGGGACATAGCAAGGTACAAGAAAGCTCATGCCAAAATAAATGCAGTACAGAAATAATGAAACAATAGTGTAAACTATATAACCATCTATGTGAAATGCAAGTTGAGAGCATCACTAGAACTTAGGCTGATACCACTACAAGATCTGTGTCTGGGAGCCGGTAGCGGAGTATACAATGAGTTTTACTATGTATTTACTATGGATTTTATATATATATAATCAGCCTGTAGTCTGTGTATCTCTCCCCACCCAATGTAATCTTGCGTCTCATGTCCACGATGTCCCATGTCCATGCCACGCAGGATCATAGCTAATGCAACAAATCATACTATGTCTATGAAAATAATGTCTAAGAATATAATATCTATGTCAATCCTGTATCCTACACAGAATCACCATGAATATCTCAGGTAGATTCTGTCATATGTATGGTGTCAAGTGTCTTGGGTAGAATGTACTTGATAAAACAAGTACGAGAATGTAAAGGGTCGCGAATGTCCATCTCTAGATGATGTTACACAACTCCGCGTACGGTATTGGCACCCGACTATAATCAGACGCTAAATAAGTCACATGGTCCTAGGTTTAAGCATGTACAACAAGTATATATATATATAAGCCAAGAAAATAAATAACAAGACGTGCAAGTTTTGGCAAGGTACACTTGCCTGGGGTTCTGGCTCCAATTGTGGCCCTGACTTCAATAAAATTTGCAGGCAGTACTCCGGTTACTGAAATAAATATCACTATCAGATTCAAAAAATATTAATCAGCTAGAAACGCCTGTCCTTGAGTCCAATTTGGACACAGGGGCAAAAATAACATTTTAGGTCAAGGCGGGGTCCATATGTGGGCCGCTTTGCACCGAAAAACGTGTCAGGGTCAAAGGTCTCCAAATCTATCAAACTTAGTGTCAACAAGTCAGGAATGATGATTCGAACCCAACAGAACTTCCAGAAATGGATTTCGATGAGCCGTTCACAAAATCGCCCGTCAAGTGGAGCTTGTGGGGCCTACGATATGCAATTTTGTCAATATTCTCAGAGTCGAACCAAACTTGGGTCACAGGACCAGCGTATTGCTACGAGTCCGATGGCGCAAGTTTCGTCTCGATCCGACATGTGTACAGTAAGTTACAGCGAGATTCAGAAAGGTCGAATACGGGACGGTGTCCGCGGATACGCATTGATTCCGGTGTGCACGCACATCCGAATCAACTTCTGCGAATTCCCACACGTCCGTATCAATGACGCGCACGTATCTGTGAAGACCGCATGCGACCAAGTCATCCCGTTTGGCGGGGCATACTCGGTTCCGGGGTGAAATAGGGCATTGATTTTCCTATTTTTGGATCGCGGTTCACGATCGCCACAGGACGCGATGCACCGAGCGGGTTGCACAGGCACCGAGGGGGTCACATAGTCTACGCGATGCAACAAACGAAATAGAAATCGGGGCAGCGAGGAAAAAGTTATGAGTACCTGAACAGGGCTCCGAAAACTGGGGTTTTTCGTGTCCGAGGCGACACGACACAAGGGGATACGTGTCCAGGTTCTGTTCACCCTAGGGTTTCAGTTCAGGGGCTTTGTCGGAGCTTCGCTAGAGGGCTCACCGTGGCTAGGTCGGGCTGAGCGGAGGCTGAGCAACTCCGGCTCGAGGGGGTGGCGGCAAGAGCGGAGGGCAGCGGCGCTCAGCTCGGGTGGCTGCTGCTGGGCTCGGTGCGAGTACTGGAGAGAGGAGGTAGCCGGCGTCGGGCGGTGTGGGGTTCTGCGGAGGACGGCGGGGCTGCGGGTCGGCTCAGGCAGCGAGGCGGTTCGCCGGAGAAGTGGGGCGGAGGAGGAAGACGGGGAAGGAGGGAGATTCGGCCGGAGAAGAGGGTTAAATAGAGAGGAGGAAGGGAGCTAGGCCGTCGGCAGTTACGGGAGGCGGCTGGGCGTCGGTTACGGGAGGCGGAGGGCTAGAGAAGGGGAGCACCCGACGGCGGGTTGGCTGGTCGGAGGCAGGGGAAACGAGGGGTCGGGGGAGAGGGATCGGTCGTGCGGGTCGGGTCGGAGCGGGTGCGGGTTTGGGCAGACCCGGCCTGACCCGCTAGTTGAGCGGTCCGGTTCAGGTAGACCGCCCGGTCCGGTTCGGTTTAATATTGGGTTCGGGTAAACCGGGTTTAATTAATTTGGTTTATTTAAATCAATAGTTTTTATGGCTTTAAAAATCCATCTGGGGCCAATAAATTCCCGAAAAACTACCTTATGTCTAGTTTTTTATTTTACACCATAAAATATTATTTTTATAATATTTTAATATTATTAAAAATTATTTAAAAATCATTTAATAATTAAAGAACCTTAGTTTAATTAGAGAAAAATTCCTGAAAAATACAGAAAATTAAGGAAAATTCCAAATTAAAAAATTTCTTGAAAATCAGGGGGTTTACAAAACTGCCTCCCCAAGTCCAATCTATCCACCCGAGCAAAGAACTTTCTCTTTAAGAGGTCCTTGAATACCTCCTAATACTGTCCCATATCAGCAAGAAGTGGCTCATTCCTGAACCAAATACGGGCTATGTCGAACAGCTAAAGTCCTACTGCCTCAACCTTTATATCCTCAGCAAGACGGGACACCCTCATGAGACGCTCGATGTCCTCGAGCCAATCATTATCTTAGACGATGCCCTCAGTCCCCTTGAAGACCCTAGGTTCCAGCTTTTTGTAGTCCTGGATATTATCCGGCCGAAACTAGGCAACCTACGAGGCAACCTGCTGCTGGACTGGAGCTCCTCTCACTACTACAACAAGGGCAAGCTGATGAGCACTCTCAATACCCTGCCGTAACATATTGGTCTGCCTATGGTGAGCCTCAGACTGGGCCCTTTGAGCCTCCAGCATCTCATAAAATAATGCGAACACCTGAGTCATATATGTCGGTACGGAAGGTGGTGATGGTAGTCCCTCAGACACAACTAGAATAGTCCTCTGAGCTGGAGGTGACCCCCAAACGCAATTGATATGCCAATCACCGAAGAAGTGACTGGTGTAGGACCTCGAGAAGTCATAGATCTCTCAGAAACTGCTCCTCTCTGTTGTGATCGAGTCTTAGGCCATGAGGCGATGTGAAAGGAAAGAATCAATATGGCATATGATATATTATACTCAAAGAAGAACAATTAAAGATCAAATATCAATATCAATATCAAGGAAGAACAGTTGAAATGAATAATAGAGTTTTTTCTAGTTGTGATTGAGTATTCTCAGCCTATAGCCTATATCCTATATCCTGAAACAAGCTCGTAACAGCACTCAAATTAGAGCACCACTACCAATCATACTATTTGCGACCTCGAAGACCTGCATGGGGCACTACTACAAATGTGTCACGATCCGCACCCGGTGTAGGGACGCGAGTAGTGAATAATGTCCAGCCTACGATACAGCATCGGCAGTAGAACACTGTTTGGGTAAACTATATATCTATTAATAATGATCATCAAGAAATATAATACCACCAAAGAAGTATGAATACTCAATCACAGATCTATAAAATGGAACAATCGCCCTAATATGATATAAAGAACTGAAAAGTCAAATACAACTCACGAGACAAAGTAATAACTAATGAGTTATAAGAAATAAAAAATGCTAATATCAAATGCTGGAGACAAATATAGTACAACAACCTATCTACTGAGCTACAGGGACTGGGTTGTTTGTCTCAACTGGGATGTGACCCTCCAGAGCCAAAGTCTCTGGCTCTAAGCCAACAACGTCTTGAGACCCGTAGTGAGTGGGATACCACTCCTCAGTGGCATCTAAAAAAAATATCCAGTCAGGAATGAGCAAAGTACACCTCTAACTGCAGTTCCAACGAATGATAAAAACTATGTAACAGTAAATAGAGTGAATATATAAGATACAAGATACAAGTACAAGAGAGATACAAAATAGGAATACTGGAATTAAATACAAGAAATGAGCATCATGGAAATGAGAAAGAAATACTACTACTATGTGAGTGAGTACCAGCTTCAACATGTGATCGGCTTGAAAACTTGCACAAGAATTAGTGCCTGGTTAATCATACATGCGGTGTATGATCAACACTCGCAATAACATGCACAAGGAGGGTATGGTCACATATCTACACTAACACTTCTTGCCTCGACTGGTATAGTGGATTCAACCATGGTACGTTATGACATGGGATTCACTGGATAGGTAGCTAATCTCCCCAAGAATCGATGTTTGTACATGTATAAGAAGAACGAGGAATAAGGCTTGCACAAGATTTACGATAAATATCAAGGAATAATATCTCATGACGAGATTCGGATATACCAATCCGTGTAACTATCATGTCAAGAAATTAAGGATATCTACACTAAATATAGGAAACATAGAGGATATCCTAAATAGAAAACTATCAGAGAATGTACTTGCCTAAAATTCGGTGAATGGTATCAAAGATGTCCGGAATGGTGCCTCAAAGACCTAAATATGGAATATTACATCAATACAAAGTTTTAGAATAATAATAAGTTAAATTAGTCTAATTCTAGGTCATTAAGCCATTTCTAGGTCAAACTAGGTCAACTTTGGGTCAAACTAGTCAAACTTTGTCAAACTAGCTATTTCTAGGTTGTATGAGTCCACCCCTAGGTTATTGAGTCCATACACTATGTAACTAGGCTAAACTAGCTATAGATTACTAGTACTATACCGTATCGTAAGATACGTAATATCTAATATATGAAAGTAGTAGATAGATACACAAATAATATATACTAGTATTCCTAGGTAAACTACTACTATGGATACCTTGGCTTGGAGCCAAACTTGGTATCACACTATCCATCTTGACCCATTACCTTGAGTCAACTCCATTACCTTACCTTACCTTACCATACCTTGGTAACACAAGGTAATACCTATTAACAAATTAATTTAACTAGCTAACTCATATATGTACACCAATATATATACTAGCATATATAACTATCAATCATGAGTAATAATATCTATTAAATCAGTATATCATCCCACATCAACATACAACTTAACATTAACCACCAAATAACTAACATATATTAACATCTAATATAATCTAACTCACAACAACTAACTAAATGACATTAATTGTTAACTATAAACTAACATGAAAATATATATATAACTAACACTGACTTATAACTAACACTCACTTAACTTTAAATCAAAACCTCACTAGGATATCTAACCAAACACCAGAAACTTCCACTTGAAAATAAAAATTTTGAAATCCGAGGAACTTTAAACCGTGCTCTGATACCAACTTGTCACGTCCCGGTTCCGTAGAACCAATTCATCCTCGCATTCAATTCTGTAGAACTGATCATCCTCACTGGCATGAGGTCATATAAGTCTGGGGTTGCACTTGTACAAGGCAAGAACGTGCACCTTGTGTCAAATATCTTTTGTAAATAGTTCTGCAACACAACAACAGATTATAAAATACACTTTTGTATAGGAAGAAAATAATTCTTTTAATGATTTATTGCAACGAAGTATAATTTTCTCAACACCAAAATAAAAATGCCTGAACGGCTTACATAGCTTTCATAAAAGAAAGACTGATAGGCTGACATGAAATAATGTTCTTATCCTATACATTATGCCCCTTTATTACTTCTTGAAAGTAGCTACTAGAAATCTTAGAAATACTTTGGAAATAGGAAAAAGATTGAAAAGACTCCAACAAAAGCTTTAATTTCGTTGAGTGCCCACGATATCTCGGTCATCTCTCTGCCCACAGAGACGTGGGTCAGTACTTAACTTATACTGATAAGAAGAATTGGCCCACTCACCTAAACAAACACTTCTTAATTAAGACAGTAGTTAAATAGGCAATATTATAAATACAACATGACAATAGGCAACAGTTTATAAGCAACAGATCATACAGTAAAATATATATAAGCTTTGCACATATGGAATCCTTACCCCGATCAATGGCCGTATTCCAGTATAATTTACAGGATTGTTCTAGCCTCCCCTATTAAGATATTATTAGTATACAACTCATTCTTACTGGGTCATTTGTGGTATAGCACCACGATGGACATGCCATTTAGGACTTCAATGGGCTTGCGATGCACCATTCAAAGCAGGTAGAAAGATCAATAAATGTCTCGCTTATACCCGGCGCTACCAAAGCGCTACTATTTTCCCCGGGTCGAACGGTCCCCAGTCCCCCAGGTTCCATTCGAGAAAATTTATTACCTTGTGCACAAGTTGTCCATGACCATACAATGCATCTACGACTATATAATAAGCATAAATAGCAGTATAAGGTATTGGAATATTCAGAGCAATAATGCATATTTCTCCATTCTCATTTCAGCATACTTATTCATTTGATTCGATTGGTAGTCCGTAGACTCCAAGTTGCCGCTAAATCATGGCATCAAACTATGACACAATGATTATATCATTTCCTGTATTACATAATTAAATATCCCACTTATCAATACATTTTTATTGATTTATAATAGTGGTATGAAACTTATGGCATTAGTGGCTTTATCGATCATTGGACTTAGCAAGGTTACAAGAGAACATTATTGATTATTGGTAAGAAGGAGTAGCGAAGAAGGGACAGAACCGCTAACAAAATAGAGAATGTCGAGACAGAAAAGATGCTTATTCGCTCAGGTTTCGATCACGCATCTATCTACATTGGCACCAATATTTGGTTAGACTACCATCTTCATTTCTCTTAGAGTTCTCTAGAATGAATTAATACAATCGATAAAAATAGGCTAAATAATCAATCATCGAAAACCAATAATGAAAACGCATTCATCAAAACTAAGTAGCAAAATTCCAAGAAAGCCAACCAAAAATCCAACGAAAGTTATTGGACTCATTCAAACAAAAGTCGATTCATTAATTGGAAAGGTTCAATGCATTGTCCATGATCAATTATGCTGTAAAGTTTCCCCATACTCAATTTCGACTGAGTCAATCGAGCCACAAGTCTTATATAGTGCACCGCTAGGAGCAGGACACTACCAGACATAACCTTCTTTTTTCATCGATAGCGTTGCAAATAGGTTAGCATCACCAATCATATGTCGTGAGCAACCACTATCAAGAATCTACTTGCTTCTAGCATGAGAAGGTTGGTCCACCTATATAATGAGGTATAAATATAACCCTTGGTACCCATTTCCTTGAGGGTCCAGCTGTGTTAGTCTTTGGTACCCATGTATATATATTCATATCCACTAATTTTCTAGTTCTAAAAATATAGATATATGTCCTTTCTTACTATAGTAGTGACATATAGTAGTATTAATTATACTCGGTGCAGAATGGTAGATATGAGTGTGTGAAGTAGTACTTTGTGTTTTGCTTGGATATCTATAATAGAATACATGATTGTGTGAAGTATGTTGTGTTATATGTGCATGATAGTGTAAAGTATTATGATGTGTTCTGCATGCATGATTGTGTGAAGTGTTATGCTTGTTGTGTATGCTGTTTTGTTTAGCTACGAGTCTCGTGTTAGACAGGGTAGCGGGTTATTCAACCTATTTTCCCAATCTAATCTCTAATCATTTAGAGGTAGCATAAACTTTATCATATTTAGCAGTTAAAGCATCTATTCTACGAGCAGAAATAGAATATTTCTTTTTCTCTGATTCGAGTTCCTCCTTAAGTTTAATGTTCTCTTTAGTGCTTTTGTCAATGCATCCAAGTGCCTCATGAAGACTAAGCTTGAGTTTAGAAATCTTATCTAAATCATTACAAGTAGAAGTATCATTTACTTCATTTAATAGAGAGGTAAGTCTTTCTATTTCAATCTGATAGGATTGAATATCTTTCCTAGCATGCTTGTACTTATTCTTATTCTTTCTAAAATCCCCAAGTTAGTCACTCAAAGCATTACCTAATTGAACAAATATAAAATCATCATAGGGATGGTTATTAGTTACCTGATCAGTTAGTTCCATGAAGCATAGGTTTGCCGTGTCTCGAGGCTTTTTTCTTCTTCAGATTCACTAACTTCGCTTTCATGCCAGATACTTGTATTTGTGTACTTCCATGATGATGTCCTTCTGGATGAGCGATCTGGAAAGTCCTTTATGTGACCTATTTTCTTACATTTGTAGCATACAGGTTCTTCATCACTGTTGATATTGTACTCTTTCTTCTTTGTTCTCTCAAAGTTTAGAAATTTCTTGAAGTTCCTGGTGATCAGAGTAACTTCTTTATCTTGAGATTCATCGTCGTCGGAGTCACATTTGGAGACTAACTTGTGATGTGCCTTGAATGCAATCCTCTTTTCTTTTGGTGTGGGATCTTCAAATTCCTTGAGATCTAGCTCGTGAGTCATCAGCTTGCCCATGAGCGTCTTGAGGGTCATTATGGTGAGATCATTCCCTTCAATTATTGTAGTGACTTTGGTATTCCAATTCTTGGTGAGTCCTTTAAGTACATTATGAATCTTCTGATGATTGTTGTACTACTTTCCAAGAGAGGATAGAGGGTTTATAATGTCGAGAAATCTTGTTATCATCTGACTAATCATCTCATTTTGCTTCATCTTAAAAGCTTCATATTCTTGTGTCAGTCGACTTATCTCTGATCGTTCACTTGTGATGTTCCTTCATGAGTAACCTCAAGAAGTTTTTATACTTCGTGTTAATTTCCACAAGTGGAGACTCTATTAAATTCAGTTCTGTCTACAGCACAAAATAAAGCGTTAATAGCCTTAGTATCAAAACTAGCATTTTTTTCTCTGTTTTTGTGTACTTATCATGGGGCTTATCTACAAGGTTATCGTCTACGACTATTCAAGGTGGCTTCTTGTATCCATCTACTACAACAGACCAAAGATCAAAATCAAGTGATTACAGATAAAAGCTCATACGTATCTTCTAGTACATGTAGTTGGAACCATCAAACAAGGGTGGCATATTTGTGGACTAGCCTTTAATATTATTGGTGTGGATAGATCTAACAGTTGTCAAAAATCTCTAAGGAGATTAATCAAGTAACATGCAAACTTGCTCTAATACGAATTGTAGGACCGTAAGGCAACTATAGAGAGGGTGAATATAGTACAGCGGAATAATCTATCCAATTAAAAATAATTCAGAGTAAAGGCAGCTACCAAATAATAACAGTAAATAATGTAGAGCAGTCAAGTTGGAAGAGAGCAAATACAAACACCGCAAAGTATACTAGTTTCCCTTTGAGAGGACTAGTCCAGTCCCAAGAACACTTACTCAGAGTTTTATCTACTATAATCATCAATAGTGAATCATAAGCTTTGATCCGAAGGCTTACTACTTATTTACAACCACAAGCTTTGATAGAAAGGCTTGCAACTTCACAACTAGAGAGAAAATTTGCCGAGCCAAGCTCTTACAACTTTGACAGACTTCTAAATCGAGATCGCACTTGGCACTAAAAGGTTGGAGGGTTGATCCTGGAGATGGGAAGGTTTAGGCTCTGAGGGTTTGCTCATTATAGGATAGAAAGATTATAGGATAGAAAGATGAGAAGAGATGAGTGAGTAGGAATGTGGAAATTAAAGTCTATTTATAGGATTTTGTGGGACAATTCCGCCAGAGTTCGGTCAAAAATATTTGAATTTTTTAACTTTAGAGCCACAAAATTGGGGATTACACAACTTGAAAATCTTCTGTAAATAGCAAAATTGAGTTCGGTCATAGTTCAGTCTCAGTTCGATCCGAGTTCGGTTTGCTGATTTCTAGAATATTTTAAGTTGTATATGGGCTAGTTTTAGTTTGATTTGGGTTTGTATATGTGGATAGTTTTCAGGCTATTTTGAGTGGACTTGAGTATGACAGTGCGACTCGAAGTACATAAGTCATAGACTTAATAAAATAAAGATTACATTCATGAAATAAACAACTTGACGTAGTACAGACAGCAATTATCACAGCATCGTCGAGTCTTCGGTTGCATACAGTTGTATGATATTTATGAAATATCGAAACATGGTTTAGTTAACTATCAAAATCAAGTGATTTGAGACCTAATGGGCCAACACTCTCCCAATTGGTATCCATGATATGCAAAGCAAATGTACAACTAGGATCCAATATCAATTGATAAATAATATCTCTACGCATGAAACTATTAAAAAAATATGTGATACCAAACTATAGGATATTAATCATTGATACTCAAGTCTCTACTCCATCATATAACATAGATACACAAACACCAATTGTAAGTGCCAATCTATAATACTCCTCTCAATGAATCTATATATTAATATTGACATACAACACATCCTTATAAATATATTTAGCTAACACATATATATAACACAAAAGAACCAATTGCACATGAAAATCCCAATTGCTAATGGACACCCATACAGATGAATTTCTAATTCTAACCATATGTATCCTAAAGTATCATGCCACAACCACCACATATCTTATTTAGGACATATGGACACAAGCACAACTCAAATTGGACACAAAATTTCCTTTGGGAACATATATCAAACACTTTGTGGACACATGAGGATGGGACTTTGAGGTGTGGGGATCATATTTATGTCTCTATTGGAAAACTTCGACAGAAACTGATGACAGAGGCACACAGTTTCGCTTACTTTTGTCATGACCCGCACCCGGATATTCGGACACGAGTACGTGGGTACGTCCAGCCTACGCCGAAGTGTCGGCGGTAGTACGCTGTCTAGGGCATAATCACAGGTAATATAAAATCTAGCTCATTCACAAAAATTAAATAGGCAAAAAAAATAACAAGAAAAGAATGCTAAGATTTCAAAAACTGAAAGTGACAACAGATCCAGAGTTTATTATAGAATCCAAAAATTAAATCGGGGACAAACCCGATTACTAAGATGAAAGAAAAATAAGTAACTACTGCTAACTACTCCGCAGGAGTAGTCTCCTGTGTGGGAATCGGCTCCGTAACTGTATCACCTGCTGCCTCATAGGGGCCATAATAGGTGGGGGCAAGGTTCTTATTATCACCTAAATCAATGGATCCAGTCAGGAAAGGAGCAAAGTACACAATGCACAACAAGAGTTAAACTAAATATTTGTGACAGGTAGAAAAGAACTGACTAAGCATCATGTTGAGAATATACATAAATAAGTAGTAAAATTAACTGAGAATTAATGCTATAAATCATGATTATAAGTAAAACATGATTAATTGCTATAAACCAGGAATATGAGTAAAACAGGAATAAAATGAGACAGGAAATGTAACTGTAACAAGACAACAAGAACTCCAACACGACGAGAAACTATGTGGGTGAACTTGTGTATTTAGAATACATAGTTGGCATGTAGGGGTTTATAAGGCTAATAAGGCACGCCATAGGCGGCTAGCAGTCAGGAATAACAAGTATAAGGCTGAGGGTACAATCGCGTACTAATAGCTAGCAGTCACGACAGGGGGAAAGGGTAAACTACATGCCTCCTAGTATTCTCCCACCCGACACGAAAAGCAAGACATGAAATCCCAAAATCTAATACTACGTGTAATCATCAATGGTACTAGTAAAGCAGGGAATTAATTATCACAATATAAAGATTAAACTTGAAGTGCAGGTACTTGCCTGATGTTTGGATCCAATTACAGTTTTGTGTCTCGGGGAAATTTCTAGAAATGTGTCCAGATGCGGAAATAAACATTACCATCATGCTCAAAAGATATCAAATAGCTAGAAACGCCTGTCCTTGGGTCCAATTTGGAGACAAGGGCAAAAACTGTAATTTTGGGTCAAAACGGGGTCCGCATGTGGGCCCGCTTTGCACCAAAAAATGTGTCAGGGTCAAAGGTCTCCAAATTCACCAAACTTATTGTCAACAGGTCAGGAACGATGATACGAACCCAACGGAACTTCCAGAATTGGATTCCGATGAGCCGATCACAAAATCGCCCGTCGAGCAGGGCCTGTGGGGCCCACGACACGCAATTTCGTCAACGTTCTCAGAATCGAACCAAACTTGGGTCACAGGACCAGCGTATCATTACGAGTCCGATGGCGCAAGTTTTGTTTCGATCCGACGTGTGTACAGGAAGTTAGGGCGTGAAACAGAAAAGGCGGATACGGGGCGGTGTCCACGGATACGCGTTGATCCCGGTGTGCACGCTCACCCGAATCGACTTCCGCAAAATCCCACACATCCGTATCAACGCTGCGCACGTATCTGTGAAGACCGCGTGCGACCAAGTCGTCCCGTTTGGCGGGACGTACCCAGTTCCGGGGTGAATCGGGTCGATGTTTTTCCTGTTTTTGGATCGCGGTGTGCGATCACCACAGGACGCGATGCCCCGAGCGGTTTATCCAGGCACCGAGAGGGTCATACAGGCTTCGCAACGCAATTTACGGAATTGAAAATGGGGCAGCGAGGAGAAAGTTACACGTACCTGAATAGGGCTCCAAAACGACGTTTCTCGTGTCCGTGTCGTGTCCGACACGTGTCCGACATGAGAGAGAGAAATAGGGTTAGGGTTTAGGGGTGTTCTCAGGCGGCCGGAGGCGGAGCTGGCCGGAGGGAGGACGGGCAGCGGGGGAGGCGGTCGAGGGCAGCTGGGTGCGAGCGGGGACGGCCGGCAGCGCTGGCGGCTCGGGGAGGCGGCGCTGGCGGCCGCTGCTGCTGCTGATGCTGCTGTCGGGGTCGTGGGCCGCCGGGGGAGAGGGAAGAAGGAGAAGGAGGAGGAAGGTGGTCGCCGGCGAGGGCGAGAGGCGGTGGTGGCGTCATGGCGGTGGTCGGGGTGGTGGCAGCGGTGGAGGGAGAGAGGGGAAGAAAGAGGGAGGAGGCGGAGGGGATTCTTATAGGCGGAGGAGGAGGTCAGGGAGAGGGGATCGTGGCGGGCGGAGCGGAGGAGCGGGCCGGGCGGAGCGGCGGAGAAAGTGGGCAGCGCCGGGTGACGCGGGCGGCGTAGGTTCGTGCGGGGGCTGGGGGAGAAGCGGGTCTGCGGGCGGGTCGGGTTCGGTCGGGCGGACCCGACCCGACCCGATAGGGTGGGCTGGGCCGACGTGCGGGTTGGGCTGGGCCGGGGTTCGCGGGCTGGGCTCGGTTTAGAATTATTAAAATAATTAATAAATAAATAATTAGATAAATAAATAATTAAATAATTAATAATAGTTTTTAGGTAATTAAAAATAGGTCCGGGGTCCAATAAATTCCAGAAAAATTACTCTAAGTCCAGTTTTCCATTTTACACCCAAAAATTTTATTTCCATAATATTTTAATGTTATTTATTATCAATTAAAAAAAATTTAATAATTTAAAACCCTAAATGTAATTACAGAAAATTCCCAGAAAATTCCAGAAAATTGCAAAAAATCCAATTTTAATATTTTTTTAAAAATCAGGGCTTACAATCTACCCAACTTATAAAATTTCGTCCTCGAAATTTAAAATATGGTAGGGTTCTCTCTATCCAATCTCACTTGATTACAGTCTAACGGGTTTCTCTCAGGTGAACGTTGCGGTCGCTACCCAACTTAGAATTTTATCCATATATCCTCTAAGGCTAATACAACTAGTAAAGCTATGTCCTAACTTATTTAATCATGGTATTGAATCTTTAAGTTTTTAACACCAACACATCACCTATGGTATTCCCTTAATCATGTATAAAGGGTCATCATCAATGCGACCAGTCTGTGGGGTATATCTAGTACTATCTATATATCAAACTTATACCAAGCACAAGATTTCGTCTTTCCGAAATAAGGGAAGACGAGGATCAATAATAAAGGGTTCAAGGGCGAGGTGATAGAACAGAGGTGTAGGGATCAAGGCGTTTAAAGAATTCTAATGGGAATTGTCAAACGGTTATGGATTGAAATTCTATTCTGGTAATTCGCATGCTCGTATTAGTACGGTTATGTAACTAATACGATATGCTCGGACATATTTAGGGGGCAAGTATACTAGTCAACTATATATCTCAATCCACGTAAAGTAGTCGTGCGAAGTGCGAATCAAAATGCACTAAGGTTGATCAGACCGTAGCACATTGATTCTGAATAGACACTTGTATTAGTGGGGTTGATCAGGCCTCAATAATACATGTATCATGAACAAGCCCGATAAAGATTAAGCTTGCAAAACTAGGCTATAAAATAGCAGCATAAGTCAAGTACAGTAAAATTAAGTACGCTAGATGATGATGAAGGGAGGTACAATTTATTTAAGTTCACAAAACAATACAAAATAAGCATAATAGCAAAAGACTCTAAAATCTCTATAGTTATCAAATTTAAAAGCATACCAGGTTATTTAGAAAGTTCAAAATTTCTAGGTTAGGACTGAGGTCACGAACCAATAGGCACGAGCTAAACAATACTAGAAAAGGTATCTACGAATCACTTACGCGCATTAGCTGTTCCCAGAGTCTGTGCGTTCTCCACGGTCATCACGTAAGCTTGTCCACGTCCTGGAGCAGCGGAACAGTCCCTCACTTTATGTTCTGTTGATCCACAATATAGACAGGCACCCAGTCTCTTCCTACAAACTTTCCCGGTGTGACCTTGTTTTTGACAAAAGCCACTAGTGGGAACTCGTTGATTCTGTCCTTGAGCTTGGGGTTGGGGTGCTGTGGCTCGAGAGAGAGGACGCTGGGTTTGCTGCGGGACCCTCTGCTGTGGTTGTTGTTAGAACGGGCGTTTGTGGGGTCCCATACTTCCAGTATCTCTTTTCCATTTTAGTCTGTGTCCCATGTCTCTCTCAACACCTTGTGCCACGCTCAAGATTTTCTCGTATGAACGAGCTCGGCTAGTGGTGACAGCAAGGCGGATATTAGGAGACAACCCCTTCTTGAATCTATGGGCTCTATCTTCAGGGGTACGAACCAAGGATTCTGCAAATTGGCTCAGTCTGCTAAATTTAGCATTGTAACCATCAACAGAAAGGTTTCCTTGTTCCAGCCTCTCGAATTGGCTTTCGAGAGCTTCCCGAGCCACTTTGGGGTAGAATTTTACCTTGAACAGCCTCTTGAAGTCCTCCCAAGTGAGGTCAGGAGCAGATAGTTGGGGTTCGTCTCTAAACCAGGTCCGAGCTATGTCGAACAGTTGCAGGCTTGCAGACTCCACTTTGAGATCATCAGGGACCCGAGCAGTCTTCAGGAGTCGCTCCACATTCTCTATCCATTCATCGGCATAGAGAATGCCTTCAGTTCCATAGAATTCCAGGGGTTTAAGGTTCTTGAAGTCTTTGGCACTTCCTGGCCTCTTTTGGGGTGACTCCTGGGACCGAAGAGCTTCTGAAAGGCTAGTACGTAGCAGGGCAGTCTATTCTTTCTGGGATTCTACTAGTCCCTGGAACACTCCAAGTAGCTGTGCCCCATCCAGAGTAACTGTCGGAGTAGTTGGAGGCGGAAAGAGTGCAAGAGTTTCAGGCACAGTCTGCTCAGCGGGTTCTGATGTGCCTCCTACTGTATTCCTGGTCTGAACCATTCTGGAAGATTAAGGGATAGGAAGATTAGAATAGATTACTTGGAAATCAAGGGCGATAGGAAAATTGATTAGGAATGATATCAAGATTTGAAATAAAAGATCCAATTCTGTGAATGAGCTTTTTCCTAAAATCCTCAATCTTGTTGCAGGCCTGTTCGGTCCCTAAGTTGAACCCGAATAATTTAGTCGTTAGACCTGCATTGGCCACCACAAAAATGTGTCACGACCCGCACCCGGATATTCGGGCACGAGTATATGGGTACGTCCAGCCTACGCCGCAGTGTCGGCGGTAGTACGCTGTCTAGGGCATAATCACAGGTAATATAAAATCTAGCTCATTCACAAAAATTAAATATGCAAGAAAAATAACAGGAAAAGAATGCTAAGATTTCAAAAACTGAAAGTGACAACAGATCCAGAGTTTATTACAGAATTCAGAAATTAAATCGGGGATAAACCCGATTACTAAGATGAAAGAAAAATAAATAACTACTGCTAACTACTCCGCAGGAGTAGTCTCCTGTGTGGGAACCGGCTCCGCAACTGTATCACCTGCTGCCTCATAGGGGCCATAATAGGTGGGGGCAAGGTTCTCATTATTGCCTAAATCAATGGATCCAGTCAGGAAAGGAGCAAAGTACACAATGCACAACAAGAGTTAAACTAAATATTTGTGACAGGTAGAAAAGAACTGACTAAGCATCATGTTGAGAATATACATAAATAAGTAGTAAAATTAACTGAGAATTAATGCTATAAATCATGATTATAAGTAAAACATGATTAATTGCTATAAACCAGGAATATGAGTAAAACAGGAATAAAATGAGACAGGAAATGTAACTGTAACAAGACAACAAGAACTGCAACACGACGAGAAACTATGTGGGTGAACTTGTGTATTTAGAATACATAGTTGGCATGTAGGGGTTTATAAGGCTAATAAGGCACGCCATAGGCGGCTAGCAGTCAGGAATAACAAGTATAAGGCTGAGGGTACAATCGCGTACCAATAGCTAGCAGTCACGACAGGGGGAAAGGGTAAACTACATGCCTCCTAGTATTCTCCCACCCGACACGAAAAGCAAGACATGAAATCCTAAAATCTAATACTACGTGTAATCATCAATGGTACTAGTAAAGCAGGGAATTAATTATCACAATATAAAGATTAAACTTGAAGTGCAGGTACTTGCCTGATGTTTGGATCCAATTACAGTTTTGTGTCTCGGGGAAATTTCCAGAAATGTGTCCAGATGCGGAAATAAATATTACCATCATGCTCAAAAGATATCAAATAGCTAGAAACGCCTGTCCTTGGGTCCAATTTGGAGACAAGGGCAAAAACTGTAATTTCGGGTCAAAACGGGGTCCGCATATGGGCCCGCTTTGCACCAAAAAATGTGTCAGGGTCAAAGGTCTCCAAATTTACCAAACTTAGTGTCAACAGGTCAGGAACGATGATACGAACCCAACGGAACTTCCAGAATTGGATTCCGATGAGCCGATCACAAAATCGTCCGTCGAGCGGGGCCTATGGGGCCCACGACACGCGATTTCGTCAACGTTCTCGGAATTGAACCAAACTTGGGTCACAGGACCAGCGTATCGCTACCAGTCCGATGGCGCAAGTTTTGTTTCGATCCGACGTGTGTACAGGAAGTTAGGGCGTGAAATAGAAAAGACGGATACGGGGCGGTGTCCGCGGATACGCGTTGATCCCGGTGTGCACGCACACCCGAATCGACTTTCGCGAAATCTCACACGTCCGTATCAACGCTACGCACGTATCTGTGAAGACCGTGCGCGACCAAGTCATCCCGTTTGGCGGGGCGTACCCAGTTCCGGGGTGAATCGGGTCGATATTTTTCCTATTTTTGGATCGCGGTGTACGATCACCACAGGACGCGATGCCGCGAGCGGTTTATCCGAGCACCGAGAGGGTCATACAGGCTTCGCAACGCAATTTACGGAATTAAAAATGGGGCAGCAAGGAGAAAGTTACACGTACCTGAACAGGGCTCCCAAAATGGCGTTTCTCGTGTCCGTGTCGTGTCCGACACGTGTCCGACACGAGAGAGAGAACTAAGGTTAGGGTTTAGGGGTGTTCTCAGGCGGCCGGAGGCAGAGCTGGCCGGAGGGAGGCCGGGCAGCGGGGGAGGCGGTCGAGGGCAGCTGGGGGCGAACGGGGACGGCCGGCAGCGCTGGCGGCTCGGGGAGGCGGCGCAGGCGGCCGCTGCTGCTGCTGATGCTGCTGTCGGGGTCGTGGGCCGCCGGGGGAGAGGGAAGAAGGAGGAGGAGGAGGAAGGTGGTCACCGGCGAGGGTGGGAGGCGGTGGTGGCGTCGTGGCGGTGGTCGGGGTGGTGGCAGCGGTGGAGGGAGAGAGGGGAAGGAAGAGGGAGGAGGCGGAGGGGATTCTTATAGGCGGAGGAGGAGGTCAGGGAGAGGGGATCGTGGAGGGCGGAGCGGAGGAGCGGGCCGGGCGGAATGGCGGAGGAAGCGGGCGGCGTGGGTTCGTGCGGGGGCTGGGGGAGAAGCGGGTCTGCGGGCGGGTCGGGTTCGGTCGGGCGGACCCGACACGACCCGATAGGGTGGGCTGGGCCGACGTGCGGGTTGGGCTAGGCCGGGGTTCGCGGGCTGGGCTCGGTTTAGAATTATTAAAATAATTAATAAATAAATAATTAGATAAATAAATAATTAAATAATTAATAATAGTTTTTAGGTGATTAAAAATAGGTCCGGGGTCCAATAAATTCCAGAAAAATTATCTTAAGTCCAGTTTTCCATTTTACACCCAAAAATATTATTTTCATAATATTTTAATGTTATTTATTATCAATTAAAAATTATTTAATAATTCAAAATCCTAAATGTAATTACAGAAAATTTCCAGAAAATTCTAGAAAATTGCGAAAAATCCAATTTTAATATTTTTGAAAAATCAGGACTTACAACTTTATCCACCCAGGTGGCACGAAGATATATTGGGACATGAGACAGCATTTCTGGTGGCATGGTATGAAGAGAAAATTATTCTGCTTTGTGGCGAAGTGTCTAGTGTGTCAATAAGTCAAGACTGAACATTAGCGATCAACAGGGTTACTATAGCTGCTTCTAATACTTGAGTAGAAATGGGAGCATGTCACCCTGGACATCGTCATAGGATTTTCGAGGAGTTTGAGTGGTCGAGATATAGTGTGGGTAATAGTTGATCGACTAACCAAGGCAGCACACTTATTACCCTTTAGAGTTGGTTAGACAACTGAGGCCTTATCCGAGATGTACATGAGACAAATAGTATGGCCACATTGAGTTCCAGCCAGTATATTATCTGATAGGAATTTGAGATTTATGTCACACTTTTGGCAGAGCATGCCAGAGAGCCTTGAAACCTATTTGAAGTTCAACACATCTTATCATCCTTAAACAGATGGAAAATCCGAGCGTACTATATTGACTTTGGAGGATATGCTGAGGGCGTATATTCTTGGCTTCGAAAGATCATGGGAGGACCATTTATATTTGGTTGAATTTTCCTATAAAATAGTTAACAGGAGAGCATACAGATGGCTCCCTTTAAGGAGTTGTATAGTAGAAAGTGTTATTCCCCTGTGTGTTGTAATGATGTAGGTAAGAGGCAACTACTTGGGCCAAAGCTGGTAGTTTGTACTGTGGAGAAGGTAAAGCAAATTCAGTGGCACCTACGAGCAGAACAAGATAGGCAAAAGCAATAGGATGATACACACCGTCGACCTCTAGAGTTCAAGGAATGATATCAGGTGTTCCAGAAGCTCTCTCCTATAAGGGTACTATAAGATTCGGAGGTTGAGGAAATATGAGTCATAGGTACATCGGACCGTTCAACGTGTTGGAGCGGATTGTAGAAGTTGCCAACAAGCTAGGATTGCTGCAGACATTGGAGGGTATTCATGACATATTTCACGTATCTCAGTTGAGGAGATATGTGTCAGATCCTAGCCACGAGCTCGACCATTAAGAGATCACTGTCGGGCAGAGTCTATCCTATGAAGAGCAATCGGTGGAGATTCTGGTCCGGAGGGAGAAAGTCTTGAGAGGCCAAACTATTCCCCTAATTTGTGTCATATGGAAGAATCATGCACCAGAAGAGTCGACTTTGGAGCGTAAGGATACCATTCAAGAATGCATCCCTCATTTATTGGAGGGCTAAGGTATGAACTTACGTACTGCATTTTCGATACCCTTAACATTATATTCTTGTTATTTCTTTTGTGCCATCATTCTTAATTTCGAGAAAAAAATCTTCTTAGTGGATAAGGATGTAAACCCCCACTCCCAAAAATTTGATAATAATTAATTTAAATATTATTGTTAAATAATTTATTGCTAACTCCAATATTCTATGTGTGCATGTTTAATTAAATAATTACAACATAGTTAATCATGGCCTTAAAATATATCTAAATACTTATATATATATATATATATATATATATATATATATATATAGTTTTAGTTATCAAGGACCTCTAGCTCAAGTGGTTAGGGTGAGACATATCCCCCCAAGAGGTTGCGGATTCGAGCAATGGGGGAAGCATATTTAATTTCCTGTGGAGGAATAAATGTGAACAGTGGTGTGGTTCAGGTGCGATGAAGGTGCAGTTCAAGTGCGGTGCAGGTGCAAGTGCAGGCCTTCGAACCGGGATGTTTAGGCCCTTTAGGACGAGTTTGTAGTCCTTCGGGCCGAGTTTGTAGGCCTTCGGATCAGCAATCTATAACACAATTACCTCTTTCGAAAAAAAATTATATATAGTTTTAGTTTAAAATATTCTTAGACAAAAGGTTATATAATCATTTATTATGCTAGATTAGGTGATTGAAAAAAAATTCAACCTAACCTAGTGTGGCCGACCCAATTAAGACTCTAACTTGAGCCTAGAGTGTATGGGTGTTTCCTAACATGAACTAGGAAGTTTTGGAGCAAAAAACTTGCACTTAACCAAATAAGGACAGTAGCCCCATTCATGTACAGTCTACGTTGGGGAGGGGAAGTTATTCCCTCAACTTGGTAAGTTGTAACCACTTCCCCACTCTCCCCTCTCCTAAAACCATGTACATCCTATCTCCTTTTTATTTATCCTGCACATTTTCTTCTTCTTCCACTTCTTCTTGATCTTCTTTTTCTTTTTTTTCTTCTTTTCCTCCTTACACCACCAAACCTAGCTGAAACCTAGCTGCCGCTATTGCTAAAATTTTGTTGTTGTTATATTGCTACTGCTGCTGAATTCAGTGTTGCTACGACTGTTGTGGATGCCCCTGATGATGACCATGTTGTTGTTGCTCATGAGGCAGTATTGGTGATGTCTTGGCTACTGTTTTCCCGTCAAACATAGCCCCCTTTTGTAAAATCCCCTAATTTTTAATTAAATAAATAATTTAAAGTAGAAATTTTGAGATAAATAACGATAATGATAATAATAATTATTATTATTATTATGATAATAAAAATAAGAATGCATTTTTTAATTTATAATAATAATCATGATAAAATGGTATTTGAGAAATGATAACAATAAAGAATAGAAAGAAAAGAAAAAGAAAAGAAAAGAATAAAATAAAGAATAAAACTACAACACAACTACGACCACAATAACAACAACAACAACAATAAGAAGCAAACCAGCATCCGACCCCTTAGCCGACCCGACATTACCCCTCTCCCTCTTTATATATATACAACCTTAAACTCTAATCCTAGCCCTAATCTCATTCTCAAATCTCTAGTGCCCTAACCCTACCCCTGCTCCAGTACCGTCCCAACCTCTGTCTGACTGCTCTGTCGCTGCCGAAAACTGTCCTCGAACCACGACCCACGCGTGCCCGCGACAACAACCGACCCCCCAGTTACCCAACTTCACACACCTATTTCTCTCTATACACACTATGAAATCTCGATCTACTTGATTTTATGCGAAGCCTATTCAACCCTCTTCAATACCCAATAATTATTTTTTAATAAACAATAATAAAAACTATGTAGAAATTAAAGCCAAGTTAAAAAAAATTTATGTTTTTAAACTGCTATAAAATTGTTCAACTACCCTACTTTGCACTCAGTTTTCTTCCAACCCGTATACAACTTTGAAAATCAATTTGAAGAGAGTTTTAGACATCATATCTAGAAGGACTATTTGATATTACTCCCCCATAGATTAGGTATATTAATATTACCCCCTAATAGATTAAAAGTTAAGAATACCACCCTGAAAGTGTTGTTAAAAACTCTTTAATAACACTTTCAAAACACATTAACGATACTTTCAGGTTTTTAACGACACTTTCAAGGGGGTATTCTCAACTTTTAATCTAACAGGGAGATAATATCAATATACCTAATCTAAGAAGAGGGTAATATCAAATTGCCCTATCCAGAAAGAAAATCGTTCTTTTAGTTTTAATTAACTTGTTGTAATTGTAGAGTTATTTTTGCTTAAACATGACCAAAAACCATGTTTTTTAAACCCAAAATTTTGCAATACGGGGTGCGTCCCACCATACTAGGTTGCCTCGTCGTGTAACAATTATAATGAAAGGCGCCTATGGTATATCTTGACATATGGGCCTTCGCGAAAGTTGATTTGGACGTGTGTGCACGCTAAAATCAACCAGTATCAGTCGAAAGTCCCCATTATCAATGTTTTATAAACTATCCCTTTAGTTTATGTACGCTCATTTGATCGCAACAAAACTTGTTGTCACGACTCGCACCTGGTATAGGGGCACGAGAGCGTGGGTACGTCCAGCCTACGCCGCAGCATCGGCGGTAGAATGTTGTCTCGGTCACAATATATACTATATAACTAAATACCTGTCAATGATATCAATCTCCATAAGGAAGACAATATACATATCACAATAGCTCATAATGTAATCTCAATCACAACAACTATAAGAGTATAAGGCACGATAAAAGATAAGAAGAATGACATAGTCAACACCATGTCTCAAAATATAGATAAACACAGTCTAACCGTCCAACATAAAGTCTCCACAAGTCTCAACATAAACTAAGAATAAGTCTAAACATAAACTCAATAACCTCAAATAAGTCTCAGTGCATAAGATAAATACTATCTAGATAGCTGCAGGTAATGTCTCTTCTAAAGGAATAGTCTCCTCTAAGACCTTTGGTGTGTAGTCTGCATCTATACCCGGTCCATAGTGTGTGGTACAGAAATCCTCAAGATCCTCTGGAAAAAAATATCCAGTCAGGATTGGAATGAAGTACAAGTACTAACATCAGTTCCACATATATTGACAAAAACTATAACACAATGTAAAAAAATACAAGACAGATATGAATACTGGTAATAAGAGATACTGGACATAATGAAGTACCAAAAGAAATGCTGGAATAAAGATATACTGGAACATATCATCAATATACATCTAGCAATTAAATAGAAATACAAGTGCATGCTAGAACAATGATCTAAAATATAATGAGTACTAGAATAATAACTAGAAGATGTAGAGATGCTAGATCAATATACTAGAGATACATGTCGAGAATATCTAACTAAGTGTGTGAAACATCAGCATATCATGTGATCGGCTTAGGACTGATCAGGCTTGCTATGTATGACTAGCTATGATTCATGTAAGATCAGGCTAACCATCCGGATAGCTATGATGCAAGCAATAGTCAGGCTAATCATACATAACAGGCTATGAGGCATGTAATAGTCAGGCTGTACCGACATGAGGTGTGGGTGAGCTATGATGCAAGTAGAGTTGGGTATGATCACATAAGCTACTAATATTTTCCTGTTTTCCCCAGCTAGCACGATGGATTCCAAATCACGACTCCTCGTGACAGGTCTCGATAATGCCAACTCGTGTAAACATCAGTGTCAGAGTCATGTACGCTATACAACTAGAATTATAGAGATAATCAATATAATGGAAACTGTCAAAGAATGTACTCGCCTGTGGTCCTTAGTTGGCAATACCAATATCCTGGTTCCAAAGTATCGTCTGAGTAATCCAACAGTCCTATAGACATATCATATAATACAATATTGCATCAGACTTTACACTACACACACAATCAAAACACTGTGATCTCCGAGACTACGCTAGGGTTATCATGTCTGTAGTTGTTGTACATAACAGACAGTCAATGATACGGTCTTGCCAGTACGTCAGTATACCTATGGCAGTCTGCTAGCATGCTACATGGTCATAGGTTAATGTAACTACGGGGTATCCGTGGTTACATTCAAGTCATCTAGTACCTAGACATAGTACATACTATGAACTAATATATACATAAATATCCATTAGTTACAAATATAATAGATATATGTATATATATATAAATTAGAATTAATACTTGTACATTCATTAGGGAGATATATACAATACATCTATATATGTATATATACTAATTGAGAGTTATACTTTATTTATACATACTAAAATACATTTGAACCTATACTAATACATGTGCCATACATATATACTAATTAGGTTCATATACGTTATGGATGTATATATATCTATATACACATAACAACCATATACGTATACCAATGCTAATACGTACATACTTACGCATCAATTATATCTATATACCAACATACGCGTATACTAAATACACAATACGTGTTATTAACATAGCTAAAAATATACGTATGCATACAAACGAGGAATACACATATGCGTGTACGTGTACATGAGAGGGGACTCGAAGCTGGGTACTTGGGATGAGTCGTGTGCGTCGAGGTCACCGCGGAGTCGAAGTCTATCAGTCGAGCGGGTCAGTCGAGGCTTCTCCGGCGAGTTCCTGGTGGACAGCGGCTCGGGTTAAGCGATAGTCGACGGTCGATGTAGGCTTCAGCGAGGTGGCAGCGAGTTGCTGTGGGTCTGGGCAGCAGGTCGTCGGGTTCGGCGGAGTGCTGGTGTTGGTTGGCAGCAGGTCGGTGGCTCCGGGCTTCTCCGGTGAGGACGAGGCGGGTGGACTGGGATGAAGTTCAGGCGACTTGCTTCAGTCGGCCGGGGTCGAGGAGATCGACAGGTGGTCGGGTTGGCTTTGTTCCGGCGGGTCTGCGGGTGACGAGGCGGGTGTTGGTCGTGGATGAGATGGATGGAAAGAAGGAGAAGAAGGATGAACAGTAATGTAAAGGGGGTTGTCGGCTGATGCCTAGGTTTAAGGAATAGAAAATAAAAGGAAAAGTAAGGAAAAGGAGTTTATATATGAAGGGGTTTGGTTTGACCTAGGAAGGTTTGACTTTGGTCAACTCCTTGGGAAAAGGGCCTTCTCATGTAGGTATTTCAAGGGCTATGATCCAAATAAATTAAAATGAATGGCTATGATGCATTGGTTCAAGGTTTGGAGGGCCATGGCTCAAGGAGGTTGATGTTGCAATTGTACACTCCCAAAAATTATAAAAAAATACACATAAAGGGGAAATGGGTTTATTTACGTGTCGTGTCCAACGGGGTAGACACCCTAATGCACTTTTGCATAAAAATGCCCAACAATTGGAAAATTACACAAAGTTAGGATTATGGTTTTTAATTGATTAAAATAATTGCAAATAATGTTCTAAAATTAATTAGAAGTACAAGGGACTGAAATTAAGTGGGAAACAAGTATCATAAATGAAGTAGACTCAGGATAGAATATTATCCTAATTTGGGTTGCTCAAAATGGGTCGAGATTGTGTCTCCAACTTCGATTGGAACGCACAATGGTACAAGGTTTGATTTATATAGAATTAATGTAGTCGGTTGTGACGAATGTTGTGCTCCTAAAATAAAACACAATAAGACATAATTATGAGTCACACAAGGATCAAAATAACAGTCTGGTATGTCTAGGACAAGGGTGTGAAATCTGTTGGAAGATAATTGCTAGTGTAGTGTTCTAATTATCGAAACAACGATAAAGTGCAACAATCAAATAAAAATTACAACAATTTAAATATAATTAATTATCATGCAATCATTTACACATTAATTATGAAAAGACAAAAATACCCCTAATCTGAAATGTGGGGGTGACAAGTCTACCCTCCTTAAAAGAATTTTGTTCTCGAAATTAAAAATAAACTAGCACAAGAACAAACAATCAAGCAATAAAATATACCTCAAGTCTCGAAGAGATACGGATACTGCTCGCGCATTTCGTCCTCTTTCTCCCATGTTGATTCGCTTGGAGAGTGATATCTCCATGCAACACGAACCAAGGGAATAGTCTGGTTCCACAATACCTTCTCTCTACGATCCAAGATCTCAACGGGCTGTCCAGGATAGCTGAGCGTCAGTCCAACCTCGATCTCTGAGTGATCTAGTATGTGACTAGGATCTGCCGCGTACTGTCTCTGTTGCAACACGTGGAACATATCATGCACTCCATCTAGAGCAGGCGGCAAGTCAAGTCTATAGGCCACTGTACCGACCCTTGCAAGAATGCTGAAGGGCGCGATGTATCGTGGACTAAGCTTTCCGCCTCTACCAAAATGAATCATGCCCCGTGTTGGAGAAATCTGTAGGAACACCAAATTGCCAACCTGAAACTCTAGGGGTCTACGGTGGCTATCGGCCCAATGTCGCTGTCTATCTTGCGCCACTCGCAGTCTGTCTCTGATGAGTTTTACCTTCTCTGCTGCATCCACGACCATTTATGGTCCTAACAAAGCTCTCTCTCCAATATTATCCCAAGATAACGGTGTACGACACCTTCGTCCATATAAAGCCTCGAATGGTAATATCTCAATGCTGGCCTGGTAGCTGTTGTTGTAAGCAAACTCTACTAGGTGTAGATGATCCTCCCAAGAACCTTCGAGATCCAAAACATAAGTGTGTAGCATATCTTCAAGAGTCTGAATAGTCCTTTCAGACTGCCCGTCTGTCTGGGGGTGATACGCGGTACTGAATTTGAGCTGAGTGCCCAAGATAGCCTGCAGACTCCTCCAAAAATGGGAAATTAAATGACTATCCCTGTCTGAGACAATACTCACAGGAACTCCATGTAATCTGACAATATGCTGCACGTACATCTCTGCTAACTTCTCTGTCGATGTACCCACTTTAAATGGTAGAAAGTGGGCTGATTTGGTCAACCTATCTATGATGACCCAAATCACGTCCTTTCCTCCTGGAGAACGTGGAAGTCCTGAAACGAAGTCCATAGTCATGTGCTCCCACTTCTATTCTGGAATAGGTAAAGGTTGAAACAATCCTTCTGGCCTCTGTCGATCTGCTTTTACCTATTGGAACACTAAATATTAGGATACAAAGCGTGCTACCTCGCGCTTCATAACATACCACCATACATGCTCCCTCAAATCTCGATACATCTTATTGACTCCATGATGCATTGAGTACTGAGAGCGATGTGCCTCTTGCAAAACTTTTTTGCGCAACTCTCCACTTGGCATACACATCCTCGTGCCATGCCGTAAAGATACATCATCCGCAATAGTGAAGTCGTTTGTCAATCCTGTCCAAACTTGTGCCCTGATATTCCTCAGAGTATCATCATCATACTGTGCAGCTCTAATTCTGTCCATCAGCTCTGATTGTATTTACAATCCCATATCCGAATCTCAACACCTGGAACTAGTACTTCAATTCCCAAACTCTCAAGATCAGCTAATAAATATCTATCTGTAGTCAAGTACATAGCCATCGGATACCTGCTCAAGGCATCGGCGACTACGTTGGCCTTTCCTGGTTTGTACTGTAATGAGATATCAAAGTCTTTCATTAACTCTAACCACCTTTTCTGCCTCATATTCATCTCCTTCTATGTAAATACGTACTTCAAGCTCTTGTAGTCCGTGAAGATCTCCACACGCTCTCCGTACAGATATTATTTCCACAGCTTTAGGGCGAAGATAACTGCTGCTAACTCTAAATCGTGAGTGGGGTAGTTCTTTTCATGAGGGCGTAATTGTCTTGAAGCATAGGCAATTAGTTTCCCGTGTTGTTGAAGATCGCATCCTAAACCTTTTCCTGAAGCATCACTATAGATAGTGAATCCACCTGTCCCTGATGGCAACGTCAAAACTGGTGTTGTAGTCAATCTTTTTTCAGCTCATCAAATGCGGCTTGACATTTCTCTGTCCAGACAAATTCCACATCTTTCTTGGTCAGCCTAGTCATTGGTTCTGCAATCTTGGAGAAGTCTTATACAAATCTTCTGTAGTATCCTGCTAGTCCGAGAAAGCTCCTGATCTCGGCTACCGAACTGGGGGTAGCCCATGACTCCACTGCTTCGATCTTCTTTGGGTTAACTAAAATTCTGTCACCCGTCACCATATGTCCAAGGAATTCAACCTTGTCAAGGAAGATCTCATACTTTGAAAGATTTTCGTACAACTCCTCTCTCCTGAGAGTCTCCAAGACCATCCTCAGGTGCTCTTCATGCTCTTCTGGGGTCTTCGAATATATTAGAATATCGTCAATAAATACCACTATGAACTTGTCAAGGTAATGGTGGAATATTTTGTTCATCAAGTTCATGAATACTGCTGGTGCATTGGTTAAACCAAACGGCATTACTGTGAATTCAAACTGGCCATATCTGGTCCAAAGAGCTGTCTTCGGTATGTCTTCACTCTTCACCTTCACCTGGTGATAGCCTGACCTCAAGTCTACCTTTGAAAACACCTTTGCCCCGCTCAATTGATCGAAAAGATCATCTATCCTCGGCAGCGAGTATTTGTTTTTGATAGTGAGGTTATTCAGAGCCCTATAGTCGATGGACATGCGTACCGTGCCATCCTTCTTCGGTACGAATAATACCGGAGCTCCCCATGGCGATGAACTGGATCTAATGAAACCTTTATATTGCAGCTCCTTAACTTGCTTCTTCAGTTCTACCAACTCGTTATTGTTGACTCTATAAACATGTTGCAAAATAGGCTCCGCTCCTAGTATCAAGTCTATAGAGAATTTAACATCTCTGTCTGGCGGCAAGCCTGGCAACTCCTCTGGAAATACATCCAGGAACTCCGCTATCAGTGGATGTGGTAACTCCTCTTCTTCCATCCTGGCTCCACAAAAAGTGCCTCTGTCCTGCTTCGCTGCTCCTCTGGCGACCTCAAACTATGGTTCTTCTGGTGGTCGAAATACTATTCTGCCTCCGTGATATTCTATAGAAGCATGGTGTTTACTCAACCAGTCCATTCCGAGTACAATATCATATCTCGGAAGTGGCATGACGAGTAAACTCATGCTCAACTCTCGGCCTTCCAATGACACTCTCCGATCCTTGCAATAATCACGGACTAGGATAATGCCTCCTCCAGTCGTGATCTTGCAAGTCCTATCTAATGGTTCCGTTTCTAAATGATGCTTAAGGGCATAAGATACAGATACGAAACTATGGGAAGTGCCAGAATCAAATAATGCAAGTGCTGGAATATAATCTAGATAAAATAAACCTGAAATTACGTCTCCAGCCGGCTCGACCTCCTCAGTTGTCATGGCGTAAGCTCGTCCCTGTAGTGCTCCTTTTTGTTGCTGCTGGTGCTGGGCAAAACTCTGTTGTTGTGGTGGAAGTGGAGGTCCTCTTTGCTGGCCTCCTGGTACAGTAGGTGCTCTGGCTGGTTCCCTCTGAGCTACTGCTCCTTCCTGGCGAGTCTGAATAGCTGGGCAGTCCCTCAGCTGATGTGCTAATGATCCATAGGACAAGCAAGTACCCAATCTCTTCCTACAGATATCTCTAGTATGTCCCATCTTTTTGCAATATGCACACTGGGCAACTGGTTGATTTTGTCTCTGTGGTTGCTGCTGCTGGATGTGTCCACGAACTGGTGCTTGTTGCTGATGCTGCTGTTGGTACGGCCTCTGTTGTTATTGTTGTTAAAAGTGTGGGCGCTTGGCCTGTCCTGTGTTACCATTTTTTCCTCCAGAAGTATCGCGTCCTCTCTTGGGCCTGAGAGCCAAGTCATCTTCAGCAATTTGGGCATCCATCAGAATACCCTCAAATATAGCAGTACGTCATCCCGAAGTACGAGACTTGATTTCTCTATTCAATCCCTTCCTGAATTTCTGTGCTCTATCTCCTGGGTCTCGAATCATCGATGGCACGAATCGACTCAATCGGCAAAACTCTGCGGCGTATTCGTTGACTGACATGCTTCCTTGGACCAAGTCATGGAACTGACTTTCCAATGCTCCCAAGGCCACATCAGGAAAGAACTTCTCCTTGAAGAGTTCCTTAAAGTCCTCCCAAGTAAGTCCTTTAACAGCGAGTCTCGGCTTTGTACGATACCACGTCAGTGCGATATCAAACATCTGGCTGCCAGCAGCCTCGATTTGAAGAATCTCTAGAATCTGTGCTAAACGTAAGTTCCTCTCTATGTCCTCTAACCAATCGTCAGCATAGAGTATTCCTTTAGTACCTTTGAACTCTCGAGGCATCATCCTCTTGTAGTCAACTATAGTACCTGGCCTTTGGTGCTGCTGGCCAGGATGTTACTGGGGTTGTGTTACTCTCTCCACAGCCTGGAGAGCCACCTGATGAGCATTCTCCATGCTCTCTCTCATCAGCTCTGTCTGCGCCTGGTGTGCCTCTGCTTGCACCCTCTGAGCCTCAGCTTAAATACGCTGAGCTTCTGCTATTACTCTTTGGGCCTCTAGCATACCCTGGATCAATACGAACAACTGTGCCCCGTCAGTAGGCACTCCTCCGGGAATCGGTGTCGGTGGAAGGTTGTCCGCCATAGCTGGGGCAATCCTTTGAACTGGTTGAGTAGGAATCCCATTAGCTGTAGATACTCCCATATGAACAGGAGATGTAGGAGGAACCTCGGAAGTCTGTTCGTCAGGTCGAGAGGTGGCAGGCCCCTCTAAAGTTGATTCTCCCGCTCTCAGAGATCTAGTCTGTGGCAGCATCCTAAAGACAGACCAAAGAATCAATTAAGGTGATAGATACTATATCATCAAGGAAGGACAGTTTAATTCTAAAGGAAGCAATTATTTAGAATAACATTGCAAGATCAGAATTTTTAGTTGTGATTGAGCATACTCTCATCCTAAATCCTATTTTTTATCCTATCGCAGGCTCGCAATAGTACAACTAAGTTGTCGTACTACCACGATATCGCATAACTTGCGAAACTAGACCTGCATGGGCCACCACTAAAAAATGTGTCACGACCCGCACCCGGTATAGGGGCACGAGAGCGTGGGTACGTCCAGCCTACGCCGCAGCATCAGCGGTAGAATGCTGTCTATGTCACAATATATACTATATAACTAAATACATGTCAATGATATCAATCTCCATAAGGAGGACAATATACATATCATAATAGCTCATAATATAATCTCAATCACAACAACTATAAGAGTATAAGGCACGATAAAAGATAAGAAGAATGACATAGTCAACACCATGTCTCAAAATATAGATAAATACAGTCTAACCATCCAACATAAAGTCTCCACAAGTCTCAACATAAACTAAGAATAAGTCTGAACATAAACTCAATAACCTTAAATAAGTATCAGTGCATAAGATAAATACTATCTAGATATCTGCAGGTAATATCTCTTCTAAAGGAATAGTCTCCTCTAAGATCTCTGGTGTGTAGTCTACATCTATACCCGGTCCATAGTGTGTGGTACAGAAATCCTCAAGATCCTCTGGAAAAAATATCCAGTCAGGATTGGAACAAAGTACAAGTACTAACAACAGTTCCACATATATTAACAAAAACTATAACACAGTGCAAAGAAATACAAGACATATATAATACTGGCAATAAAAGATACTAGACATAATGAAGTACCGAAAAAAATGCTGGAATAAAGAAATACTGGAACATATCATCAATGTACATCTAGCAATAAAATAGAAATACAAGTGCATGCTAGAACAATGATCTAGAATATAATGATTACTAGAACAATAACTAGAACATGTAGAGATGCTAGATCAATATACTAGAGATACATGTCAAGACCATCTAACTAAGTGTGTGAAACATCAGCATATCATGTGATCGGCTTAGGACTGATCAGGCTTGCTATGTATGACTAGCTATGATTCATGTAAGGTCAGGCTAACCATCTGGATAGCTATGATGCAAGCAATAGTCAGGCTAATCATACATAACAGGCTATGAGGCATATAACGGTCAGCCTGCACCGACATGAGGTATGGGTGAGCTATGATGCAAGTTGAGTTGGGTATGATCACATAAGCTACTAATATTTCCCCATTTTCCCCAGCTAGCACGATGGATTCCAAATCACGACTCCTCGTGACAAGTCTCGATAATGCCAACTCGTGTAAACATCAGTGTCAGAGTCATGTACGCTACACAACTAGAATTATAGAGATAATCAATATAATGGAAACTGTCAGAGAATGTACTCGCCTGTGGTCCTTAGTTGGCAATACCAATGTCCTGCTTCCAAAGTATCGTCTGAGTGATCCAATAATCCTATAGACATATCATATAATACAATATTGCATCAGACTTTACACTACACACACAATCAAAATATTGTGATCTCTGAGACTATGCTAGGGGTGTCATATCTGTAGTTGCTGTGCATAATAGACAGTCAATGATACGGTCTTGCCAGTACGTCAGTGTACCTATGGCAGTCTGCTAAAATGCTACATGGTCACAGGTTAATGTAACTATGAGGTATCCGTGGTTACATTCAAGTCATCTAGTACCTAGATATAGTACATACTATGAATTAACATATACATAAATATCCATTAGTTACACATATAATAGATATATGTATATATATATATAATAGAATTAATACTTGTACATTTATTAGGGAGATATATACAATACATCTATATATGTATAAATACTAATTGAGAGTTATACTTTATTTATACATACCAAAATACATTTGAACCTATACTATTACATGTGCCATACATATATACTAATTAGGTTCATATACGTTATGGATGTATATATATCAATATACACATAACAACCATATACGTATACCAATGCTAATACGTACATACTTACGCATCAATTATATCTTTATACCAACATACGCGTATAGTAAATACACAATACATATTTATTAACATAGCTAAAAATATACGTATGCATACAAACGAGGAATACACGTATGTGTGTACGTGTGCGTGTACATGAGAGGAGACTCGAACCTGGGTACGTGGGATGAGTCGTGTGCATCGAGGTCATCGCGGAGTCAAAGTCTTTCAGTCGAGCGGGTCAGTCGAGGCTTCTCCGGCGAGTTCCTGGTGGACAGCGGCTCGGGTTCAGCGGTCGTCGACGGTCGACGTGGGCTTCAGAGAGGTGGCAGCGGGTTGCTGCGGGTCTGGGCAGCAGGTCGTCGGGTTCGGCGGAGTGCTGGTGTTGGTTGGCAGCAGATCGGTGGCTCCGGGCTTCTCCGGTGAGGACAAGGCGGGTGGACTGGGATGAAGTTCTGGCGACTTGCTTCAGTTGGCCGGGGTCGAGAAGATCGGCAGGTAGTCGGGTTGGCTTTGTTCCGGCGGGACTACGGGTGACGAGCCGGGTATTGGTCGGGGAAGAGATGGATAGGAAGAAGGAGAAGAAGTATGAACAGTAATGTAAAGGGGGTTGTCGGCTGATGCCTAGGTTTAAGGAATAGAAAATAAAAGGAAAAGTAAGGAAAAGGAGTTTATATATGAAGGGGTTTGGTTTGACCTAGGAACGTTTGACTTTGGTTAACTCCTTGGGAAAAGGGCCTTCTCATATAGGTATTTCAAGGGCTATGATCCAAATAAATTAAAATAAATGGCTATGATTCATTGGTTCAAGGTTTGGAGGGCCATGGCTCAAGGAGGTTGATGTTGCAATTGTACACTCCCAAAAATTATGGAAAAATACACATGAAGGGAAAATGGGTTTATATACGTTTCGTGTCCAACGGGATAGACACCCTAATGCACTTTTGCACAAAAATGCCCAATAATTGGAAAATTACACAAAGTTAGGATTATGGTTTTTAATTGATTAAAATAATTACAAATGGTGTTCTAAAATTAATTAGAAGTACAAGGGACTGAAATTAAGTGGGACACAAGTGTCATAAATGAAGTAGACTCAGGATATAATATTACCCTAATTTGGGTTGCTCAAAATGGATCACGATTGTGTCTCCAACTTTGATTGGAACGCACAAGGGTACAAGGTTTGATTTATATAGAATTAAATATAGTCGGTAGCGACAAATGTTGTGTGCCTAAAATAAAATACAACAAGACATAATTATGAGTCACACAAGGATCAAAATAATAGTCTGGTATGTCTAGGAGAAGGGTGTGAAATATGTTGGAAGACAATGGCTAGTGTAGTGTTCTAATTATCGAAGCAACTATAAAGTATAGCAATCAAATAAAAATCACAGCAATTTAAATATAATTAATTATCATGCAATCATTTACACATTAATTATGAAAAGACAAAAATATCCCTAATCTGAAATGTGTGGGTGACACTTGTACCGCTGGACTCATAGTGTTCGACTTGTCCTATGACCCGAGTTTTGTCCGATTCTGACTCAGTCGACGAATTACCGTTTAGCGGTCCTACTATTCGACTTGAGAAGCATTTTTGTGATCGGCTCATCGGAATCCAAAACTGGACATACAGTTGAGTTTATATCATCGATTGGAATTTGTTTGACCTATAATTTGTCCAATTTAGAGATCTCTAGTCTTGACATATTTTTGGTAAAAGTGACCTATATATGGACCCTATTTTGACCCAAAATAACCATTTTAGTCCATGTGTTCAAATTGGACGAAAGGGTAGTATTTTCTGACTATCTCGCCAATTTTGGAGTTGTTGGTGATTTTTATTTCAGCATCCGAAAATGGTCATTCATAGTCCCTAATTTCCAGTTTCTTGTGCTGGTCATCTGGACGTCTTTACTACACCGATTGCTTGCCAGGCAAGTATACCTTACAACAGTACTACTTATTTACATTTATTTATTACATATTTATTTTCTAATACTTATTTCTTATTTTATTTGCTAAATAAAATTGTGCATCCAAGAATGACTTGGGTGCAACAACGGTTGTGTTGTCTCCGTTGCTTTTAATTATTTTATGATGTTTGACCTAGATTTATGAGACCACCCCATGATTGAGAGATATTATTATATCTCTTTGTCCATGGCACATGTATTATACGAGTTATGAGTCTAATGTAGGACATGGACTTGCGTAATAGACTGGACACCTTTACGTATAGGTCGTACGACGGATAATGAATAACTTCTAATAGAATTATCATGTTTTAGTAGACTTAGCAATTACTAGAGGTGTTTGCGTGTTATGAATGTGACACGTTTTTAGCATTGGGAGGGGAGAACAATAAGTAAGTGTATGTGACTCCTTTACACTTTTCTTATTTACATGTACGCTCCGTTGGAGATGCGAGGTTGATGACCCTATATTTACTTGGAGGCCTATGAAGATCGAAAGACGTTATACACGTGGCCCCTAGATCTCCGAGATAACTATGTCCATCCCATATTTATCCAGATAGTCCATACGTAGAAAAGTTATTCATAAATTATATATCACATAGACTAGTTAGGTGACCTTGTTGAATGTTTTATTTTTAGTACATTATTGACATGCTTTTATTGTATCTTGCTAAGTCCTTCTAAACACCTGGATACAGATTTTTCTCAGGTCTAGACGATAAGGACTATCTACAAGAGTAAGGATCGGGACCTGATTTTGTATTTTCTATCGAGGAAGTCTTACTTTCTGAGCATGCATGATATCTCTCAGTAGATTGATTTTAGCTGATACTCTATTTATTTAGCACCTTATTTTTATATTGAAGTTTTGTCCTCCTCTCTTATTTTAGTTACTATAGTCGTTTGGTAGTAGATTTGTCTTTACCTAGCTATTAGTTTTTTGGTTATTATTCTCGTACTAGTCAGACTTATCATTTTGGTTTAGTTTATTTCTCTACTGTGACTTGTTCTATCGATGAGATTAGTTGTGCCTATGACTTGTGTTGATAGTATATATTTATACTACTTATGAACTGTGTTTCATATTAAAGCGCACATATGTGTTGTGGTTTTCATATATTAGAGTTACCATAAACATATGGCTGACAAGCTATGTATTCCTAGTCCTATGTATTTTAGGACTGGGGTATGACATATTTTTGTGGTGGCCCATACAGGTTGAAATATATATTATTTCGGTTACATTATTGTGCTGAACAAGCTTATGAATATGACTAGAGTCTACGATCTTTCCATTTATATTTAATCAACTCCTTGATTATAATTTCATACTCTCATTGACTGCTTGATTTGCATCTCCCTTGAACTTGTTCTAGCAACCGTCCTTATCTTCGTATCCAGTGATATGAATCTTCATAGTGGACGTGTGGCTAACCTCGCTATCACTACAGGCGACTCAGTAATATCGGAAGGATTGAGAGTTCTGCCTACATCGATGATTTTCTCGACTACATTACTTCAGCCAGGACAACCATAGTAGGTAGGGAAGATACCACCATCAGTTCATCAGGACCCTAAACTTTAGCGCCTCTGGTAGGGCATCTGGACAGTAGACTCTAATTCCCCAAGGCGGGAGTGTGCAGCCACCACCACCTTAGCTTTTGCCTCAGTTTGCCTCCCTGATTCCCTTCGTGCTACCTCCACAGCTATTTTTGCAGATTGTTACCTTGACCCAATTTATGCAGGCCATAATGTAGGCTCAGTGTCAACAGAATGAGCTGCTGAAACAAGCTCTTATAGCGACAATTAACCAGCCTCCTCCGTCACCACCAACCCCTGTGCTATCACCAGCGCCACGACCTTACGAGGGCAACATCAAGGTTTCACTCAGATGAACCCATAGCACTTCAAGAGGTACGGAGACTCCATTAGAAGTCTCTGAGTGGCTCATTAGCACCGAGAAGTTGTTGAAGGCGTTGTAGTTACCAGAGGATCTATGGATGACAACAGTAGACCTTCTACTTGAGGATAATGATCACCATTATTGGAAGGGTAAGCAGAGACGATTCGGAACTGATCAGACTTAGAAAGAGTTCTAGAAACTCTTCAATGAAAGGTTCTTCCACACCAATGTTCGAGATGTTCTCTACAACCAGTTCCTCTATCTTATATAGGGGAATATGACGGTGGACTAGTACGATGTAGAGTTTAGTAGACTGGGTAGCTTTGGTGAGATATCCATTCCCAAAGAACAGGAGAGAGCCAAGAGATTTAATAATGGGTTAATACTCGATTTTATGAGGTTCACTAATGCTTAGTCGAGGATATCCCATGCAGCAGTTTTGGAGGAAGCAGAAGCCAGGAACTCCTTTTGAAGAAGATGCAGTAGTTACAGAGACGCCCTCACCAGCAGCTACACCAGTTAGAGTGCCTCAAAGCGGATCCATTAGACGTCATTTGGTACATCAACAGCAGCAACAGAGAGTAGGGCCTTATCAGCCACGGAAGAAGCTCCTTTGCCATCATTGTGGGATGTTGGGGCACATTCAGAGAGATTATTGGACTCGGTTGGGATAGTATCTAAGGTATGGGTCTGGACAACACATGGACAGAGATTGTCTATTGCACAAGGCCTTGGCACTTCCTCAACTGATGTAGAGGCCAGCACTTCTAGCACCGTGCCCAACTCAACAGGTGTCGATGCCGAGAGAACCTCAACCACCAGTTATTGGAGGATTTCAGAGAGTTCTCAGGCAGAGCATTTTGCGAGAGCCAGACTGTAGGGACCTTCTCCGAGGATTCGATAGGCTTTTTCTATGGAAGTAGAGGACACAGAGCAGGAGATTGATGTTATAGCAGGTATTACCCTTGTTGTTACCTTTTCTGCTGTGCGATTATTTGATACAGCCACACACTCGACTCTTAGTATTTCCTATACAGAACTTCGATGTTGTTCTTGGGATGGACTGGTTAATCCAGTACCATTCTTTCTTTGACTGCTACGAAGGAAGAATTCACTTTAGAGTACCAGGCCAACCAGAGCTCGAGTTTGCACGAGGATCCACTAAGATGCATGATAAGTCAGAGGATGGTGCTCAAATGTTATTGGATAAAGTCATTTATTACCCTATCATTTTTGTATTTTATAACTTATTCTCAGAAGATTTGCCAGGGCTACCTCTGGATAGAGATATGGAATTCTCGATCGAGTTGACTCCAAGAGAAGCACCTACAACATCACATGTTTATAGATTAGCAAAGAAGGAGATGGATGAGTTGAAAGTGCAGTTTAAGGAATTGGAGGGAAAAGCCTTCATTCGACCGAGTGCATTACCATGTAGAGCACTAGTATTTTTTCTAGCCAAGAAGGATGGGTCAGTGAGCATGTTCATTGACTACATAGCCTTGAATGTTGTAACAATGAAGAAAAAGCACCCTCTGCTACACATTAATGATTTATTTAATTAGCTTAGTGGAGCCAAGGTATTCTCGAAGATAGACTTGAGTTATCACTAGGTAAAGTTGTGAAAGCAGGATATTTTGAAGACCACATTTAGGACGAGATATGGACACTACGAGTTTATGGTTATGCCATTCGAACTGACCAATGCTCCAGCTGCCTTTATGGACTTGATGAATAGGGTCTTCCATCAGTATCTGGACCAGTTCGTGGTTGTCTTGATAGATGATATCCTTGTCTATTCAAAGAGCCACAAGGAGCATGAGAAGCACTTATGGATTATCTTGGAGACATTAAGGAGAGAGGTTGTATGCGAAGCTTAGCAACTATAAGTTTTTTTTAGAGAAAGTCTCATTTCTTGGGCATGTCATCACTGGAGATGGTATTTTGGTAGATCCGAAAAAGATCTCCGCAGTCGAGACATGGCTCGTTCCTACATCATCATCGGAGGTCAGAAGTTTCCTTGGACTTACGGGATATTACCGACGGTTCATGGAAAACTTCTCAAGTATAGTAGAGCCTATGAATTAGTTGACTTGCAAGGACCGAGAGTTCATATGGATGGATGAGTGTCAAGATGCTTTTGAGGAGTTGAAGAAGTAGCTGACCACAGCACCAGTGTTGATTATTCCATCAGGATCAGGAGGCCACATGATCTATAGCGACGCATCAGGGAAATAATTGATATGTGTATTAATGTAGCACGACAACGTATTGCTTATGCATCTAGACAGTTGAGAGTCCATGAGAAGAATTATTCGACTCATGACTTGGAGCTTACAGCCATTATTTTTGCCTTAAAGATTTGGAGATACTATTTATATGGGGAACGAGTGGAGATCTATACCGACTATAAAATCCTCAAGTATATCTTCACCCAAAAGGAGCTGAATATGAGACAAAACTGGTAGATTGAGTTGATGAAGGATTTTGAGATCGAGCTACATTATCACCCAGGAAAGGCTATCATAGTAGCTGATGCAGTGAGTCATCAGCCTATGGCACTCTTCTTGACGATACAGAGGGAGTTATTGGAGGACTTTCAAGATATTAGCGTAGAGATTATGTTAGCCCGATCAGACGGGACACTAGCCAACTTGCAAGTGCTGTCATCGCTAGTAGAGAGGATCATAGCAGCTTTGCCTACAGATGCTAGATTTGGAGGTTGAGAGAGAGGACCAAGGTAGGAGAGAAGACAGGAATACGTATTCATGCTGATGGGACATTGAGATTTGGAGATCGTCTATATGTTCCCAATGGAGAACTTCGACTTGAGCTGATATAGATAGAGGCTCATAGATTGATATATTCCATTCATCCTGGAGGCACCAAGATGTACCGCGACTTATGACAACACTTCTGGTGGCATGAGATGAAGAGAAAGATAGCTCACTTTGTAGCCAAATGCTTGGTGTGTCAGCAGGTGAAGGCTGAGCATTAAAGGACAGTAGGACTATTGTAACCACTTTCGATTCTTGAATGGAAGTGGGAGCACATCACTATTTACTTCATCACAGGATTTTTGAAGAGTCCAAGTAGGTGAGACGTTGTATGGGTGAAAGTAGATTGGCTCACCAAGTCTGCTCGTTTCTTGCCTTTTCGGGTTGGCCAGTCTACAGAAGCTTTGGCTGATTTATATATGAGGAAGATCGTGAGATTATACGGCATTCTAATTAGCATTATTTCAGACTAGGACTCGCGCTTCCCATCTCTCTTTGGAGGAGGATACAGCGGAGTCTGGTACTCATATAAAGTTCAGTACGTCCTATTATCCGCAGAAAGACGGGTAGTCAAAATGTACTATTCAGACATTGGAGGATATGTTGCGAGCATGCATGTTGGACTTTGGAGTATGACGGGAGGACCACCTATATCTTGTGGAGTTTTCTCACAATAATAGCTATCATGGGAGCATCCAGATGACTCCGTTTGAAGCATTGTATGATAGAAAATGTAGTTCTCCTGTCTGTTGGAGCGACGTGGGAGAACGTCAAATCTTGGGGCCATAGTTGGTTATCAACAATATGGAGAAACTAAAGATGATACCGGGCCACTAGTGATCAGCGTAAGATAGGCATAAGTAGTGGGAAGATCTTCATCACTGTCCTTTGGAGTTTAAGGAAGGAGATCATATCTTCTTAAACATATTGCCAACCGGAGGAACTATCCGCTTTAGAGGATGCGACAAATTTATTCCAAGATATATTGGACCATTTGACGTGTTGGGGCGAGTTGGAGAAGTTGCATATTGACTGGCACTACCACCATCGCTTGAGGGAGTACATGACCTATTCCTTGTGTTGCAACTAAGGTAATATGTTGCAGATAGCAGTCATGTGCTCGATCATTCTGAGATCACCATTGGACCGAGCTTGGCTTACCAAGAATAGTCGATGGAGATCCTTGATCACCGAGTGAAGGTGTTCAGGAATCAATCTATTTCTTTGGTTCACATGGAATGGGGACATCAATCGCTAGGAAAATCTACATAGGAGTACGAGGATAACATGCTCAAACACTTTTCATATTTATTCGAAGATCAAGGTATTATTATATCTTGTTCTTTCCTACCGTATTGCTTTATCTTTTCCTTATCATGCTTTAGTTTTAATTTCGAGGCCGAAATTCTTGTAAGTTTGGTAAAATATAAATTCTCCTAATTTTTTTAATTAAATAAATAATTTAAATTAGGAATTTTGAGTTCAATAGCGATAATAATAATAATGCATTTTTAATTTATAATAATAATAATAATCATGGTAAAAAGGAATTTGAGAAATGATATTAATAATGACAATAAAAATGAATAGAAAGAAAAGGAAAAGAATAAAAAAACATAAAGAATAAAATTATAACACAACTACAACTACAACAATAGCAACAACAAGCAAACCAGCAACCGACCCTTTAGCCGACACGATAACACCTCTCTCCCTCTATTTATATATACCACCTTAAACTCTAACCCTAACCCTAACCCTAATCTCCTTCTCAAATCTCTAGCCCTAACCATACCCCTACTCCAGAGCCATCCTGACCTCTGCCTAATCTCCTTTTCGCCTCCGAAAACCGCCATCGAACCCTGACCCGTACGCGTCCGTGATAACAACCGACCCCCCAGGTACCCAACTTCACACACCTATTTCTCTCTACACACACGATGAAATCTTGATCTACTTGATTCTATGAGAAGCTTATTTAACCCTCTTCAATACCCAGTAATCAGTTTTTAATAAACAATAATAAAAACTAGGTAGAAATTGAACCCAAGTTGAGAAAAACTCATGTTTTAGAATTGCTATAATAATGTTCAACTACCCTACTTTGCACTCAGTTTTCTCCCATCATGTGTACAACTTTGAAAATCGATTTGAAAAGAGTTATAGACAATATATCCAGAAATAAAACCTTTCATTTTTAATTAACTTGTTGTAATTATGGAGTTATTTTTGTTTAAACTTGACCAAAAATCATATTTTCCAAACCTAAAATTTTGCGATACTGGATGCGTCCCTCCAAATCAGGCTGCCTTGTCGAGTACCAATAGCACTAAAAGGCACGTATGGTATATCCTAAAGTGTGGGCTATCGCAAAAGTTGATTTGGACGTGTTTGCATGCCATAATCAACCTATATCAATCAAAAGTCCTCTTTATCGGTCTTTTGCAAACAACCAGATTAGTTTATGGACGTTCATCGGATTGCAACAAAACTTGCGTTGTGGGACTCGTAGTGTTTGACTTGTCCTGTGACCCGAGTTTCGTACGATTCTGAGTCAGTCGACGAATCATCGTTTTACGGCCCCACGATTTGACTTGACAAGTGATTTTATGATCGGCTCTCCGGAATCCAAAATTGGACATACTATTGAGTTCGTATCGTCAATTAGGATTTGTTTGACCTAAAAAAATTCTATTTAGAGACCTTTAGCCTTGGCATATTTTTTTCGTGCAAAGTGGCCTATTTATGGACCCCGTTTTGATTCGAAGTGACCATTTAAGCCCATGTGTTCAAATAGACGAATGTGTATTATTTTCTGACTATCTTGCTGATTTTGGAGACGTTGGTGATGTTTATTTTAGCATCTGGAGACGTTCATGCAGAGTCCGTACTTTTCGGTTCTTTGTGCTTGTTGTTTGGACGTATTTACCATACCGATTGCTTGTCAGGCAAGTACACATTGCCACAGTACTATTTATTTATATTTATTTACTGCATATTTATTTTTTTTTGCTTATTTCTTGTTTTATTTGCTATATAAACTATGCGTCCAAGAATTACTTGAGTGCAACAACGGTTGCATTATCTCCGTTGCTTTTTATTATTTTATTATATTCGACCTAGATTTACGAGACCACTCCATGATTGAGAGGTATTCTTATATCTTTTTGGTCATGACACATGTGTTACACGAGTTGTGAGTCTCATGTAGGACACAGACTTGCGTAATATGCTGGCCACCTTTACCTACAGGTCGTGCGACGGATAATGAATAACTACAAATAGAATTATCATATTTTAGCAGACTTAGCAGTTACTAGAGGTCTTTGTGTGTTATGGATTTGACACATTAGTAGTATTGAGAGGGAAAAACAATGAGTAAGCGTATATGACTCCTTTACACTTTCTTTTTTTATCCGTATGCTCCACTGGAGAAGTGAGGTTGATGACCCTATATTTACTTGACGGCCTCTGACGATCAAAAGAAGTTATGCACGTGGCCCCTAGATCTCCGAGAGAACAATGTTCATATCATATTTTAGCCAGATAGTCCATACGCAAGAAATTTGTTCTTAAATTGCATAACACATAGACTGGTTATGTGACCTTGTTGGATATTTTAATATTTTCAGTACATTATCGGCATACTTTTATTGTATCTTGCTACGTCTCTCCGAGAACCTGGATCTAAATTTTTCCTAGGTGTAGATGATCAAGAATATCCACAAGATTATGGACTGGCACCTGATTCTATATTTTCTGTCCAAAAGGTCTTACCTTTTGAGCATGCATGATATCTCATAGTAGATAGATTTTAGCTGATACTCTATTTATTTAGCACATTATTTTTATATTGGAATTTTGTCCTCCTCTCTTATTTTAGTTACTATAGTCGTTTGGTAGTGGATTTGTCTCTACCCGGCTATTAGTTTTTTGGTTATTATTCTCATACTATTCAGACTTATCCTTTTAGTTTAGTTTATTTCTCTACTGTGACTTGTTCTGTGGATGAGATTAATTGTGCCTGTGACTTATGTTGACAGTATATATTTATACCAATTGTGAACTATGTTTCATTTTATAACGTATATATGTGTTATGATTTTCATATATTGGAGTTTCCATATACATATGGCTAGCATGCTACGTATTTCTAGTCTTACGTATTTTTGGACTAGGATATGACACCTTTCTTATCAAGGATAACACATTATTCCTTCTTGTATAGATGTTGTCCACACACTTCAAAAGATGTACCAAGCCCTAATTTATTTTCAATTGTTGTCAAAAACTTAAGAACTAATTACCCACTTCATTGACATTGGTAGAAACCATAATAAAAGAACCATGTTTAACCATGATTTATACCTACTTGAATGTTGAATCCAGAATTGAACAATTGTTGTGTTATGTACAGAAATTACTTGTTATTCCTTCTTCTTGTACTTGAGACAAATGAAAATATATCCATACCTTGCCATGTTGTTTTCCTTTAAACCATGCTAAAAACACTACTTGAATCATGATTAACCATGCAAAACTTTAGTCTTTCATAACAGAAATTTAAGCAGCTAGCTTAGTGAAGAACATGTGAAAACCCTATTTTAGAACTTATTTTATACCATGTTTAGGTAGTATTCAGATTGGGTTATTATACTACATGTTGATCACTTGATAATAGATAGTTCAAGTTGTTAATGGGTTAGAAAATTGTAAGGAATTATATGTATATGAGATAGTGGTTGTTATGATGAGGAGATGAATAGGTTGATGATTCATATGTTGTAAATGAAGATCAACCTTAAAAGTTATAGAAGTATACGTAGATAGCCCTTACCAAATAGAAGATATGATTGCATGTGTTAGAATAAAATGAGAATAGTGCAAGTAGAATTTTATAGGTTGGTGTTAATCTATAAAAGTTGAGGATGAACATTAGAAAATAATATAAGATATGTTGACACTTGTTTCATAAGATTTTAAGATTAATATGATGTCACATTTGTACACGAAAATTCGACTAGGAAGAACACCTAGCGTCCATATGTTGAGTAGCAACTTAGAAACCATGTATAACAAAGGTTGTACAAATATTTGAGGATATTGAGTTGTTAGAGGATTGGAAGGTTAGACTACTTTTTGTGACGTTTATTTAACCTATCTAGACAAACTATTTAGTTAACCTAGTTAGAACTGTACCCTGAAATCAGCTTTCCCTTTAATTTGTGACAAACCCTAATTATGTAACAAATAATAAATGTACATAGATAGTGCTCTTGTGCATGCTTTGGAAACTCTAGAATAATAATTGATTTAATATTATTATTATTATATATATTCTCTCAGGATAGTTCGAACTTGGATACGGAATTAGGATTGTAGTATTCTCATCTTGAAGATCTAGACAAGTATACCTTGCCATATTTTACTATTTAAATTTAATTAATATTGTTCATATGCTTCTACTCTGAATATAATATATTTTTGCGCGTCTGAGAATATCTCGAGTGTAGTCAATGAAGGCTTCGATACTTAGTATTGTGTATTGACCTAGTCACTAGTGGACATATTTGAAGTTGTTGAGCTATTATTATATCTCTCAAGGCCTTGACACGTATCATCTCACGGTAAAGAGAGATTTTATGTTAGGATACGAGCTTACGCACTTGACTGGCTATCGGTTCGAGTAGCACGTTTGACGATACATCGCGTAGTTGAGATAGCTTTAGTTTACTTGTGACCTGGAATTCTAGTTATGAGATGTCCATGTCGTATCCATGACTTGTACATTGGCATTGGACGAGGAAGACAATTAGTAGGCGTATGAGACAGACAAATTGGTCTACCATAGTCTCCGAAGAAAACTACGGGGTTATTGTCACGTCTTAGTACCAAAATACAGAGACGGACATAACCAGCTACCCTGTACAAGGTACTATATATCGTACGACGATCAAAACTATAATTAGACAAGGGGTTCATGATACAATCAAGTCTCACAGGCTTAAGAACTTCTCTGTCTCAATTATTAAAATAAGATGCAATAATATAGAATACTTCAAAATAAGTAGTAAGGCATCCCAAATGCCACATTAGAATATTCTTTAGAGATCTGGCGATACAGAATAATATGCCAGATGCAAGATCAAAGTATACATGATAGTGAGTCAGCTGCAGTCTGAATATATATAGTTATATAAGGAACTAGTGTCCAGATTTGTCGGCTAATGGGTGCCGGTTGGCTAAATGCCCAAACGAATATAGTTTATAAAAGACAAGCAGTGAATAAAGGAACCTACTCGTTATCCTCGGCGGCCATGTTTCTAGTACGCACCATTAGTTGGAGAAAAGTACGCTGGATCCTCGGGTACTGGCTCAAAACTTGGCCATACAAAACTAGTGGGGTTAGACCCCAAATAGCAAGTTCCACAAAGGAAGCACGAAAAAAAACCCAATATCATAAAATATAATATATATATATATATATATATATATATATATATATATATATATAGAGAGAGAGAGAGAGAGAGAGAGAGAGAATAGTTCTGCATCGTAGCGTAGGTCCATGGCAATCCTAGTACAAAGGTCCAACCCTACAACCAAATAAGGACAAGGGTTGAATCAATCACACTATGATAGTCCATTTCCCTAGGCAACTAACAGAATAATACAATCACAATTAAGTCAAATTTATAAAATTGGTCAATCGCTTATACGGTTTATTATTTGTGGAGCCTGAGGTTATCTCAGAATAATATATAATAGGTATCCTCATATCACGCCATTGCCGAACAAGAGCTAGCCTAGCCAATAGATGAATATAAAGGTATTTTACGAGATGCACCAGTTTCCCGTAAGACCATTGCGCTAAAAATACGGTATTAGCAGTTCCAATGTTCCTATAGTGAAATAGTGGCTCGGTATATTATAATAGGTTAGATACTGCACTCCACTAAGGAAGATGATATACAATATCTATGGTGGCCATCCTATAGCGCACTAGATTGAATCTCTGCGGGAAGGTTCGTTGGCATGATCACGGGATGCCATTTTCTCCCTATGTTACTACCACTTTTAATTGCTTAATTGACCCTATATTGTGTTCAAAAATCTCAAGGCATATCCACATAAGAATTTCCCTTAAGATATCATACAAAGTACGGGCACGCTAGATACGAATCTATGGAAGTTCAATCTGGATTCACCGGGTGTATATACAATATTTAATAAATTAATATCTTAGCCATGCTTTGGTATTTGACTGCATATCATGCTCGTGCTGGGGAAAATAGTATATTTATAGTATTACACATTCAAGAATTTGGAGGCATTCTCGATGCACACGATATGTCGTACCTCAGTGCACATTAGATCAGGAACTTTATCAGGCAATAATAGTGTCAGCACGGATACAGTATTTGAGTCCAGTTACCAATTATTATTGGGTCACATGAATCTTGATCACATTATAACACAAAGATTATATCATGTATATAGCTGGTTAGTCATTATTCACTTTGTCTGGTCCACACAATCCAAGACATATTCATGCCATATATGAAGCCAATCTTAGCACATGGTCATGTCTAGCTTGAGGTCTTATTTCTAAGCTCTTTTTTCCTTAGAATCATAACGCAAGCAAATACTAGGATCAACTACAAAAAGGATGATAAGAAATATTCCAATTAAAATGAGTGAACACAAAATGAAAGTACTACGTGCACGCATGGGTCATAGGGTCACTAAGGCTAAAACACATATGAAATTGTACGCATGAAGGTTGGACGCATAAAGTCTCATGAAGTTAGGGGCGCATAAAGTGCACGAGCTAGAAAAAGAGGGTGCGCACAAACTCACAGAAATAAGGTTGGTGCACTTTGTCATGTTAACCAACACGACACACTTGAGAAAAATGCGTGGGTAAGAATAATGCATGCTTTCAAAGAAAGTGCGGGAGCAAGCTAGGCTAAAGACAAAACATACAATCCGAGGTCAAAGCTCGACTGTCAAAAAACTCATCGGTCGAGGAGCACACAAATCAATAACACAAAAATTGAGAAACCAACCAAAGCTTTGCCCTTACGAAAACGAAGAGAGATGAAAGTAAGCCGGGTGACGAAACATAGGAAAGTGCGCCATATTGCCAAACATGAAGAAAGTGCACTGACAGACTGTGGTGCACTTTCTCTCAGTTTCCCAGGGAGAACTTTGATTAAATACGCACCAAAGTGTGCAACTGAGTTTTCCTCTCGAAAGTGCGCCACTGACTCAAGGAGTGTGACTAGCAAACTTTTCCTAGAAGACTGAGTGCATTATAATTATTACGCACGAGGAATTGGGATAGAACACTAATGAATCCAAAGTAAAACATATGTATTTCTACGATAAATAGGTTATCTTGCATACTCTTAACAGAGCATTGTTCTTCTTCTCTAGTCAGTCATTTTGGTATACGTATTGTATCAAGTTTCTACACTGAACTTAGCTGGACTGGAAAAAAAGCATAGACCCAAACTCAGGTCCATGCAATTCAACCAAAAAAATTAAGAACAACAAATATTAAATATGAAGGGTGGCTCAGTCCCAATAATATGTGCTAAAAATAAACATAAATTATTAAGAACTAAAAGCATACATAAATCCATGTTTCTTCTTCTTGTGCAAGATATACTTGCCTACAGAGGGAGAGAGGAAACATAAGGGATAAAAATGTAAAGGAAAGATAATAAGAAGAGAGAGAGAGAGAGAGAGAGAGAGAGAGAGAGAGAGGGAGAGAGAGAGAGAAATAGGAATATATATAGGTTTAGGTTTAAGATATGGACCGTTGGATCACTCAAACCCATCCAAGCCGCACATGCCACCAACCCAACCAAACCCACTCTCTCCACAACTCTCGGTCTTATCTAAACAATGGTCGGGCTAGCAAGCAATGTGTGCCGAAGTACGCCTAGGATAATATGCAACAAAGTGCGCCGGAAAAGGGCGCTGACATGTCTACCCACCTTAAAAAAAATTGTCCTCAAAATTCAAACTCAAGGCTAGCTAGAGATATCAAGACAAGCAATAAACTAACTACAAGCAATCTACACATGCAAGCAATAACCTCACAACACATAGGTAATCGCCTGATCACGGAATCTAATATGCGAAGGCATAAGGCAGAATATACCTTTCGAATTGAATATGTACGGGTACCGAGACCGTAAATATTCCTCGTGCTCCTAAGTTAATTCTACAAGAGTGTGATGGCCCTAAGCAACTAATACAAGAAAATTAGTCTGGTTCTTGAGTACCTTCTCCCTTCGGTCCAGAATGGATATGGGTTGCTCCTCGTAAGATAAGTCGGTACCAACAACTAATTCAGAGTGATCGAGGATATAACTCAGATCTGGGATATACCTATGCAATTGAGATACATGAAATACATCGTGCACCTCACATAGCGAAGGTGGAAGGGCAAGACAATAAGTCAAATCGTCTACCAGATCGATAATGTCAAACGGCCCAACGTATCGTAGACTAAGCTTCCTACAGACCCCGAATATAATAACTCCATGGGTTTACGAAATTCGTAAGAATATGTGGTCACCGAAACAAAACTTTAAAGGCCTACGATGCTGGTCTGTCCAGTGACGATGACGATCCTACACAAACCGAAGTCGCTCTCTAATCTGCCTGACAACTTTTACTTTCTGCGTGTTTATTTCGGGTCATAACATCTTTCGCTCACCAATGTTGTCCCATGCCAACGGTGATCTATACTTCCTGTCGTATAGTGTGTCACTACCATATTTCTAGATATGGGCATTTTGGTCATTTAGCATATTTATTAATTAGTAATTTAAATATTTATATTATGTACTACTAATTAATTATATTGTGTGGTGCTATTTAATTATTTTTTAGTAGGCTCACCTATGTTTATTTAGACTTTAATTTTTTTTAGTGGGCCCGCCTATGTTATATTGTGTGTTATTAGTGGACCCATTGGATTATCATGACACATTGAGCCCAATATTAGATTAAGTCCATTAGACCCATTCCCTTAATTAATTAAGAAGATTAGATTAATTTATATTAGATTAGAGACTTTCCAATATAGCTCTTCCTAATTATTTCTCATAATTAACTAGTCGGAATACATTAAGAAATTATTGTTGCTTGGAAAGGGGAAAGAGGGGGCCGACCACCTATATGGGGGGTTCTCACTCTCTCTCTCTCCTCTTTATTTTATTTTATTCTATATCCTAAATTTAGTTCATCCCTAATTCACTTCATCCTTCCACCAAATTTAACCTAATTCATACCAATTCCCTCTCAATTTTATCATCTAAGAAGCATTGGAGCTTGGATTGCAAGGAGCACTTAAAGGATGAGGAATTGGCAAGAAGATTATGTCCCAATTGTGTCTATTGAGCATTTCATTAAGAATATATCTCCCATTAGATAAATTTTAAATTATCCCCTTAATTTAGACTCTAATTCATACATTTAACCATTAGGAATCATCCATTGGCTTAGGGTTACCCATAGGATCAAGAACTATGTTCATGTGACTTGTATTATCGAATCTACATGGTGATTTGAATCCAGTTAGGGAGAATTATAAGATTGACACATCAAGTGTGTATCATAAGACCAATTATAGATATAGATCGAGGTTGTGGGACTAAGTACATGTCAACAATTGGACACGAGTAGAGCGTATCATAGTATTTTATGATATTGTGTGATACATGACTCATTTTTGGGAGATTTGTGTAAATGCTCTTCAATCCCTATTATAACAAGTTGTATTAGTAATAAAATAGTATATTTGATATGTAGGAATGGTTATTATAATGTATTATGAGTTTTGACTCTTATTTGGGTGCGTATCATAGAGTATCGCATGTGCATGCCAAGTATTTGAGTTAACACTTCTTATGTGGGTGTGTGTGCTATATATGTATATATATAAGTATATGTGTTGTGTATGGATTATGAGTGTGTAGAGAGTTCCTTATGACTATACAAGAGGGAAGTGTGTGCAGAAGATGGGAGAAGTAGTACTCAGGTATCAGGTAATAGTGTTGCACAGTCAAGTATATGGGAGGAATGGAGGACTGATTATAGTGGTTGGTCAGGGTGGTAACTGTTGTTGGGTGTGCACTATTGTGCACTATGGTATAGCATTGTTGTACTCGAATTGCAGTATTATATCAAGATGGTGTATCTGTTGCTGTTGATGGTTGTGATATAGTAGATGAGGGTGTTGCAATTGCTACGGCTGTGTTGTAGTATGTTGTAGATGCAGTGGTACATAGTGTAGATGCCCTAGTGTAGAAGGTTTATTGGAGCAAGGGTGCAGTGGTCATTCATCATTGTGAGTATGTATGTGTGCATGGGCACAGGAAGTCGGACAACAGCAGTTATTGCTTGGCAACATGAACTGCTGCACATCAATGAAGGGGGCAATTGTAGATGAATGGAAGATTTGGCCTTCTGTGTGATTGTGAAGTGTATCAGTGTTAGGCATGAGTGATTGGTTGGTTGTGTTTAGTGAATGTGCTAGTATGAGAACTAAGTTGTTATCAAGTACTAGAGTTAGTGTCAATTGTTAGTATAGAGTACATTGATGCTAGTTAGTGTTAGATTGGTTAGATATGAGAGTATACATTAGTATAGTGTATACGTGAAGTTAGTTAGTTATGAGTCAGTAATATATATAAATGATATTAGTATTAGTTATGTATATCGGTTATTAGTATGATATTAGATGTAAGTTAAGTTGGTAATAGATATATGTTAGTTAGTATATGTTACTGTTGGTTAGTATGGGTTGAGACTGGGTTTAGTATTACCTTGAGATGTAAACAAGGTAATATTGGGTATGAGTTATCATTGGTATTTGGTATTGGATACCAAGAGGGTAGTTAGATATTGATACCAAGGATGAATCAAAGCCTTGGTAACCAATATTAAGTTAGTATTAACTAATGACTAACTAGTGATATTTAAGTATAAGAGTTATCTATTTGATACTTAGTATTATGATACTCTAGTATCTTGTAATAATTAGTGTAGACTAGATAAGCAAGGTATGGACCCAATAACTTGGTTATAGGCTCATACAATCTAGAAATGGCTAGTTTTACTAAGTTTGACTAGTTTGACCTAGAGTTAACCTAGTTTAGCAAGAGTAACCTACTTGGCCTAGAAAATCATATTAGTTTATTTTTTTGACTCATTTCTCACTTTATTACACCAAATAACATGATATTCCTATTTAGGTGTGTGTGACACTAGATCGGATACCGAGATATACTATTTGCTCAAGATCATAGACGAGTACATTTTCTGCTAGTTTTTTTTATTTGATAGCCTCTATGTTTCCTGTATTTATTATTGAGATATTTGATTCTTGACATAATGGTTTCACGAATTGGTATACGTGGATCTTAGTCATAAAATATTATTATCGTAGTTACTCAGTGATCGTCGTGTCATGCTCGTGATTACTCAGTATTTACCGTGATATCTTAGTAATTATATAGACCGTGATCATAGTGAATGGTATTATAGACCATGCAGTGTGATATACATGTTATAACATGTCGTGATTTGGATCCGTGTACTAGTCGGAGGTTGGGGAAGTGTTAGTGAATATGTGATCATACCTTGTAGCCCATGATTTAGTGTAGCCCATGATAGTTAGTAGATCATGCAACTCACGCGTGATCATGCTAGCTCATTATTTATATATAGCACGTATTAGGCGCAAGCCGATCTAATTATCTTACTAATATTTTAAGACACATTTATTTATTATTTTATTTATTCTAGTTCATTACATTATTGTTTCTCACCATATTATTCTCAGTTCCTACCATTATTTACCATGATGCCTCTTCTCGTGATATATGTTAGTTCAGTTATTTTCATTATTTATTTTTATTGCTATTGTTGTTTCATAGTTTCTTTCAATTATTGGAACTGCTATTTGGATTGTATTTTGCTCCAATCCTGGCTGGATATATTTTTTAGATGATTCATTAGAGGACTGGTTTTCTACGCACTATGGGCCACAGGTTGGCGAGCCAGTTGAGTTATCACCCGTAGAGCATGTTGAGTTAGTACTAGCAGTCGATGAAGCATAGCTAGTTTATTCAAGATATTGTAAATATCAGTTAGACTTTGGCATTGTATTATTATTTAAGATTTTGTATTGTGATTAGACTTGGACTTGTGATTTATTGTGACTTTATTTCTTTCCTTCTATTTTATATCGTGCCATATATTCCTCTAGTTTGTTATTGTGATTGAGTATTGTTTACCATTATCATATTATCATATTCTTATCAATTTGGAAGTTGAGATATCTTGACAAGTACATTATATATATTATGTAAGATATTTCGATAGTATTGTTGACCTAGACAGCGTTCTACCACCGATATTGCGGTGTAGGCTGGACGTACCCACGTACTCGTGCCCTTACACCGGGTGCGGGTCGTGACACATTTTTGTGGTAGTCCATGCAGGTCTTCTACTAGTAGTACTCAGACTTAGAGTATTACTACAAGCCTGTTATTGGATATAGGACTAGGGATATAGGATGAGAGAATACTCAATCATAACTAGGAAATATTTCTAATCTACTGAATTTGCTATATTTCTCATTCAGAATAATTACTTTCCTTGAAATATTACTGTCCTTCCTTTATGTTATCGTATCTTGAGCAAAATTTATTCTTTGTTTAAATCTGTCTTCAAGATACCACTGAAGACTCGATTGCAGCGCTCTATAGTAGTTTCGGCGAGGTTCGTTACTTCGCCACCTCAGAGAGAGACAACAGCGACTGTTCTGCCTTCTTTCACTCAGAGGATTGCTTCACCAGTCCAGGTAGGCATTTTAGTAGCAGCTTTTGGGGGTTCTCCACTACCAGTTCCAAGGACTGTTCCATCAGTCACGGAGGATCTTCCACTACCACTACCTATGCTTGCATACGGGACACAAATGTTCGCTATGTTCCAAGAGATGATGGCAGCGTAGTAGAGGCAGATGGACGTTCTACATCAGGTAATTGAGAGTTCTCACTAGTTAGCACTAGCTACTGTGGAGAAGGTAGCATTTTTTTAGCCATATATTGTACCGCTTCATCTGTACTGTACCAGCCAAGGCCGGATACCATCATTAACTTCAAGAGGATGGGCCCCAAGGACTTCAGGGGCATCGAAGGGATATTGTACGCCGATGATTGGATCGAGGAAGTTGATAGGGCCCTGAGGCTAGCACATATTCTGGAGGGCTTACAGGTGTAGGCAGCGGGTAGCCAGATGTTCGACATTGCTCTAAAATAGTTTCTCACATACCCGAGGATCGCGGCACCAGGACTGACTTAGGAAGCTTTTAAAGAAATTTTCAAGGAGAAGTTCTTTTCAGATGTGGATCTGAGTGCTCTAGAGAGCCAGTTACTAGACCTCGTCCAGGGGAGCATGACGGTGGATGAGTACATAGTAGAGTTCTGCAGACTAGCCAAATTTGTAGAGGGACAAAATCCTCTAGGGAAGGCCCAAAAGTTTTGGAAGGGTTTGATCAAGGAGTTCAAATCTCTCACTAGAAGACACCATACCACGACATTCGAGGATATCTTGATGGACGCACAGAGGGTAGAGGATGACTTGGAGCTCAAATCCAAGAATACAAGACATATCAGGAGGAGCTAGCAGTAGTGTGGGTCCATCCAAACGATCCCACTTCCAGCAGCAGAGACAGCAGTTTCATGCACTATTCCAAATACCAATACAGCAGGAATACCAGGCCCCGAGACAGGTACAATAGGCCCTGCAATGTGCTCACTGTAGGAAGATTGGATATACACGGGAAGTTTGCAGGAATAGGCTTGGAGTGTGCCTCTATTATGGAGAGCCAAGCCACCAGTTTAGGGAGAGCCTAGTGGCTCTAGTTCGAGCAGGCCAGGGAGCAGCACCGGGACAGAGAGCACCAGCGAGGCCACCTGCGGGACAGCAGAGGGGACCTCCTTTACAGACTCAGCAACAGCATTTTGTCCAGCACCAACAATAGCAGAGAGGTGTACTACGAGGGTGAGCTTTTACCATGACAGTTGAGAAGGAGGAGCCAGTCGGAGATGTGATATCAGGTTTAATTTTTCTTGATTCTATTCCATCTTATACTTTATTTGATTCAGGTGTTTTCTATTCTTTTGTATCTATATCTTTTGCTCTTAATCATCGATTAAAGTCTGAACCTTTGGTTAAGACTTATAAGATCATGACTGTCACTACCATATTCTCTAGGAAAGGGTATTTTAGTCTTTTGGTAATTAATTAAATATTGTGCATGTTAAATATTTACTTATTATATAATTTATTTATTGTTAGCATGTTAGATTTTTTTGGACTTGTGTTAGTGGACCAACTAGTTAGTTTAGACTCATGGACCAACATTTAATTCTAGTTAGAATTGAGCCCAATAATTAGAAGCCCAATCATTAGGATGATGATTAATTATGTTAAACACATTAGACTAGAAGATTTCCTCTTTAATTATTTCTTTATGAGAGACCCCAAGGGATATTTTAGACTTTACATAGTAGCTTGAGGAAGGGGCAAGTGAGGCCTATATAAAGGATTAAAACTTTCTCTCTTTATTTTTTATTCTAAATCTAGATCTAGAATTTCCCTCAACCAAATTTTATCAAATCCCTACCAAATTTCTACCCAATTCCTTCCCAAATCACCATTGGAGACTAGTGGAGCAAGAATCTACAAGGAAGAAGCATAGATATACAAGGAAGAAGCATGGATCTACAAAGAGGAGCAAGGATCTACAAGTTGAAGGCCAATTTTACCAATTTTAGAGGTTTCATTGAGAATTCATCTTCCAATAGGTACAATTTAATTTTTCTCCTTAATTTTGGTTCTAAATCTGAGATTTAACCATAAGAAATCAACCCATATGCATAGGCTACCCATAGGATTTGGTTTTGTGTTCATAGGAGGCCTATTGAGAAAGGTATGGTATTTTTTGTGTCAATTTTGGAAGAATTCTGATATTGACATTTGTTGTGTGTGTCAATTGGTCCCATAGATTAATTTGGCATATGCTTGTGTGTTTGGGGCTAGTTTCGTGTCTACAATTGGGTACGTTTAGGTCATATCCCAATAATTTTGTGATACGTGTTGATTTTGGAGGATTTTCTCCGACACGGGACTTTGTGCATGTCACATTTTGACACGGACACGTAGATTTGTGTTTGACTCTTCGTATTGTTCATAAATAATATATTAGACTTGCTCATGTCCTTTGGGGTATATTTGGATGTGTGGTGGACTCGTGTCGCAAGTGTATCCTAGATCTAGTAGGATACAGGTATGATACACTCTATGTGTTGTACAATTTAACTTTTAGATCTATTTCTCTTATCATTGTGATGTGTAATTATATGTATGTATGTATATATATATTGTTGTGTATATATATTTATGTATTGATGTGTCATAGATCTATGTATCTATTTTACCTATGTGTACATATATATATATGTATTAATAGTTAGTGATTAGTTAGTAGTTGTATTAGATTGATATATATAGTTTGAGTAGTTAAGGTATTTGATATGTTATGGTTAGTAGTTAGTTAGATATATGTAGTGATATATATATATATATATATATATATATATATATATATAGTAGTAAGAAATATTTTATTATAGTTAGTTCCTATGAATGGATATACATACAGTATAGTATTAGTTATATTTAGTATTAGTTAGGTTTATATATATGTATTAGTTATATATATCATTTTGGAATACGTTGAGATGTACCAAGGTATTAGTAGTAGGTATTGGCATAGTAATAGGATAAATGTAAACTAATTATGGATTGATACTAAGGTAACTAAAATAAGGTATATAGTATTGTATAAGTATTAAATGCATGGTAGTTTATAGTTATAGTCGGGTAGTTAATATATATATACTAGAGTGACATTATCTTGAGATACTAAGGTAAATGCCAAGGTATTGAGGATACCCAAGGTATTGGATTTGGGTATCAAGATAGAGGTTAGTGTTGCAATACCAAGTTGGTTCGAAACCAAGGTATCCATTTAGCATTTGTAATTAGGATTTATATATTTAATATTTTTTATTATAGATATGTGATATTTACCTATTGATTTACGTATCCAGAGATACGGTATCCTAGTATCCTAAGATATAATTTTTATGACCCAGACTTTAGTATTTGAACCCAATATTTTTGTGTTAGACTTATGCAACCTAAAAATAGGTAGTTGACCATAGTTTGACCATAGTTGACCATAGTTTGACTATAATTGACTATAGTTGACTTAAAGTTGACCTAGTTTGACTTTTGACGTAGAATTGACTTATTGACCTAGAAGTTGACTAGTTTAACTTGTTTTTTTTCCGAAATCTTGTATTGATGTTGTTTCTATATCTAGGTCTTCGAGGCACCATATCAGACATCTGTGAGACTATTCTTTGGACTTCAGGCGAGTACATTCTCTGATAGTTTCTCATTTATGATATCCTCTATGTTCAATGTATCTAGTGTAGATATCCATGTTCTCTTGACACGATGGTTGCACGGATTGGTTTATCTGGATCTCGTCATGAGATGTTATTCCTTGGTATATGGTGTATCTTGTGAAAGCATTATTTTATTAATTATCTTATACATGTACAGACACTGATTCTCTGGAAGACTAGCTATCTTCTTGGGGAATCTTGTGCCATAGCGTATCGTGGTTGGATCTATTATATCAGTCGAGGGTGGAGAGTACTTTAGTGTAGATATGTGATCATACCCTCATTATATAAAGTATTGTTTAATGAATAGTATTAAGAATACACCGTACGTATGATTAGCCAGGCCATATATATTGTATCATGTTCCCAAGCCAATCACATGTTAAAGCTAGTACTCACACACTTAGTTATTAGCATTCTTGTTCATTGTCATATTGTTCATTATTGTATTCATTCCAGTATTTTCTTATTGTATATCTCTTGTATCTATTGTGCATCTTATATATTCACATCTATTTACTGTTACATAGTTTTTATCATTGATTAGAACTGTTGTTAGAGATGTACTCTGCTCCTTTTCTGACTGGATATATTTTTTCCAGATGATACTGAGGACTGGTACCCTACACATTATGGACCTCAGGATATTATGGGTTTAGAGTCAGAGACCCTGGCTCAGGAGGGACTTATCCAGACTGAGACAGATGACCCGGGATTAGTACCTTCTTAGTATTTCTTGTACTGGATTTGTCTCCAGTTTTTTGTTAGCATTCTTTCAGACTCATTGATGTTATTATTTTAGACTCATGAGTTATATGTGACTATTTCTATTCTTTATCTTATTCGTGCTCGTTTCCATCTTAGATTGGTGATTAAGTATATTATCATTGTTGGTGGTTCATTATATTGCTAGATAGATTACTCAGACAGTATTCTACCGCCAATTCTGTGGTGTAGGCTAGACGTTATTTTCGACTTGCATCCTTACATCGGGTGTGGGTCGTGATAACGACTGGGGGAGGCATTATCCTAGTCAGTGATGTTTGCAAGGATAAAAGAGTTATACTGGGAGGTCGGGAGTTGATCATGTGCTTACTCGTAATGCCACTTTCGAGCTATAATATTGTACTCCGAATTGATTGGTTGAGTAGGCACCATGCTAGTATAGATTATCGTAGAGGAAGAGTTTTATTTCGACCTCCAGAAGAGATAGAGTTTGAGATTGTCAGAGGAGCAGCAGAACAAAGCGAGGATGCCATTTGTGGAGCCATGTTGGAAGAGAGGGAGTTGTCACATCCGTTGATAGCAGTGTCCATGGATATTTTTTCTGAGGAGTTGTCTGGTTTATTGCCAGACTGAGATATGGAGTTTTCTATAATTTGGTGCCAGGTGCAGAGCCGATATCTCAGCACATCTATAAATTTAACAACAGCAAACTGGTAGAATTAAAAAAGCAGGTGGATAAGTTATAGGACAAAGGCTTAATTCGATCCAGTTTATCACCATGGGATACTCCAATATTGTTTGTACCAAAGAATGATGGATCGGTACGCATGTGTATCGACTACAGTGCTATGAACAACCTCACTATCAAGACCAAATACCCGCTGCCGAGGATTAATAATCTCTTCGGTCAGTTGAGCGGAGCGAAGGTATTTTCGAAGATAGACTTGAGGTCAGGTTACCACCAGGTAAAAGTGAAGAAGGAGGATATTCTGAAGATAGATTTTTAGACTCAGTATGGCCAGTTTGAGTTCATGGTGACGTCATTTGGGTTGACCAATGCCCCGATGGTATTCATGAATATAATGAACAAGGTGTTCCACCAGTATCTTGATAAGTTCATGGTGGTATTTATTGATCATATTCTGGTGTATTCGAAGACTCCGGAGGAGCATGAGGTGCATCTAAGGATAGTTATGAAGACTCTCTGGAGGAGAAGCTTTATTGCAAGCTTTTGAAGTGTGAGTTCTTCCTTGACAAGGTTGAATTCCTTGGTCATGTGATCACAGGTGACAAAATTTCATTGGACCCAAAGAAGATTTCAGTAGTGGAGTCATAGGCTACTCCAAGTTCAGTGGCAGAGATATGGAGTTTTATGGGGATAGCAGGTTATTATCGGTGGTTTATACTGGACTTCTCCAGGATTGCAGAGCCAATGACTAGGCTAACCAGGAAGGATGTAAAGATTGTCTGGACTGAGGAGAGTCAGGACGCTTTCGAGGAGCTGAAGAAGAGGTTGACGACAGCTCCAATGTTGTCGTTGCCATCAGGATTAGGTGGATTCACTATCTATAGTGATGCTTCACGGAAGGGTTTGGTTTGTGTCTTACAGCAGAACGAAAAGGTGATTGCCTATGCTTCTAGGCAATTACGTCATCATGAGAAGAATTACCCTACCTATAATTTAGAGTTGGCAGCGGTCATCTTTTCTCTAAAGCTGTGAAAATACTATTTGTACGGAGAGCGTATGGAGATCTTCACAAAATATAAGAGCTTGAAGTACGTGTTTACACAGAAAGAGCTAAACATGAGACAGCGGCAGTGGTTAGAGCTGATGAAGGACTTCGATATATCTTACAGTACCATCTAGGGAAGGTTAATGTAGTCGCTGATGCCTTGAGCAGGTATCCAATGGCTATGTTCTTGACTACAAACATATATTTATTGGACGATCTTGAGAGCTTGGGTATTGAGGTACTGGTACCAGATGTCAAGATACAGATATGGGGACTGCAGATATAGTCAGAGCTGATAGACTGGATTCGAGCTATGTAGTATGATGATGGGTCTCTGAGGAGCATCAGAGCACAGGTTCAGATAGGATTACCCAAGGAATTCACTATTGCTGAGGTTGGATTACTACGGTACCGTATCAGGTTATGTGTGCCAAGTGGGACGTTACGCGAGGAGGTTCTTCAGGAGACGCATTAATTATAGTACTTTATACATCCAGGTGCCAATAAGATGTATAGAGATCTGAGGGAGCATGTATAGTGGTATGGTATGAAGCGTGAGGTAGCGCACTTTATATCAAGATTTTTAATGTGCCAACAGGTAAAGGTAGAGAGGCAGAGGCCAGGTAAATTACTTTTGACTTTACCTATTCCAGAGTAAAAGTGGGAGCATGTTACTATAGATTTTGTTTTGGGACTTCCGCATTCTCCAAGAGGTAAAGACGTGATTTGGGTCATCGTAAACAGGTTAACCAAATTAGCCCTCTTTTTACCATTTAAAGTGGTTACGTCTACGAAGAAGCTAGCGAAGATGTATGTGCGACTGATTATTAGATTATTTGGAGTTCCTGTGAGCATCATCTCAGATTAGGATAGTTGCTTCATATCCAACTTCTGAAGGAGTTTGCTGGCTAGCTTGGGCACCCAGCTCAAGTTTAGTACCGCATATCACCCCCAGACAAACGGGCAATCAGAGAGGACTATTCATACTCTCGAGGATATGCTTAACACTTATGTTTTGGATTTTAGAGGCTCTTGTGATGATCATCTTCACCTGTAGAGTTTGCTTACAACAATAGCTACTAGGCCAGTATCGAAATATCACCATTCGAGGCTTTATATGAACGGAGATGTCGCACTCCTCTATCTTGGGATGATGTTGGTGAGAAAGCCTTGTTGGGACCAAAAATGATTATAAATGCAGCTGAGAAGGTAAAGCTCATCAGGGATAGACTTCGGGTGGCACAGGACAGACAGCTGCATTTGACCGATAGCCACCGGAGACCCTTGGAGTTTGAGGTATAGATTTTGTTTGTATTATTGTGTTTGCTTATTTTAGGTTGATTGTTAAGGCTGTGTTTTTTTCTAGGTTGGAGATATGGTATTCTTGTGGATTTCTCAGATACGGGGTACTATTCACTTTGGTTGAGGCGGAAAGCTTAGTCCACGGTATATCAGACCCTTTGGTGTTCTTGCGAGGGTCGGTGTAGTGGCCTACAGACTAGACTTGTCTCCTGTACTAGAGGGAGTGCAAGATGTGTTCTATGTGTCACAGCTAAGATGGTACGTGGCAAATCCTAGTCATATATTGGATCACTCGGAGTTCGAGGTGGGTTCGACTCTCAGCTACTCAGAGCAGCCAGTGGAGATTCTGGATCGCGAAAAAAAGGTGCTATGGAACCAAACGATTCCCTTAGTACGCGTAGTGTGGAGGCATTACTCTCTGGGAGAGTCTACTTGGAAGAGAAAAGCCAAGATGTGCGAGCGATACCCTTATCTCTTTGAGTCCTGAGGTAACATTCTTTCTTGCTAGCTGTGATTACTTATTGTAGTGCTAGTTCTTTCCTTAAATTTTGAGGACAATTTTTTTCTAAGGAGTATAGACTTGTCACTACCATATTTTAAATGAGGGTATTTTGGTCATTTAGAAAATGTATATCTTAGTGATTTAAATATTTATATTATGTGCTACTAATGAATTATATTGAGTTATGCAATTTAATTATTTATTAGTAGGCTAGCCATGTTTATTTAGACATGTCATTAGTGGACCCATTAGATTGTTATAACACATTGAGCCCAATATTAGACTAAGCCCATTAGACCATTTTTCTTAATTAATTAAAGAGATTAGATTATTTTACATTAGATTAGAGACTTTCCAATATTTTTCTTCCTAATTATTTCTCATAATTAACTAGTGGGGTACATTGGAAAATTGTTTTTGCTTGAAAAAGGAGAAAATGAGGGCCGACCACCTATAGGAGGGTGTAACCTCGGTATCCTGAAATTCTAGCTTAAATGTTGTTTTTAGGTTAATTTGGGGCTAATGGAATTTTCCATAAATTTTTGGTTAATTAAAAACTAGTAACACTAATTTTCTATGACTTTTAGGAATTTATTTTAGGTTCAAACTTAATTAAAAATATTCTAAACTTTTATTTTAGGTTCTAAATAATCAAATATATTTTCTAGAATTTTTTTGGAAATTTCTGATTATTTTTAGCATTTATTTGAGTTAATTAGGGAAAACTGAAATAAAAACTATTTTCTGGAAATAAAAACCCAAAAAAGTAATTATTCTGCCCAGTCAGCCGACAAGGGGCCCACCCGTCAGCCTCCCGCAGCCAACTGGGTGAGGCCGGCCTGTCAGCGACCGCGAGCTGGGTGCGGGTGCAGCCGAGCCGACCCAGAGCCGAACCGAGTCCGAGTTCGACTCAGACTCAGCTGAGCCAAGCCGGGTCAAAGCCTGACCGTTCGATCTGAGCGGACAGCCACGGATGGCTGCCACGTGGCAAGCTCATGAGCTGTGGCTTCCCTCTCTCCTCTATATATATAATAGTTAGGTTAAAATTCTAGGGTTTTTCTTTGAGCCGAATTTTGAAGAATTGTCAACTAGGGTTCCTTCATCTTCCAGAAGCCATTGCACATAGCTCCTAACTCCAAACGAGGCCCAGTTTTATGTGTTAGAATGATATTGAGGTTAGTTTTCTGAATATAAACTGTTTTAATAAATTATGAGTATTAAATTCTAGAAAATTCGTAGAGCACAGCATGTCTGAAAATAGACACGTCTCGATATTTTTGTGATTCCAGGAGAATCAGGAGTCAGAATCATGAACCGTTCGATGTTTCGGAAAGCTAATGTCGAGATCATTAACATATGTTTTTCCTAGAATTAATTCAAAATAATTATATACTGTTAATTCTGTAGAACTTCTAGGTTAGAATTTAACCATCGGTGCACGATACGAAATTTGTATGTGTCATAATTTCCAAACGAAATTAAATTCGGATGAGCCATAAATTCCAGCATGTTTTTCACGCTAAAATCTATAGGAAATCATGCATGAAAGTCGAGTTTGTGTCGGTTGAATTTTTGGTCAACAGATTGCCTTGATTTGCGTGCCATAAGTCTCGAGTCGATAAAATTTAGGTTCTTTTGGACAAAATTAGGATTTGATCTAAAAATCAGAATAATAAGATAAAAATAGGATTTTAGAGTAATTATTCCAGAATTAAGTAAATTAAAATAAATTATCTTTTGACATGATAAATTTGTAATACCTAGGCTATTTGGACTGTGACCGGGATTCTGATTCATACCAGCTAAGGACCACAGGAGAGTATATTTTTGTGATTACTTTCAGTGCTTGATAGTCTCTATAATGCATGTTTAGTATCGATTATTTGATTCTTGACACTTGTTACACGAATTAGTATGATGGATTCTTATTATGAGTTAAGTGATTGTTCTGGATTATGGTTATTTCTTTGTGACTGGTTTGGAATCCATGTGTACTTATGTGGAGGAGAAATACTTAGTGGACGTGTGAACTACCCTTTCTATTCCATGGTCTTTTCTGGAATAATAGCAGCCATGCACGACACGTGTGGTTTGCCGAATATTACCCCCTAGACATTCACATGTCAATAAGGAATTTTAAATCACAAAGAGTAGTTGTTCCTATCTGTTCTTCCATCCATTGTAGTTATTCTTTTATTTCTTGGAGATATTGTACTATATGTTGCCATGACAGGACCTCAGCATTTGGTTATTCTAGTTGATTTATTGTGAGTTCAGTTTGTTGCTATCATATATTCCTTGCTATTTATTGTCTTATATCTTCTACCATGTGTTGGAACTATTTTTATTGTGATGTACTCGTTCCTTTCTTGACTGGATAAACATTTTAGGTTACTACATTGAGGATGAAATCCCTATACATTATGGACCGTAAGCTAGCGACATAATAGAGCTTGATCTTGCCCTTCGGACGATCAGGGAGAGTTAGCAGCTCAGATACCGTCTGCGATGGAGTAGTTTATTAGTAGTTAATTTTGTTAGTTATTTGGTTCGGATTGTTCTCCGACAGTTTTCTAAAGTATTTTGAACATTGTATTTGGATAATTAGTTTTGGGAAAGATTCATTGCACCCACATCAAGGTTATTATTTTAACATTATCTTGGGGTATTCTTTTAAACTAGTGCATATAATTGAGTATAATATAGATATATATATATATATATATATATATATATATATATATATATATATATATATATATATATATGTTGTGATTTATAGATTACTAGTGGCTTATTGTACAGCGTTCTTTCGCCGACACTACGGCGTAGGCTGGGCGTACTCATGACTCATGCCCAAATCCCGGGTGCGGGTCGTGACACATTTTTAGTGGTGTCCTATGCAGGTCCAGTTTTGCACAAGGTTGCAAACTCGTAGTGGTACTCAAGTTAGATGTACAACTGCGAGCCTGCCATAGGATATATATACTAGGGATAGGAAAATACTTAATCACAACTAGGGATCCCGTATACTCAACTTGCTAACCCTTATTAAATCCTTTCGAGCAATCAGACCTCTTTCATAGTTGATTGTCCTTCTTGAATACTTCCATATCTTGTGCCGTATTAACTTTATTCTTGTTATTTTCAACTTTTTAGAATGCCACCCAAGACTAGAGCGTGCGGTTCCCAAGCAAATGGTGCTTTTCCCATACCACCCGCATTGTGTAGCTTCATATCTGTATCATTTGTGCTTAAGCATAGTAGTAACAGAACCCTTGAGTTGGAGTTGCAAGATCACGACTGGTGGAGGCACTATCCTAGTCAGTGATACTTGTAAGGGGCGTCATGTTACCTTGGGAGGCCATAATTTGGATGCTAGTTTACTCTTAATGCCACTTACGAGTTTTGACATTGTCCTTGGAATGGATTGGTTGAGTATGCACCATGATAGCATAGACTATCGTGGAGGACGCGTACTATTTTGCCCTCCAAGAAAGCCAGAATTCGAGTTTGTTAGGGGAGGAGTTGAGCAGAGTGATGGAATTATTTGTGGAGCCATGGTAGCAGAGACGGAATTGCCACACCCGATTATTGCAGAATTTTTAGACATATTTCCTGAGGAGCTACCAGGATTGCCACCGGACAGAGATCTTAAATTTTCTATAGACTTAGTGCCTGGGGCAGAACCGGTGTCGCAGCGAGTCTACAGGATCAACAACAGCGAGTTAACAAAACTAAAAAAGTAGGTGGATGATTTCCTAGACAAGGGTTTTATTAGATCGAGTTCCTCGCCTTGGGGAGCCCCGGTCTTATTGGTACCAAAAAAAGATGGGTCGGTACGAATGTGCATTGATTGCAGGGCTCTGAACAACCTCACCATCAAAAGCAAATACCCGATACCAAGGATAGACGATCTTTTTTATCAGCTGAGTGGAGCGAGGGTATTTTCAAAGATCGATTTGAGGTCTGCTATCATCAGTTGAAGGTAAAGAAGTAAGATATTCCAAAAACTGCATTTCGGACAAGATATGGCCGATATGAGTTTATGGTGATGCCATTTGGGTTGACTAATGCCCCGGCAGTCTTCATAAACTTGATGAACAAGGTGTTCCACCAATACCTTGACAAGTTTATAGTAGTATTCATAGATGATATTCTTGTCTATTAGAAGACACCGGAAGAACAGGAGAAGCATCTAAGGAATGTGCTAGAGACCCTCCGTAAGGAGAAGCTCTATGGAAAACTTTTAAAATGTGAGTTCTTCCTGGATAAGCTAGAGTTCCTTGGGCATGTGGTAACTGGAGCCAGGATATCAGTGAATCCAAAGAAGATTGCTGCTGTAGAGTCTTGGACCACTCCGAATTCTGTTGGAGAGATCAAAAGCTTCTTAGGATTGGCCGGATATTACCGGAAATTTGTAAAGGATTTTTCACGGATCGCGAAGCCGTTGACTAGACTTACTAGGAAGGATGTGCAGTACAAGTGGACCGAAGAATGTCAGGCTACATTTAATGAGCTCAAGAAGAGATTGACCACAGCGCCTGTTTTGACGGTGCCATCGGGGACAGAAGGATTTATCATTTATAGCGATGCTTCAGGGAAGGGCTTGGGATGTGTTCTAGAGCAGAACAAGAAGGTGGTGGCATATGCTTCTAGAAAGTTGAGGCCACATAAGGGAAACTATCCCACTCACGACTTAGAACTAGCAGCGGTGATCTTTGCTCTAAAGCTGTGGAGATATTATCTGTACGGAGAGCGTGTAGAAATATACAATGACCATAAGAGCTTGAAGTACATCTTTACGCAGAAAGAGCTGAATATGAAGCAGCGCAGGTGGCTAGAACTGATGAAGGATTTTGATATTTTACAATAATACCATCCAGGGAAGGCTAACGTAGTTGCCGATGCATTGAGCAGATATCCAGTAGCGATGTACTTGACAACGGATCGTCACTTATTAGCAGAATTGGATAGCCTGGGCATCGAGGTTATTATTCCAGGAGTAGAGACGCAGATGATGGGCATACAGATTCAATCAGGATTGATGGAGAAGATTCGAGAGACGCAATACCAGGATGAGGGTCTACGAAGCCTCAAAGCTCAGGTACAGGCAGGATTAATAAATGACTTCTCTATTGCCGAGGATGGTTCTCTAAGGCACGGGACTAGGTTATGTGTGCCTAGTGGGGACCTGCGTGAAGAGATCATGCAGGAGGCTCATCGTTCTTAGTATTCTATACACCCGGGAGCTAACAAGATGTATATGGACCTGAGAGAACACGTGTGGTGGTATGGAATAAAGCGAGAGGTAGCATGTTTTGTCGCCAGATATTTAGTGTGCCAGCAGGTCAAAGCCGAGAGGCAGAGACCAGGAGGATTGCTACAGCCACTACCAATTCCTGAGTGGAAATGGGAGCATATCATGATGGATTTTGTTTTCGGACTTCCACGCACTCCAGGAGGGAAGGACGCAATTTGGATCATTGTGGACAGGCTGACCAAATCAGCCCATTTTTTGCCTTTTAAAGTAGGATTGTCCACGGAGAAGCTTGCTGATTTATATGTAAGACAGATAGTCAGGCTACATGGAGTTCCAGTAAGCATCGTGTCTGATCGGGATAGTAGATTTATGTCCCACTTTTGGAGGAGTTTGCAGGCTAGCTTGGGTACCCAACTCAAATTTAGTACGGCTTACTATCCTCAGACGGATGGACAGTCAGAGAGGACAATTCAGACGCTCGAGGATATACTTCAGACATGTCTACTAGATTTTGGTGGCTCGTGGGAGGATCATCTTCACCTGGTAGAGTTTGCATACAACAATAGCTATCAGGCTAGTATCGAGATGTCTCTTTTCGAGGCTTTGTACGGTAGGAGATGGCGAACTCCATTATCTTGGGATAACATAGGAGAGAGAGTACTTTTGGGACCAGAGATGATAGTTGATGCTACCGAGAAGGTAAAGCAGATTAGAGAGAGACTTCGGGTGGCTCAGGACAGACAGAAGCAGTGGACCGATAGCCACAAGAGACCGCTAGAGTTTGAGTTATCGATTCGTTCACTTAAAATAATTATTACATTCTTAGATCATGCATTAAGTTCCTATTTTGGCATCGATTGGCGAATTAGTGTTCTTGAGGATCTCTCCGACCCGTGGAATAATTCGTTTCGGTGGAGGTAGAAAGGTTAGTCTAATATTCATCGGACCTTTCAATATTCTGGAGAAGGTCGGAGTAGTAGCTTATCGACTAGCCTTACCGCCTATATTGGAAGGAGTACACAACGTGTTCCATGTATCCCAGCTGAGACGATACGTGGTAGATCCTAGCCATGTATTAGATCATTCGGAGCTTGAGGTTGGACCAAGCCTCCGTTATCCGTAGCAGCCAGTGGAGATCCTTGACCGCAGAGGTAAGGTGCTTCATAACCAAGTAATTTCCTTGGTTCGTGTTGCTTGGAGGCACCATTCTCCCTGTGAATCCACTTGGGAGCAGGAAGAGGAGATGCGAGAGCGTTACCCCTATCTTTTTGCACCATGAGGTAATTTTTCTTCTTAATTGTTCTGCCTTAAATTTTGAGGACAAAATTTTTCTAAGGAGGGTAGACTTGTAACCTCTGTATCCTGAAATTCTAGCTTAAATATTATTTTTAGGTTAATTTGGGGCTAGTGAGATTTTCCATAATTTTTTGGTTAATTAAAAACTAGTAACACTAATTTTTTAGGAATTTCAAGAATTTATTTTTGGTTCAAACTTAATTAAAAATATCCTAAACTTTTATTTTAGGTTCTAAATAATCAAATATATTTTCTAGAATTTTTTAGAAATTTTTTGATTATTTTTAGCATTTATTTTGTGTTAATTAGGGAAAACTGAATTAAAAACTGTTTTCTGGAAATAAAAACCCAAAAAAAGTAATTATTCTGTCCAGTCAGCCGACAAGGGACCCACCCGTCACCTCCCGCAGCCAACTGGGCGGGGCCCACCTGTCAGCGACCGTGAGCTGGGTGCGGGTGCAGCCGAGTAGACCCAGAGCCGAGCCGAGTCCGAGTTCGACTCAGACTCAGTTAAGCCGAGCTGGGTCAAAGCCTGACCATTCGATCTGAGCGGGCAGCCATGGATGGATGCCATGTGGCAAGATCACGAGCCGTGGCTTCCCACTCTCCTCTATATATATATAATAGTTAGGTTAAAATTCTAGGGTTTTTCTTTGAGCCAAATTTTGGAGAATTGCCATCTAGGGTTCCTTTATCATCCAAAAGCCATTGCGCATAGCTCCGGACTCCAAACGAGGCCTAGTTTCTTGTGTTAGAACGATATTAAGGTTAACTTTCTGAATATATTAACTATTTTAAGAAATTATGAGTATTAAATTCTAGAAAATTCGTAGAGCACAAGCATATCAGAAAATAGATGCGTCTCGATGTTTTCGCGATTTTAGGAGAATCAGAAATCAGAATCATGAACCGTTTGAAGTTTCGAAAAGCTAATGTCGATATATTTGACATATATTTTTCCCAGAATTTAATTAGAAATATTTATGTACTGTTAATGCTGTAGAACTTCTATGTTAGAATTTAACCATCGGTGCACGATACGATATTTGTATGTACATAATTCCCAAACGAAATTGAATTCGGATGACCCATAAATTCTAACATATTTTTGACGCTGAAATCTATAGAAAATCATGCATGAAAGTCGAGTTTGTGTCGGTTGACATTTTGGTCAACAGATCGCCTTAATTTGTGTGTCATGAGTCTCGAGTCGATAAAATTTAGGTTCTTTTGGACAAAATTAGGATTTGATCTAAAAATCAGAATAATAAGATTAAAATAGTAGAGTAATTATTCCAGAATTAAATAAATTAAAATAAAATATCTTTCGACATGATAAATTTGTAATACCTAGGCTATTTGGACTGTGACCGGGATTCTGATTCATTCCAGCTAAGGACCACAGGCGAGTAAATTTCCGTGATTACATTCAGTGCTTGATAGTCTCTATAATGCATGCTTAGTATCAATTATTTGATTCTTGACACTTGTTACACGGATTAGTATGATGGATTCTTATTATGAGTTAAGTGATTGTTCTGGATTATGGTTATTTCTTCGTGACTGGTTTGGAATCCATGTGTACTTGTGGGGAGGGGAAATACTTAGTGGATGTGTGAACTACCCTTTCTATCCCATGGTCTTTTCTGGAATAATAGCAGCCATGCACGACACGTGTGGTTTGCCGGATATTACCCCCTAGTCGTTCACATGTCAACAAGGTATTTTAAATCACATAGAGTAGTTGTTCCGATCTGTTCTTCCATCCATTGTAGTTATTCTTTTGTTGCTTGGAGATATTGTACTATATGTTGCCATGACAGGACCTCAGTATTTGGTTATTCTAGTTGCTTTATTGTGAGTTCAGTTTGTTGCTATTATGTATTCCTTGCTATTTATTGTCTTATAGCTTCTACCATGTGTTGGAACTATTTTTATTGTGATGTACTCGTTCCTTTCCAGACTGGATAAATATTTTAGATGACTACATTGAGGATAAAATCCCTACATATTATGGACCGTATGCTAGCGACATAATAGAGCCTGATCTTGCCCTTTCGGACGATCAGGGAGAGTTAGCAGCTCAGATACCGTCTGCGATGGAGTAGTTTATTAGTAGTTGATTTTGTTAGTTATTTGGTTCGGATTGTTCTTCGACAGTTTCCTAAAGTATTTTGAACATTGTATTTGGATAATTAGTTTTGGGAAAGATTCATTACACCCACATCAAGGTTATTATTTTAAAATTATCTTGGTGTATTCTTTTAAACTAGTGCCTGTGATTGAGTATAATATAGAGATATATATATATTGTGAGTTATAGATTACTTATGGCTTATTGTACAGTATTCTGCCGTCGACACTACGGCGTGGGCTAGACGTACTCATGACTCATGCCCAAATCCAGGGTGCGGGTCGTGATAGGGGGTTCTCACTCTTTTTCTCTCTCCTCTTTATTTTATTTTATTCTAGATCCCCAATTTAGTTCATTCCCAATTCACTTCATCTCTCCACCAAATTTAACCCAATTCACACCCATTCCCTCTCAATTTTATTATCTAAGAAGCATTGGAGCTTATATTACAATGAGCACTTGAAGGAGGAGGAATTGGTAAGAAGATTGTGTCCAAATTGTATCCGTTGAGTATTTTATTGGGAATCCATCTCCCAATAGGTAAATTCTGAATACAACCCTTAATTTAGACTCTAATTCATGCATTTAACCATTAAAAATTATTTCTTGGCTTAGGGCTACCCATAGGATCAAGAACTAGGTTCATATGACTTGTATTGTAGAATCTACATGATAATTTATATCAAATTATGGGGAATTCCGAGATTGACACATCAAATGTGTGTCATTAGACCAATTAGATCTATTTAGACATAGATCGGGGTTATAGGACTAAGTACGTATCCATAATTGGACACGAGTAGAGCGTATCATAGTATTTTATGATAAGGTGTGTTACGGGACTCATTTGTGTAAATGCCCTTCAATCCCTATTGTAACAAGTTGCATTAGTTATGAAATAGTGTGTTTGATATGTAGGAATTGGTATTATGATGTATTATGAGTTTTGACTCTTATTTGGGTAAGTATCATATAGTATCGTATGTGCATGTCAAGTATTTGGATTACTGCCTCTTATGTAGGTGTGTGTGCTATATATGTATATATACAAGTATATGTATATGTATTGTATATGGATTATGGGTGTGTAGAGAGTTCCCTATGACTGTGCAAGAGGGAAGTGTGTGTAGAATATTGGAGAAGTGGTACTCAGGTATCGGGTAGTAGTGTTGCACATTCAAGTACATAGGAGCAATGGATGACTGATTGTGGTGGTTGGTCGGGGTCGAGACTGTTGTTGGGTGTGCACTATCGTGCACTGTGGTATAGCATTACTGTACTCGGGTTATAGTGGTGTATCGAGAAGGTGTATCTGCTGCTGTTGATGGTTGTGATATAGTAGAGGAGGGTGTTGCAGTTGCTACGGCTATGTTGTAGTATGTTATTGATGTAGTGGTATAGGGTATATATGTCCAAGTACAGAGGGTGTATTAGAGCAACGGTGTAGTAGTCATTCATCATTGTGAGTGTGTGTGTGTGTGTGTGTGTGTGTGTGTGTGTGTGTGTGTGTGTGAGTGTGTGTGTGTGTGTGTGTGTGTGTGTGCGTGGGAACAGAAAGTCGGACAGCAGCAGTTGTTGCTTGGCAACCTGAACTGCTGCACATTAATGAGGGGAGCAATTGTAGATGAATAGAATATTTAGCCTTCTGTGTGATGGTGAAGTGTATCAGTGTTAGGCATGAGTGATTGGTTACTTGTGTTTAGTGAATCTGCTAGTATGAGAACTAAGTTGGTATCAATACTAGAGTTATTGTCAGTTGTTAGTATAGAGTATATCGATGCTAGTTAGTGTTAGATTGGTTAGATATGAGAGTATACATTAGTATAGTATATACGTGAAGTCAGTTAGTTATGAGTCAGTAATATATATATATATATATATATTCGTTATGTATATCGGTTATTAGTATGATATCAATTATACATGTTAGTTAGTGATATCAGTTATGTAAGTTAAGTTGGTAATAGATATATGTTAGTTAGTATATGTTAGTGTTGGTTAGTATGGATTGACACTAGGTTTAGTATTACCTTGAGATGTAACCGAGGTAACATTGGGTATGAGGTATCATTGGTATTTGGTATTGGATACCAAGAGGGTAGTTAGATATTGATACCAAACAAGGCTTAAAGCCAAGGTAACCAATATTAAGTTAATATTAACTAATGACTAACTTGTGATATTTAAGTATAGGAGTTATCTATTTGATATTTAGTATTATGATACTCTAGTATTTTGTAATAATTCGTATAGCCTAGATAAGCAAGGTATGGAGCCAATAACTTGGTTATAGCCTCATACAATCTAGAAATGGCTAGTTTGACCAAGTTTGACTAATTTGACCTAGAGTTGACCTAGTTTAGCTAAAGTAACCTAGTTGGCCAAGAAAATTATGTTAGTGCATTTTTTGACTCATTTCTCACGTTATTACACCAAGTAACATGATATTCCTATTTAGGTGTGTGTGACACCAGCTCGGACACCGAGATATACCATTTGCTCAGGATCACATACGAGTACATTATCTGATAGTTTTCTTATTTGATAGCTTCTATGTTTCATGTATTTAGTATTGAGATATTTAATTCTTGACACGATGGTTTCACGGATTGGTATACGTGGATCTTAGTCATGAGATGTTATTGTCGTGGTTACTCAGTGATCGCCATATCATGCTCATGATTACTTAGTGATTACCATGATATCATTGTGACTATATAGACTGTGATCATAGTGCATGATATTATAGACCGTGCAGTATGATATACGTGTTATAACGTGTCATAATTTGGATCCGTGTACTAATCGGGGGTTGGAAAAGTATTAGTGGATATGTGATTATACCTTATAGTCCGTGATTTAGTGTAGCCCGTGATAGTTAGCAGATAATGCAACTCACGCGTGATCATGTTAGCTCACCTTTCATATATAGCCCGTGTTAGGCCCAAGCCGATCACATTATCTTACTAATATTTCAAGGCATATTTATATATTATTTTTTTATTCCAGTTTATTACATTATTGTTACTCACAATATTGTTCTTAGTTCCTGCCATTATTTACCTTGATGCCTCTTCTCATGATATGCTAGTTCAGTTATTTACATCATTTATTTTTATTTTTATTGTTGTTTTATTGTTTCTTTCAATTATTGGAACTACTATTTGGGTTGTACTTTGCTCCAATCTTGCTATTTGGGTTATACTTTGCTCCAATCTTTATTGGATATATTTTTCAGATGATTTATTAGAGGACTAGTGTCCTACGCACTATGGGCCATAAGAGGGCAAGCCAGTTGAGTTATCACCCATAGAGTCTGTTGAGTTAGTACCAGCAATCGATGATGCATAGCTAGTTTATTCATGATATTGTATATGTCAGTTAGACTTTGGCATTATATTATTATTTGAGATCTTGTGTTGTGATTAGACTTGGACTTGTGATGTATTATGACTTCATTTTTTCCATTCTATTTTATATTGTGCCATATCTTCCTTTAGTTTGTTATTATGATTGAGTATTATTTACCATTATCGTATTATCATATTGTCCTCTATTTGGGATTTGAGATATCTTGACAGGTATATTATATATATTGTGTAAGATATTTAGATAGTATTGTTGATCTAGACAGCGTTCTATCGTGGATGCTGCGGCATAGGCTGGACGTACCCACGTACTCATGTCCTTACATCGGGTAGGGGTCATAACATAGTACCTCGAAAGCTGATATTTGAATAGTTGCCAGATAACTATTTTTATACGAAAATTCTACTAAGTGAAGGTGATTCTCCCAAGATCAATAAAATTCTAGGGTACAAGATCGTAACATATCCTCCTGGGTCTGGATGGTCCTCTCTGATTTCCCGTCTGTCTAGGGTTGGTACGCTGTACTGAATCTTAACTTGGTATCAAATATCTCGTCCAAGCTTCTCCAAAAATGAGAAGTGAACCTTGTATATCGGTCGGACACTATGCTTACCGGCATGCCATGTTTCCTCACAATCTATCGCATATATAAATCTGCCAACTACTCTGTAGACTGTGCTACTCTAAAGGGGAGAAAATATGATACTTTATGAGTCGATCCACTATCACCCGAACTATATCTCGACCAGTCGGGGATCTAGGTAAACTGGTCACAAAATCTATGGTGATCTGTTACCACTTCCACTCTGAAATAGAAAGCGGCTGCAATAATCCTGCCGGTCTCTATTGTTCTTCCTTCACTTGCTGACATACGAGACATCGTAAAACGAACTGAGCTATCTCTCTTTTTATTATGTTCTACTAAAAATATTGCTTAATATCATGGTACTCTTGGTGCCTTCGGGATGAATAGAATACTGAAAACTATGTGACTCGGTCATCACTTCTTGTCGGATATCTTCACTTGGCACACAAAGATGTTTCCCAAACCTAAGTGTTCCATCTGCATGATTCGCCAACTCCTTCTAAAGATTGAACCCACATTCTTCCCGTAGCTTCTGAATCTTTGGGTCCTTTGCCTGAGCTATCTTGATTCTAGCCTCCAAAGTTTATTTGATCTGTAGGTTATCCACAACTCCTGTATCCTGTGAAAGTACTATCTCGATTTCCATCTCTCGTAAGTCTTCTAGAATGTGCTTCTGAATGGTCAACATGAATTCTCTATCTCTTTTGCTAAGTGCATCAGCTACTATATTTGCCTTTCCTGGATGGTATTAAAGTTTCACGTCATATTCTTTCAACAACTTTAGCCACCTCATCTGTCTCATATTTGAGTCCTTCTGCGTGAATACATATTTTAAACTTTTAGGATCTGTAAAGATCTTCACCTAAACGCCATATAAGTAGTGCCTTCATAGCTTAAGCACAAACACTACTGCTGCTAACTCTAAATCGTGAGTCTAATAGTTCTTCTCGTGATCTCTGAGATGCCGAGAAGCATACACTATCGCTCTTTCTTGCTGCATCAAAATACATCCAAGCCCCCTATCAGATGCATCATAATATACTGTAAATCCTCCGGAGCATGTTGGAAGGGTAAGGATTGGCCCAGAGATTAACTTCTTCTTCCACTCTTCAAAGGCTATCTAGCACTCTGGTGACCACATAAATTTAACTTCCTTGTACGTCAACCGAGTCAAAGGTGCCAAGATCTTATCAAAGTCTGACAAAAATCTTCTATAGTGTCCTGCCAAGACCAGGAAACTACGTACCTCCGCTATTGTCTTCGGAACTGGCCAGTTCTCTACTGTATCTACCTTTTTCGGATCAACTGACACTCATGCTCTAAAAATAATGTGCCCAAGAAAGGATATATGATCCAGCCAAAACTCACACTTACTAAGCTTCGCCTATAACTAGTGCTCCCTCACGGTCTGCAGTACTATCCTGAGATATTCTTCATGCTCCTCCTTTTTACGAGAATACGCAAGGATGTCATCGATAAATACTTACCATAAATGGGTCTAAGTATGGCATGAACATATAGTACATCAAATCCATAAATACTGTTGGAGCATTAGTCAGTCCGAATGGCATAACTAAGAATTCGTAATATCTATATCGTGACCTAAATGCTATCTTCGGTATATCCTGCTCCCAAACTCGCACCTAATGATATCCTGATCGCAGATCTATCTTGGAGAAGACTCTTACTTCGATTAATTGGTCAAACAAATCATCAATCCTAGGCAATGGTTACTTGTTCTTTATTGTTACCGCATTCAATTGCCTGTAATATATGCACAATCGCGTCGATCCATCCTTCTTCTTCACCAATACCACTAGTGTTCTCCACGGTGATCCAATAGTCTGAATGAACTTCTTCAACTTTAGTTCTTCCACGTGTCATATAACTGATCAAGCTCTGATGGTGATATTAGGTATACCTTCTGGGATATTGGTTCTGCTCCTGGCATAAACTCTATACATAACTCTACTTCTCTAACTTAGTGTAATCCGGGAAGCTCGTCGGAAAAGACATCCATAAATTCTTTAGCTATTTTGGGTATCAGGTCTCTTTCGTCGCTACTATTGTGATTCCCTTTTTTATGCTGGTCTCCGGCTATTCTGCTAAGAACAAACTCTTCTAGACCAGGGACTCTAAATAATACTCTACCCTCATGACAATCTATCGTCGCATGACTGTCTCTCAACCAGTCCATACCTAAGATAACGTCAAAGTTGCCCATAGGAAACTCAATCAACTTTACAAGTAATAAATATCCATATACTACGACTGAATATGCTAAGCATCCTCTACTAACTCCTACGATCCCATTGCCAGTGAGTATATTCAGCCTCTCTAGCAATGCCTCAAACTTTAATCTAATACATGCCGCATATTGTGTAGATATAAATGAGTGTAATGCTCCTGAATCAATAAATGCTATAGTAGAAAAAGATGTAATAAAAATGTTACCTGCCACCACATCACCTAATGCCATAGCTTCTTCCAGAGATAAGGTGAACGCCTGCCCTTGGCCTTATCCAGCTCCATGTTGCTGCCTTCCTTGGTATCGTTGTTGTGATCTCTGCTGATCTTGCTGATGTTGTTGCCGGTACAATTGAGCCTGCGTCGGCAACGGGCACTGAGCTACATGTCGTACCACTACTACTGGTCCTTCTTGTTGTACTGCCCTTGGAGCTGACAATGCATAAAACTGTTGTGTTGGCCCTCTTGACCTTTGTATTAATAAAAAAGTGGCAATATTATGATTAGGGCTTCCACATCTCAAGTATAGGCTATTAGTGGCCAGGAAAACATCCTGGGTATGTCCTCCCTTGCCATAATATGTACAACCCATCGACCCTTCTCGTCGCTGCTATTGTTGTTGTTGCTGCTTCCTTGGCTGCTGTCGAGTATGTGCTATCACTGTCGAGGTCACTGGCCTCCTCTGTGTCATGTCATGGATATGAATGTTAGGGTATGGTGTTGACATCTTTAGTACTGGTCCTCTCTAGCTACTCTATCCATGAGGCCTCTTTCGGTCTACTCTTCTTGCTGCCATCCTCTAAGAGGTAAGCTTAACCCGCTTGGACGCTATCAATACTGCTTCGAAGGTCTGGTAGTCATGCACCTCTACCATATGTAAGATCTCCAAGTAAAGTCCCTACTGGAACCTTATTTCTCTCTCCAACTCTGTCACCACCATGGTTGGAGAAAACCTTCCTAATTGACAAAACTCTGCATAACTATCTACTATCCTTCCAGCCTGCTTGAAGTTGGTAAATCTCTATTGTATCTCGCACTGAGCCACAATCCTAAAGTACTTTATCCTGAACTGAGTTCTAAAATTATTTCACAAAATAGGAAGCCTTACCCCTATCTCCATCGTGGCCCACCAATCTCTTGCAAGATCCTGGAGCTACAAGCGAACCAGGTCAACCTGTTCCTGAGCCAAAACTTTAGCTGCTGCCAAAATGGTCACAATATCCTGGATCCAATCATCTGTTGTAATGGTGTCTTCCGTTCCATCAAAATATTTAGGATTCAGTCTGCAAAACCAAACAAATGCCCCAGAGTCTACTCTTCCTCCTCGTTCCAGGGCATTCTGCAACCCTTGGTTCAACAGGATATGTTGTTCTTGTTGTTGAAACTATTGACGTTGTTGTTCTTGATATTGTTGCTACTGAACCACCATCTGATGTTTTTGGGCAACCAACATCCCCCGGATAACTTTTAGCAAGGTCCATGTAGCTAGTGATGTCTATACTACGGGAGGTACGAGAACACCTAGAGCCTGTTGCTCTGTCACATTTATCGTAGGCTCAACTTGGATCCCTGGCTGAGGTTCTACAGGACTTAGTTCTACTGGAAACTCTGTTTCTTTTGTTGTTACAATATCTGGAGGAGGGAAAACCCTAAAAAAGAGCACAAGAAACGTTATGTACATGATGAGAAGGAACAAGGAAACAACCAATCAGGGAAATTTTGAGCTGAGTATCGAAGAGGACGAATTTGTAATTTTAAGAAGCATCATGTTTGATTGAGACTCCTATGACCATAATACCCCACAAGTCTGTAGAACACATACATTAATAGGCCACCAATAAAACCTTGTCACGCCCCAGTACCAAAATACGGAGACGGACATGGCCAACTATCCCGTACAAGATACTATACATCGTACGGCGACCACAAATATAACTAGACAAGGGGGTGCATGCTACAATCAAGTCTCCTAGGGTCAAAAACTTTTATGTCTCAATCATTCAAACAAGAAGCAATAATATATAATACTTCAGAATAAGTAGTAAGGCGTCACAAATGCCATATCAGAATGTTCTTTAGAGATTTGGCAATACAGAATTATATGCCAGATGCAAGATCAAAGTATACATGATAGTTAGTCAGTTGCAGTCTGAATATATACAGTCATGTAAGGAACTAGGGTCAAGATTTGCAGGCTAAGATGTGCCGGTTGGCAAAATGCCTAAAAGAATATAGTTTACACAAAAGACGAGCAGTGAATAAAGGAACTCACTCGTTATCCTCGGCGGCCATGTTCCATATACGCCATTAGTCGGAAGAAAGTACGTTGGATCCTGGGGTGCTGGCTCAAAACCTGGTCATGCAAAACCAGTGGAGTTAGACCCCAAATAGCAAGTACCACAAATCAAGCATAAAAAGAAGAACAAAACCCAAAGGAATAAAATATAATATATATATATATATATATATATATATATATATATATATAATAGTTTTGTGTCGTAGCGTAGGTCCACGGCATATCACTACCAAAATAAGTCAAATCAGCAACGAATTTAGCGACTCTGGAAGACGACGACACTAATTTTATTATAATTAGTGACGTATCTAAATCATGTCGCAATACGTCATTATTAGCGATTTTTAACGACGTTTAGTAACTACCTTTAGTATTATGAAAGCTAACGTCGCCGACTAGTCGGTAAACGTTTATTATATTTTTAATAACGACGACCTTTACCGACTCCACACCTTATATGTCGTAGTATATTAAAACTTTTGCGACGATTAGCGACGACAGGTATAGACGTCGCTAAATTAATTCATATAGGGTTCCGCTGGTCGGTTCGAATTTTCATTCCTCTCCCATAAAATTTTATTTTCTGCCCCTTCCCCCTTGTTCCCGCCGACAGCCTCTGAGCCCCCGGTGACCCACCCGCCCAGGCGACCCCAATCCTCTCCGGAGACCTACCCGCCGCGGCAACCCCTCGACTTCAGCCCTCTTCTCCCCACGACCCACAGACGCGACTTCTTGCCCTCCGACGTAGTCCTCCTCCGTCGAGCCCTCCCTTAGGCGCTCCTCCTCCCTTCCTCCCCACTCGGTAAGCCCTAACCCAGATCCGGACACAACCAGGACACACACCCGCACACACACATAGGACACAACCAGGACACACACAGGGCACATGGACACACTTACACCGGACACAACCCTAACTTTGAAATATGGACACGAACATATGGACACACACATAGGACATAATCTATAATACACAAGACACACACATAGATACGGACACACACGGGCATACATACGGACACACATGGATACACACCCTAGTTAATATAGAAATTTGGTTGCATAATTCAAAATTTTGGTTGCATAATTAGGAATTTGGGTAGTACATAGATATTTGTGTTCATGTGTGTCCATTTATATATATATATATATATATATATATATATATATATATATATATATATATATATATATATATATATTCTCTGTTTGATTGTCACTATGCTATATAGTAGTTTGTTAGGATTTTTAGGGAGAAATGGATATTTGGTTAAAGTATTATTGTGATATGTTAATATACAGCTAGGTAATGGGTATTAGGCTAAGATATTATAAGATATTTATTATATATAATCTATATTAAGTATATGATACATAATATAGTCTTTATTAACTAGTATAACTTAAAAACCTAGTATAGCAAGGTATTGACCTAGAATGACTTGATAAACCTAGTATTGACTAGTTTAGCTATATTGGTCAATCCGATTATCAACTTGGAACCCAAAGTACCGGAAGCAATAAGACGTCCATTTATTGGAGTTTGAAATCTTTGGCTCTCCTTTCCGCTCTAGTACCGGAAGCCATGAGACATAAGTCTTCTCTTCTCTTTCATATTTTAGTCTCATGGCTTTCGGCACCAGAGCGTAAGGTAGAGCCAAAGGTCTCATGGATTCTAGGTTTATTTACTTATTTTTTTATTTGGTTTCTAGCTAGGTCAAGATATAAGTGAGTATATTAAGTATGTGAGTATCCACGTGTTCCTTGTCTACATGTCTACTAGGTTTGGAAATTAATATCAAACTTACATATTTACTTATTTTATGGATATTCATGAGTCATGATATGGATACTCACACATCACAACTCGAATACTAACGATATGACCTAAATACTCACTTTGAGAACATTTAGATAATATACTTGAATGATGTCTATTCATCTTTGCAGAAGTATTTAAAAATGAATCTGAATTACTACCTATGTCAACATTCATGGATATTCATCCTGATGACATATGCTGTGTGCGGGATGAATACATAGAGGGAGTAGAGCAGTTCCTGCAGTTCGCCAAGGCGTTCCCTGAGTACATGGATGTCACAAAAATTAAGTGTCCGTGTGTGAAATTTCGTAACTTGAAATATCATCCAGAAGTGGATGTGACATATCATTTGTACTCGAGGAGTTTCACTCTGAATTACTAGCAGTGAACCTCACATGGAGAGCGTATGCCTTTAGCATCGGAGGTCCATGAGCATGCTAATTTCAACGACGGGTACGTGAACATGGTTTTCGAAGCTACGGGACATACTTTTAATCTAGAAAATCATGAAGCAGCTGAAGAGGCACCGAATGCCGATGATACAAAGTTTATGGGGTTGTTAGAGAATGCAAGGACTCCATTGTATCCTGGTTATGAGGATCATTTACCATTAGAGGTAGTCACCAGGCTGTTGAGCATAAATTTTGATTTCAATATGTCGCAAGAATGCTACAACCGACTGATCGAGTTGATTTTAGAGATCTTGTCGGAGGGTGCCAAGTTACCTACAGACTTCTTTCGATCTAAAAAAATGGTTAGATCACTATGGATGGGATATGAGAAAATTGATTTGTGTCGCAATGGGTGCATGTTGTACTATAAAGAAGACAAAGATAAAGAAGTATGCAGATTTTGTGGTGCTGATCGCTACAAGACAACTGGTACTGGAAAGACTCTCGGTGCAAGGAACTCGATTAATTCGATGCACTACCTCCTTTTGAGGTCGCGGTTGCACAGGTTATTTATGGTGAAGGAGACTACCGAAAATATGAGTTGGCACAGGCAGGAACAAATCGAATGAGTGTTAGATCATCCATCCGATGGAGAAGCATAAAAGCACTTTGATCGAGAGTATCCAAATTTTGGTTTGGATTCGTGTAATGTCAGATTAGGGCTCTCCTCTGACGATTTAACCCCATTTGGACTTTCGGGATTCCAGTATTCGTGTTTGCCTATGATTGTCACCCCGTACAACTTACCGCCTTGGATATGCATGAAGACTCCGTATATATTTTTAACCGTTATCATTCTGGGTCCAAAAAATTCCAAGCAAAATATTGATGTGTACTTACAGCCATTGATAGATGAATTGAATCAGCTATGGAAAGTAGGCGCTAACACGTATGATGTTTTCAGAAAGCAGAATTTTCAGATGAGGGCAGCACTTATGTTGACCATAAACGACTTTTTGGCCTATGGAATATTATCGGGATGGAGCACTCATGGTCGTCTCTCATGTCCATATTGTACGGACCGTGCTAAGGCTTTCCATTTAAAACGCGGAGGAAGCCTATGGAATATATATACCCCTTCTATCTTCTAAAAATCCTAACTTAAATTCTCCTCTACAAAATCCTAATTTTCTTCTTCACCTCCTTCCTCCAAGCCGCCACCACCATCACCAAGCTGACTCCCCCTCCTCACGTGGCCACACCACCTCTTCCATCCAAGAACCCTACCAATTCTCTCCTTCTTCTTCTAGTAAGTTCTTTAATCCTTCTTTACTTAATATCTTCTTATTATATGTTATATATATATATATATATATATATATATATATATATATATATATATATATATATATATATATGTGTGTGTGTGTGTGTGTGTGTGTGTGTGTGTGTGTGTAGGAGGGGTGGGATATTTTGTAAACTCCATTAATTTATGATTGAAGAACACATGCAACCCATGAACCCTAATTTTGTGTTTCAACCCAAAAATTTTGTACATGCATAAAACCTTCTTCAAGATTCTCTTTAATTCTTGTTAATATATTCATATAGATGTTAATAATATGGATAATATTTAGTTTTTATAAATAATTGTCACTACCACATTCCAAAATAGGGGTATTTTTGTCTTTTTATTATTTTAAGTGTTGTGTATATTATATTGCATGTTATATATATATTATATAGTATAGTGTTCATTAATATATGAGTTAGTAGACTAGACCTAGAAGCCCACTAGATGAACCCCTGACCGAAATATAGGGTTATGGATTTAATTTATATTATTCAGAATTAAATGTTGAGGATTATAATTAATTATCGTAATTTTATTTAATTGTTGTGCCTTACCATTGCTTCGATATTTGGAGCACTACCCTAACTTTTGCCTTCCAACAAATTCTATAACCTTGTCCTAGACATGCCCGCATTCTATTTTGACCCTTGTGTAACTTATTAATATGCTCTCTTGTGCTTTATTTTAGTCGCACAACATTCGTCGCAGACGTTTATTTTAAATTCCAAATAAATCCAACTTTGTATCTTTGTGTTCCAATCGAAATTGGAGCACAATCTCGACCCATTTTGTGCAACCCAAATTATGATAATATTCTATTCTGAGTTTTCTATGTTCATGACACTTGTGTCCCACCTAATTTTAATCCCTTGCACTTCCAATTAATTTTAGAACACCACTTACATTAAATTTAATTAAATTAGTGTAAGAACCCAACTTGACCCAAAACTAGACCCAATACCAAACCAAACCTCCATTTACATCCTCAAGCTTCATACTAAACACCACACACCCATTCTAGCCATTATATTACACAAAACATGGTATTTTTCTCTCATTAAATCCCAAAAACCCACTTTTTGTGCAATTTTCTAATTGTTGGGACTTATTTGCAAAAATGCAATGATGTGTCACCATCCTATTGGTCAAGACCCATGAAGAAATTAACCCTCCTCCCTTTTACCGGTTCAACCCTCTTTTTATCTCCTCCTTTTTGTTATGTATTTTCCTACATGTTAAATCATGGCCATCCATTTAAAATGGAGCCATCATCACCATACAACACCTCACCTATATATATATATATATATATATATATATATATATATATATATATATATATATATATATATATATAATCCCTCATAACCCTTCTCCCAATGCAAACCCTATCCCCATGTGTACTTGGTCGGCCCTAAACCCTAGGCTACCATCATCATCATCCCCCACATGCTAAATATCTCCCCATTAATTTTTATATCACCACCATCCCTTTTCATAACCAAAACCCTAACCTATACTCATCTTCTTCACCTCCTCCCTCCGGTGAACCCGACCCCGCCGGAACCCGGTCTCCTCCTGCCGCCTGAAGCCGACGACAGTCGGACCTGACTTCATCCTGCTTCGCCTCGTCGAGCCCCTCTTCTCCGACCCTCCACCGGAGCAGCACCCCTCGTCTCGACCTCGCCACGACCCCACTCTCCAAAAGCAGCCGCAACCGCCCGCTCAACTCCGGTGAACCCCTACAGCGCCCACGCCGGTCGGCCACTGCTCCCAGCCACCACCACCGTTCACCTCTCCTCCCCCTTGTCGTTATCTTCCCTCATCCCCCTCGAGCAGCCGACGAGCACTGAACCCGGCCATCCCGATTCCACCACCTCGACGTCCCCACCGCCGGGACAGTCCTCCCCTTCCCGGCCACTTTATCGCCGGACGACGAGCTCACCCACACCTCCGCCACGATCCCTCGACGTCTCCTCTCCTTCGATCACAGCCCCTCATACTCCTCTCCCCTCCTTCCTCAGGTGATCGCCTGAACCACCGCCACCACCTGGCCATTATATCCTGACCCCGCTACCTCCTCCCTGTTCATCATCATCACCACCAATCATCAACATAGTTGTCATCAACATCGTCATCACCATCAACACCATCACCATTATCATCATCATCATAACCATTACCATTATCAGCATCATCACCTTCATTACCATCGTCATCGTCGTCACTATCGTCATCATTGTCACCATCGTCATCGTCGTCATCATCAACATCGTCGTCATCGTCGATCTCGTGCACGTGCACAGGTTTGACTTGCCTCCCTTTTTATATTGTATATATGTGCGCGTGTGAATGATGTTAGGGTTTAGCATGTCGTGTCTTGACGTATTCATTAGATGTCGATTTTATGAGACCCTCCAAATAAACCCATCTCATATACGTATACATACACATATGCATATATTATTCATAAGGTATATATATATATATATATATATATATATATATATATATATTTGGTTGAATAATGTACACATACCAAATATATATATATATATATATATATATATGTATATATATATATGTATATATATATATATATATATATATATTTAGTATGTATATATTATTCAATTTGATATATCTATATATGTATATTTACTATGTGTATATACTGTGTAGCAATTAAATACTATACTAGTATGAATATATTTATATATGTACTATGAGACCCTAGTGTAAATTACGGATACCCCTATTTACAGTTAACCATGCGACCCTGAGACTTGTGAGTCGACTGTCTGATTTTGCACAGCAATTAAGGACGTGGCACCGTGCAGCTAGACGCACATTTGACCCAAGTTGACCAGTGTCATACCTAGCGTAGCCCCTGAGTTCAGAGTATTTATGATTGTGTGTATGTTAGTGTGATGTCTGATGCAATATTGTATTATTTAATGATGTCTATAGGACTGTTGGATTATTCAGACAAGACCTCGGAAACCGGATATTGTTATTGCCAGCTAAGGACCCCAGGCGAGTATATTTTCTGATAGTTTCTTGTTTATGATATCCTCTATGTTCATTGTATTTAGTGTAGATATCCATATTTCTTGACACAATGGTTACGCGGATTGGTATATCCGGATCTCGTCATGAGATGTTATTCCTTGTTCATGGTGTATCTTGTGCAAGTCTTGTTCCATTGATTATCTTCTACATATACAGACACAGATTCTCGGGAAGAGTCATTATCTTCTTGGGGAATCCCGTGCCATAGCGTACCATGGTTGGATCTACTATACCAGTCGAGGGTGGGGAGTATTTTAGTGTAGATATGTGATCATACCTTTCATGTACAAGTCTTGTTCTCATGTTAGTGTTGGTCATACACCGCACGTATGACTAGCCAGGCCAGTACTCGTGTACAAGTTCCCAAGTCGATCATATGTTAAAGCTAGTACTCATACACTTAGTCATTAGAATTCTTGTTCATTGACATATTGTTCATTCTCGTATTTATTTCCAGTATTTCCTTTATTGCGTATCTCTTGTACATGCATCCTATATATTTACATCTATTTACTGCTACATAGTTTATATCATTGATCTAGAACTGCTATTGGAGGTGTACTTCGTTCCAATCCTGACTAGATATTTTTTCTAGACTGTGACATAGAGGACTTGTTTCCGGCATACTTGAAGATTTAGATGTTATGGATTGCAGGTTAGATTATTTTATTATTTTAGACTTGTCTTGTATTTCATTTATTTATTCCATATCTCATCGTGCTTTAGTTATGTGATTGAGTATTCCATATTATAGTGTGATATCTGTGTCTCCTTATGGAGTTGGATATTCGTGAGAGATTGATTAGATAGAGTATTGACCTAGACAGCGTTCTACCGCCGATGCTGCGGCGTAGGTTGGACTTAACCACGTACTCGTGTCCCAAATTTTGGGTGCGGGTCGTGACAATAATTCCAGATTTATTAATTTATATTAAATTAGAGTTTTGAGCATATTTTATGGGTAGTTTTGACCTAGTTTTGATGGATGCATGTTGGAGAACCTTGGACCTTGTTAGGACTTAATCCTAGATAAAAAACCCTAAAATTTTCTTGATGAAGTATTATTTTCCATAAATGATATATTTTTTATATCAAAATTATATTATTTAATGATTATATTGTCATAACACTCATGTACCACCCCTTGACATGCATACTAGCAAAGTTTGGTTGCCAACCCTAATAGGATCAACTTATAGATGGTAAAACCCTAATTATTTTTGTTTAGATAAAATAAATAGTATTTATTGTATTTATTACTGATTTTATCATATATATTCAAAAAAATTCTATTTATAAAAAAATAGAATTCTAGGTGTTTTATGTAGCAAGTTGACATAGTTTTAACAAAACTTGACCCCGACAGTTTTAGACTTAAACCCCGACAAACTCATATTTTTACCATTTAAAATTATCTTATTATATTTTAATTCTTAATTTTTAAGTATTATTCCATATTTACTTATTTTTCAAAAATTAATTTTTATTGACTATTAGGTAACCCGTTATGACCTTGTTTTGGTATACACTTGGTTTTGGACTCATAGAATTTATAGGAGATGACCCTATCACTAAAAACCCTATTTTCTAATAAAATTCCAGAATTAATAGTTTTTGTTAATTAATGATTTTAAAATAGTTTTTGATAATGTTTGATGGTTAGTAATATTTTGGTGTGTAGTTACTTGCATGTGCAACCAACGTAGGATTAATAACTAGATAATAACTTAATTTGACTAGAAGAATAAGAGTCTAATTAGAGTAATAGTTAATTGGCAGGTGTTCGAGACGTTCCTGTGGATAGCACCGGATCAGATTTGTTGTGCTCGCATTTTGGATTGGAAGGCAAGTACACCTTGCTTGATTATATTGTTCAGTTTACATTATGCCTAGATTTTATTTGTTTAGTTGTGTGCATGCATCTTAGAAGTAGTTGACTTACCTAGTATGTTGTAAAGATACGTGGTATCTTCTAACCTGATACTATTTCAAACACGTTCATTGTCTGAGTGAGAGAGTACATGGACTAGCGTATCAACTGATCATCGGTACGAGAGTTCGAGTCTTGTGTTAGTAGTTGGTATTGGTTTAGTTTTCTAGATATTATTTGACGTTATTGTATTATGAATATACCTCGTATACGGTTCGAATAGTTCATTGGGAGGGGAGAATCTGCTAGTTAGTGTATGAGATTTTTGTTTCGTACTATACTGTGAAAATGGTGCAACTGTGTAACCCCCGAGTTCTATGGAACGCCTGGTAGGACGAATGTTCTTCTATTTCTTCCCCCTCATGCACCATTTGAGATATCTCCAGTGCATTTCACATAGATGGTTTAGTTATCCTATTTATTGTTTACTGCTTTACTTTCATGCATGTCGATTTTTTGTGTACTTGTTATGTTCCTCTTAGGACCTAGCACCCTTTTTAGGTATAGAAGATCATGATTATTTGTAGGAGCACGGATCAGGACTGGCTACTTCTTTTAATTTCGAGGAGGTCTTCGCTTAAAGCTTCTTGGTCACTAGATGATGTACTTATTTTTTTGTCTTTCATATCCTAGTTGGCAATGGATTTGTCTCCACCTGACTACTAGTTCTTCTCGACTATTTCCTACTTGGTACATTGCCATATTGGGTTATATATTTCTATTTTATTTTGTAGATGGGATTAGTATTGCCTGTGACTTATGAAGTTATATACCACTTTTGAATTATTATTCATAAAACAGCGTACGTATGTGTATAGTTTTTATATATTGGAGTTGCCATGTACATACGGCTGGCATGCTTACGTATTCCTAATCCTACGTATTTTAGGACTGGGGTATGACATATTTTTAGTGGTAGCCCATGCAGGTCCAGTTAGCCGTTTCGGTTACGTAACTGTACCGAGCAGGCCTGTACCTAGGATTAGAGTTTTAGTTCTCATCCATATTTTACTATGACTCACCTTATTTCCAACCCATTATATTTAAATGATTGCATCATGCTTGATTCATGTACTTCTCTTAATCTTTCGTCCATCTCTGCAGAGAGATAAATTGTATATGTAGGTCGAGAGTATATTATCTTCGTTACATTATTGTACCGAGCAAGCCTGCAAATAAGATTAGAGTATAGGATCTCATCCATATTTTTGACTTCCTTTTTTATTTTTGTTCCGAATTCTTGAACTCACCTACCTTCCTTGACCTTCGAAATTATACTCACTTATTTCTCTTGATATTGGTATTCTTGTTTCCTCACATCTTCCTATTTAATGTACTTCCCTAATAGTCCCTAAGTATAGTCTTCTGCCAGAATATAGGAATCCTTGTTGTTAGGGTTAGAAAATAATTATGATAGCATACCTACTAAGAAAAATAAATTAGAATATTGGCAGCCCCCAAAAGTTTAGCATACCTAATGAACCCTAGCGTCCAATACTTATAAATTGATTGACCATTATCCCTTGATATATTTAGGAATAACTTGTGAGTAGCATAGACACTACTAGGGTTAGTTAGAAATTTGACCATATTGTTTGAGTCTAGTATTGAGGAACCAATAGAAATACAAGGTTGAATATTAGGACTAAACCTAACTTTCATAGTTAGATAATATAAGAGGACTATAAATTTAGATTCATGCTTGATATTAGCAAAGCAGTACCTTAGGAAACCAAGAGGAATGGACCAATACCTTAGTAAGAGCAAGGGTACCCTACCTTCAGCTTAGTAGAACCCCTAGAATCTATTATCATCGTTGAGTCATAATTGAGTCTCCATGAGTCACCAACCGTGCCATCTCATCCAACTATTTATATACTTTTCCATCTTGAGTTAATCCCTTCCTCCATCATAGATCAATTGTCATAGCTCATTTTCAATTAAAATCTATTGAATGATTAAAACATTTTCCTTGATCATACCTCGAACATAGAGACTAGCATACCACCTTCCCTTAGGACACCATGATATTATCAAGAGTTCCTCTATTTACTTTCATATCTTATTTCTACGAAACCTTAACGCTTGCTATTGTGCGATGACTAAAATTTTCCTTTATTTTTCAAATCGTGACACCTTACCCTTCTAATGGTAGGCCTAGTGATTTTTTTTATGTTAGGATATATAGTTTGGTAGGATTGTAGTTTGTTAATCTTGAATTTTTAAATTTTTGTGCTTAGTAGTTAGAACTTGATAGTTTAAGTTATTCATTTAGATTATGATTTTATGATTATTCTTTAGTTTCAAATCAAGTAATCTGTACCATATATCTCAATACAAGTTATATCCTCTCTCACTTGAGATCCATTAACTTCTCCATTCTTGAGTTATAATATTAGTTGATTCTCATAAGTTGGGTAGAATACCTCACAACCTAGTATCCCATAGTTATTTTAAACCATTAATGAAGTATAATTGAATGACACCAACTATATGCTAGCATAAGAAGATAGTGTTTATCCAGACTGTAGAGCTTTAGAGGCCCATACCCCCATTTAGTCGACCAGAGACTTAGACAAAGTTATCATGGCAACTGTAGAGGCACAAACATCGGACAAGTCTTAGATTCTTGATGAACTTGAATAATTTGTACTTTTATTCATTATAATCTCACATACTTATATTATTTGGTCTATCTTGACTCATACTGCTATTACAGTCTAGTTTTGCAAGCTTATTCTTTATCGAGCTTGTTCAAGACATATGTATTATTGGGTGCACACACTAATATATTTGTCTAATTAGAATCAGTGTATTATGGTCTATCTAACCTAAGTGCACTTGGTTCTCTCTTCACATGACTACTTTACATGGATTGAGATATAGTTGACTTAGCTTGTTAGACAAATATAGTTGCCCTCTAGACATGTCAGAGAATATTGTATCGGTTACATAACTTTACTGATATGAGCATGTGAATAGGAATTTACCAAAAATAAGATTTCAATCCACAACTGCCTTGACAACTCTCTTTTGAATTCTTCAATCGCCCTTGAATCCCGTAGTTGTATTCTATCACCTCCTCCTTGAATTCTTATTGTTGTTTTTCGTCTTCCCCTATTTTGGAAAGACGAACGCGCGTGCTTGATATAAGTTGACATACGAATAGTACTAGGGATACCCCATAGGCCAATCATATTATTTTATGACTATCTTTTGTAATTAAGGGCATATCACATATGAGATATTTTGTGTTAACATGTTGAGGATTAGTAAGCATTATTGAATGATTGAGAAAATTTTGTTTATAGCCTTGTGATTATGAAAGATTGGTAAATTAAAAGTTGGGTAGAAATTGCATTGTCAACTTGAGATAAATATTATATGAAGGTAAAAATCTTAGACCGTGATCAAGTAAGATTAGATTGAGAGATTTAAGTCAATTAATTTCGAAAAAAATTTGATGATTATGCAGATTAGGATTTAACTTTAAAAATAATAATGCCTTATAGAATAGATTTTAAAATTTTGATATTGTGGACCAAATATTTATAATTTGAGCACATGATTTAAATTTTGAATATTGGAGATTGAATCAACAATTTAAATTTTGAGGATAAAAATAGAATTCTAAACATGAACATTGATGGATTGAATTCAAAATTTTATAATTTGATGATTTGAATTAAAAGTTACATTTTGATTGTTGGTTCACCTATTTAAAATATTGAGGATAGAAATTGAATTTAAAATTTGAAGAGTACAAAATTCTTAAGTTAAAAATTGGAATAAGATTTGATTAGAGTTATTTATTATTTAAAATCTAGAGGAGATTATGATAGTTGAAAATTGTAATTTAAAATTTTATGTGGGTTATTTAAATTTGAAGATACCATATAAATTTGATCTAAACCTTGATTATTTAAATTTGAGAAGAGATTACGATAGGTCAAATTTTGATTTAAACAGTAGTATTTTAATTTTGAAAAGATTGCGATGGATTTGAATAGATTTTATTATTTAAATTTTTGAGAAAATTGTGGTTGACTTGACTTAGATACAAATTTAGAGGATTTAACAAATCGTGCTTTATTTTTAATTTCAAGGACAAAATTTTTGTAAGTTGGGTAGATTGTAAAATCTCTCACCAAAAATAGGTATTTTGTGTGTATTTTATATTTATTGTATTTATTTTAGGTTATTTTTAAATTAATTAAAATCCAATCATTTTATTAGGATACTTCACCGTAGTTTGGACATTAATGATATAGGACGCCCCCCAAAATCTATATCATCCTTCATAGAAAATAGCCTACACGGGAGACAAACTTGTAGGATCTTTTCGTGACTCAGAATTTGATAATTCAACATTAGTATAGCACTAGTCTAACAACAATAGTTTATTGTATTTAATATGTAGAGATTTTTATATAAATAATCTATTTATGGTTATTTTCCATCCAAACCTTCTTCAATAAGCAACCCATAATTCCTCCATGCCAAATTAGGCCACTTTTCTCTTTTCTATAATTTATTTATTTATTTATTACTATTTTAATTCCATGAAATCATATCAAATCCTTGTCATAAATTAATTATTTGGTTAGTTATTGACTTTTAAATAACTAACAACATAATTAGGAAACATCATAACCAACTAACTACCCATCCCAATCCTATTCCTACCTAAACCCACGGCTCCCTCTTTGGCCGAATCCCCCTCCCTTGTCCCAATTTCTCCCCCTCTCTTCTCTCTCTCTCTCTCTCTCTCTCTATATATATATATATATATATATATATATATATATATATATATATATATATATATATATATATATATATATATATATATATATATATATATATATATATACCCCTTCTATCTTCTAAAAATATTAATTTAAATTCTCCTCTAAAAAATCCTAATTTTCTTCTTCACCTCCTTCCTCCAAGCCGCCACCACCATCACCAAGCCGACCCCCCTCCTCACATGGCCACACCATCTCTTTCATCCAAGAACCCTAGCAATTCTCTCCATATTTTTCCAGTAAGTTCTTTAATCATTCTCTCCTTAATATCATCTTGTTATAGGTTTATATAGATTTGTATATATGTGTGGGATATTTTGTAAACTCCATTAATTTATGATTAAAGAATCCATGCAACCCTAATTTTGAGGTTCAATCCAAAACTTTTGTGCATGCATGAAACCTCCTTCAAAATCCTCTTTAATTCTTGTTAATATATTCATATAGATGTTAATAATATGGAATAGATTCAGTTTTTATAAATAATTCTAGATTTACTAATATGTCTTAAATTAGAGTTTTGAGCATATTTTACGGGTAGTTTTGACCTAGTTTTGATGTATACATATTGGAGACCATTGTACCTTGTTAGAACTTAATCATAGATAAAAAGCCCTAAAATTTTCTTGATGAAGTATTATTTTTATAGAAATTATATATTCTAAAATTATATCAAAATTATATTATTTAATTATTATATTGTCACAACACCCTTGTACCACCCCTTGGCATGCATACTAGCAAAGTTTGGTTGCCAACCCTAATAGGATCAACTTGTGGATGGTAAAATCTTAATTATTTTTGTATAGATAAAAAAATAGTATTTGTTGTATTTATTACTGATTTTACCATATATATTCAGATTTTTTCTATTTATAAAATATTAGAATTCTATGTATTTAATGTAGCAAGTTGACCTAGTTTTGACAAAATTTGAGCCCGACAGTTTTAGACTTAAACTCCGACCAAAAACTCATATATTTACCATTTAAAATTATATTATTATATTTTCATTCTGAATTTTTAAGTATTATTTCAGATTTACTTATTTGTCAAAAATTAATTTTTATTAACTTGTAGGTAACCCGTTATGATCTTGTTTTGGTTTCTACTTGGTTTTGGACTCATAGAATTTATCGGAGATGACCTTATCACTAAAAACCGTATTTTCTAATAAAATTTCATAATTAATTGTTTTTATTAATTAATAATTTAAAAATAGTTTTTGATAATGTTTGATGGCTAGTAATTTTTTGGTGTGTAGTTACTTGCATGTGCAACCAACGTAGGATTAATAACTAGATAATAACTTAATTTGCCTATAAGAATAAGAGTCTAATTAGAGTAATAACTAATTGGTAGGTATTCGAGACATTCCTGTGTAGAGCTCCAGATTTGTTGTGCTCGCAATTTGGTTTGGAAGGCAAGTACACCTTGCTTGATTGTATTGTTAAGTTTATATTATGCCTAATTTTTATTTGTTTAGTTGTGTGCACGCATCTTAGAAGTAGTTGACTTACCTGTTATGTTGTAAAGATGCGTGGTATATTTCGACCTGACATTGTTTCAAACACGTTCACTGTCTGAGTGAGAGAGTGCATGGACTAGCGTGTCGATTGATCATCGGTACGAGAGTTCGAGTCTTGTGTTAGTAGTTGGTATTGGTTTAGTTTTCTAGATATTATTTAACGTCATTACATTATGTCTGCACCGCGTATAATGTTCGGATAGTTCATTGGGAGGAGAGAATCTGCTAGTAAGCGTATGGGATTTCTGTTTCTTACTGTACTATAAAAATGGTGCAACTGTGTAACCTTCGAGTTCTACGAAACGCCTGGTGGGATGACTATTCTTCTATTCTCTCCCCCTCATGCGTCATTAGAGATGCCTCGAGTTTATTTCATATAAATGGTTTAGTTACCCTATTTATTGTTGACTGCTTTACTTTCATGCATGTCAATTTTTGTGTACTTGTTAAGTCCCTCTGAGGACCTGGCACCCTTTACAGGTATAGAAGATTATAATTATTTGCAGGAGCACGGATCTGGACTGGCTACTTCTTTTAATTGACATATTGGGTTATATATTTTGTTGTCTTTCATATCCTAGTTGGTGGTGAATTTGTCTCCACCCGACTAGTAGTTCTTCTCGACTATTTTTTACTTTGTATATTGCCATATTGGGTTATATATTTCTATTTCATTTTGTGGATGAGATTAGTATTTTCTGTGACTTATGAAGTTATATATCACTTGTGAATTATTATTATTTATAAAATAGCATACGTATGTGTATGGTTTCCATATATTAGAGTTGTCATGTACATACGGCTGACATGCTTACATATTCCTAGTCCTACTTATTTTGGGACTGGGGCGTGACAATAGGAAAAGTGCGCCATATTGCCAAACGCGAAAAAAATATGTTGACTGACTGTGGTGCACTTTCTCTCGGTTTTTAGAAAGAACTTTGATTGAATATGCACCAAAGTGCGACAACTGAGTTTTTCTCTCGAAACTACGTCACTGACTCAAGGAGTGTGACTGGCACACTTTTGCTAGGAGACTGAGTGAAGTATGATTAGTACGCACGAAAAATTGGGACAACACACCAATGCGCCCACAGTGAAACATACGTATTTCTATGCCAAAGGGGTCATCTTGCATACTCTTCACAGAACACTGTTCTTCTTCTTCAGTCAGCCATTTTGGTGTACGTATTATATCAAGTTTCTGCACTGAACTTAGATGGACTCGAAAATAAGCATGTCCAAAAGCAATGTTACATAAAATATGGTACTCTACACTATGAGCTAATTAGTTTTATAAACACAAAGTTTTTGGAGATCAAACTCCAGGAAAATAAAGTGAAACCATAGACCCAAACTCAGTCCAAGCAATTCAACAAAAAAATCAAGAACAACAAGTATTAAGATGAAGGGTGGGTGGGTGCTCGGTCCCAACAATATGAGCTAGAAATAAACATGAATTATTAAGAACTAAAAGTATGCATAAATTCATGGTTCTTCTTCTTGTGAAAGATGTACTTGCCTACGGAGGGAGAGAGAAAACCTAAGGGAGAGAAATAGAAAGGAAACATAATAAGAAGAGAGAGAGAAATGAGAATATATATAGGTTAGGTTTGAGATGTGGACCATTGGATCACTCAAACACATCCAAGCCACATATGCTACCAACCCAACCAAACCTACTCTCTCCAAAACTCTCGGGTCTGGTTTAAACAATGGTCGACTAGCAACCAATGTGCGCCAAGGACAATATGCACCAAAGTGCGTCAGAAAATGGGGATGACAGTTATGATCATGATGATTTCATAGTTTATAGTTGCCCATTAATGTTCTCTAAACGTCATGGGCCATTTTATATATGTTGGTCAGTATATC